>BSBN01000927.1:3600000-3941679 GCA_027924645.1 Cunninghamia lanceolata | reverse complement strand
TTGTTCTTTAACTCTGTGTAATCTAGAACTGCTTTGTTTGTGAATGTTTATTTCCTTGCAAATCTGTTCTATTCCTTAGCTCTATTAAAACCTACAAGATTTGTCTAAGTTTATTTGTTGTATTTCATTATTCTATACATTTTAGCTTTGTGGGTGTTCTATATTCAAACCTGGTGAATCACCTTTAATTTTAGTTTCTCCTTCTTCCCCTTTACACAACAGTGATTAGATTAGGTTTAGTCTTAGCACACTCTGAATTTCACATTCAGAAAGGAACCAGCCTTTCTCTAGAGGTTTGATTTCCTTTGCAGGGTCCCCACACCTAGAAATCACTCCAATGTTTCACTAGATTGTTGTAGCACAATGCTTCAACACAGGGTGCAAATCCAAGTGACAACAGTTACTTTCATATTTTTGTATGTGTATTACCATATATATATGTGGTTGAATATATCTGAAGCATTCCAATGTTGTTAATTACTTTACTAGATGGATTTTCAATATTATCAAATGTGAATAGTAGACTTGTAAATCTTTAATTTAGGTTAGCAAGATATGTTAGAATGAAATCAGATGTTTTAGTGATCATTCATTGTATTTGTGGTTTTTTAGGAATACAATTATATTGTTATTCTAAATCTAATTGTTGTATTTAATTATTTCTTTACATTACTTAGATAAATGTAGTAATCGTTTTGATAATTTTTTGATTAGCTTAAACTCTTTCTTTCTCTAGTTGTGAAATCTAGAAGCAAACCTTGAGGAACCTTTTTACCTACTAAGAGTTTCACACAACAATCAGGTAATTTGATTTCTTGAAATTTGCTATTGAGTTATTTTCCACAAGTAGTCAGTGTTAGAAAACAAAAAAAAATAGTCTTTTTGTGTTCACGTCCATTCTTATGGTAATCATAAGGGTGGGCGTGACATTTGGTATCAGATCCCAGGCTACCAACACTTTGGGAACTGTGGGGTAATTTTGTTGTTGTATAACTTTGTTTTTTGATCTTGTAGTGTGCCTCCCCGACAAAGGTGCACTCATTTGTGCCGTTAGAATCGGACCACTCTGATGAACATATTAATTTAGGGCCCTCAATTACTCCAGACTATGCAACATCTAGTAGATTTTATTTAGGCTAGACTTCCTCCACCAGCTCCTACCCCACCCCATAATCAAGATCAACCCCATTCTAATGAGCACCATTCTGTTCCCTGTGAGTGTAGTAGAAGCCCTGACAGAGGTAGAGCAGAGCATGATGAGGAAGGGGTGGGTGAAGCAAGGCATTATAAACCCCCTCCTTGGTTTGGGTAGTTGGACCAAGATGCACTTGTTGATGTTGGCAAGCAAATCAGAGAATTCTTCCATCTCCAACCTCTGAACTTTTTTGGATCCACTATGGGTACGGAGGTAGAATCTTGTCTACTAGGTCTTGAGAGGTGTTTCAGAATCAAAGCCTAGGAGAGTAATCTCAAGGCTAGGTTAGTAGTTCATTTGCTTAGAGATAATGTCACTACTTGGTGGCGTCAAGAGGAGAGAAAAGGGCATTTGTTAGTGGACACTGTTACTTGGGAGACCTTCTTGGAGTTGTTTAGGAAAAGATACATCTTAGAACATTTCCAATAGTGAAAGATTGATGAGTTTCATGATCTCCAACAGAGGGGTCTCACAGTGGTGCAGTATGAGAACAAGTTCCTAAAATTGTTGTAATATGTGGATTATATCCAGGATGAGAAGCTAATGATCAGTCGTTTCATCATAGGGCTAAATCACAGCATTGCAAGTCTTGTACATTTGGCAGAGCCCTCAACTTTAAGATAGGCAATGGAGAAGGCCCTAATTGTGGAAGAAATTTAACCCAGGCATCATGAGAACCATGACAATTTTTGGAACCCATCTCAGCAGAACCATAACTTTTCTAGACCACCCTTGCTTTCTAGGGGTGGATTCAGGGCTAACTCCTTTCCTTCTAGATCGGCTCCTTAGTAGCAGCAGCAAGGGATAGAAATCTAATTCTTTTCAGGGAGGGCCATCTAGGTCTTAGTAGGCTCCACCTCAGAGGAGAGATCAAAAACCACAGACATGAAATGTAGGGCCAGCTCATTCACAACAGAGTTTTAGAGGCAGTCAGGCCAGTTCTAGTCAACCCACATTTTTGCAGTAGACATAGGAACCATCTCGAGGCCCTTATTATGCATGTAGAGGTATGGGACATATTGCTCGAGAATGCCTACAGAATAGTTTAGTTACTGGAGGTCAGCATGTAGCTGCTTCTAAGCCTATAGTTGGTGATGTGGGGAAAGCCCACACAGTTTTTTTAGTAGTGGATAATTGGTAGGTAGACCATCATGCGTCAATCATAGAGACTCCTGGTAAGATTGGTAGTGTTCCTATTTCCATACCTTTTGATTCTGGGGCTATGAATTTGTTCATATCCCCGTCGATAGTGGACCAATGCAGGTTGGTGGTTGTTAAGTAGGATGTCAAATGGGATGTAGAGTTAGCCTCAAGGGTCAGGATGTCAGTTAATTCTAGGGTTAAGGATTGTCAGTTAGGACTTGGAGATTTTACCACCTTGGAAAATCTCTGAGTTATTCCTTTAGGGTCCTATGATGTAATTTTGGGCATGGATTGGTTGAATGCTCATGAGGCTAATCTAGATTACTATAACAAATTGATTGAGTGCTTGGCATTTTTCACTCGCTATGGTCACTACTAATTCATTGTAGTTCCTTTTGGATTGACCAATGCTCGAGTAGTATTCATGAGCCTGATGAATGGAGTTTTCTGTACCTTTCTAGATTGGTTTGTGGTCATCTCTCTGGATGACATTTTGATCTACTCTTGCACAGAAGAAGAGCATAAGGAGCATTTGTGGTTGGTATTGTAGTGCTTGAGAGAGAACCAGTTGTATGCTAATCTTTCCAAATGTGACTTTTTCCAGACAGAGATCCAGTATTTGGGACATATTATTTTAGGAGACGGGATTGCAGTGGATCCTTCTAAAATTTAGGCTATATTGGAATGGCTTGCTCCAACTAATGTTGTTGATGTTAGAAGTTTTATAGGGCTAGCTGGTTACTAAAGAAGATTTGTCAAAGGGTTTTCCAGGATTGTGCATCTGATCACTTCTCTATAGAAGCAGAGAAAGAAATTTGTGTGGGTCGAATAGTGTGCGAGAGCATTCTAGATTTTGAAGGAGAAACTTACCAATGCTCCTATATTGGTGATTTTGGATCCTACAAGAGACTTTGTTGTTTGCACGGATGCTTCTATTGAGGATCTTGGTGAGGTTCTCATGCAAGAAGAACATGTGATTGTTTTCAAGTCTCACAAGTTGAAGGTGCATGAACTCAACTATCTGACCCATGACTTGGAGCTTGCAGTTGTTGTACATGCTTTGACTAAGTGGCACCATTTTCTTCTTGGGCATCATTTTGAGCTGCATTCAGATCACCAGAGCCTACAGTACCTCTTTTCCCAGCCTAACTTGAATGCACAACAACATCGATGGATGGAGTTTCTATATGAGTATGACTTCAAGATCCAGTATATTAAGGGGAAAGAGAATGTTGTGGTAGATGCTCTTAGTGGGTGAAGACATGAGTTGCTCTCATTGACAGTGAAGACAGATTTGAGGGGGCGTGTCTTGGATATTTTTTCCACAGGATGCTTTATATAGTAAGATAGTTCAGCTATAGCGTCCCTTGAGGGACAAGTTCAAGGGGTATTCTTTTGATGATGATGGCTTTCTTAGACATTATGGTGGTATCATTGTTCCTTCATTGGGGAATGTCAGATAGTTTGTTCTTACTGAGGCTCACAAAGCACACTATGCAACGCACCTAGGAGTCAAGAAAATGCATGCAGATCTTCAGAAACTCTATTTTTGGGCAGGTATGTAGAAGGATGTAGCAGAGTTTGTTGCCTGTTGCCTCGAATGTCAGAGGGTGAAAGCTAAACATCAGCACCAGCTGGATTGTTGTATCCTCATGCTATTTCAAAATGAAAGTGGGATGTCATATCAATGGATTTCATTGTAGGCCTTCCTATGACTACGCAGTGACATGATGCTATCATGGTGACTGTGGATAAGTTAACTAAGGTAGCACATTTCTCTCCAATGAGTTTGTCATACAATGTTGCTTCAGTATCCAGGGTTTTCTTGAACGATATTGTCAGACTTCATGGCATCCCGAAGAGGATCATTTCAGACAGAGATCATGTTTTTACTTTATCTTTTTAAACTTCCCTACAGCAGGCCTTGGAACTCAGCTTAATTTCAGCACTACTTATCATCTAGGGACAGACGAGCAAACAGAGAGAGTGAACTAGGTATTGGAGGATATGCTCAGGATGTACATCATGGATCAGCAGTCCCGTTGGGAGGAGTATTTGTACCTGATAGAGTTTGCCTATAACAAGGGGCACCACAGTTTGCTTGGCATGGCACCGTATGAGGCTTTGTATGGTAGACCTTGCAGGATGCCACTGAGCTAGGACTAACTTGAGGATCGTGTTGCAATGGGATCTGAGCTGGTTCATGAGATGGAGAGGTGGGTGACCTAGATTCATGAGTAGCTGCAGATAGCACAGGATTGACAGAAGTAGTATGCAGATGCTAGAAGGGTGGATTAAGAGTTCCAAGTTGGGGATAAATTCTTCTTGTGAGCTCACCCACATAAGAGTTCTATCCGTTATGGAAAGGGCTCTAAGTTGGCACCAAGATTTGTTGGCTCTTTTGAGATTCTGGAGAGGATTGGTCTCGTTGCATACCACTTAGCATTGCCACCTAGCCTGTCTCGTACCCATGACATGTTTCATGTTTTTGTTCTTAAGAAATATGTACCTAATATATCTCATGTTCTGGAGTGGGATGCTCTATAGGTGGCACAGGATGGGCAGCAAACCCTGGAGCCTGTTCACATATTGGATCATCAAACATTGGCACTACGAGGGTGGCAGTTGGATTAGGTCAGGGTCCCATGGGATCTCTACGATGAGTCTACTGCGAAATGGAAGGATATAGCTCAGATGAGGTCTCTGTTTCCTTACCTCTTTGAGGGCTTCCAAGAGGAAGCCTAATTTTAGAGGGGGAGGATGTGAGGCCTAGCTAGCTATCATGCCCACATTTCTCATGTGGTCACAACACACAACACATGTGTCATGTCCACATTTGTCATGTGGTCATGACACGAAATATCAAAAAAAATTATGTGTATCCCTAAAAACCCCTCACATGCATCAACATGCTCGGTGGCATACGCACAAAGGCGCAAACATGTCATTCGAATGTCGGGGTAATATGAATGCCTTTCGCAACCCCTACAAGATGAAAGCCTACTAAGGGGGTTGTGTGACGTGAAAAGCATCGCTAAGAGGGTCTAGTTCCCAACCTGGTACTAACCCTAGTTTTAACCTAAGTGAGGTGATGGGATTTTGACATGTGTCAAAATCCAGCACTAAGGGTTAAACCATAAGGAGATTAATTACATACATCAAAAACATAACCAAATGCAAAAAGCCATAAAAGTAATAAAATAACGCATAACTAACATTTAAAGTGATAATTCAACGTATAAATAAATCACTTAACTAACCGTTCCTAATGTCAGAAAAATTCGGCAACATAACACCACTTCAATATAAATGAGAAAATTAATTTTAAAATATTTCCCTAGCTAAAACATTTAAGAGAAAATAATTTAAATCAAAATATACTTTAAGCCTAATTTATTCCAACACTCCCTATTTAGCCAAGTTGATAAAATTTATAATTTATTTACCATCTCCAAGTAAACAATTAATTAAAATTCCTCTTAAAGCTAAACACTAGCTCAAAATAAATTTAAAAAGGTTAAAAATAAATAATTTCCTAACATTATTTCCTGCTTAACCCAACAAATCAAAAAGCAATTAAATAAGGAAGTAAAATTATTTAAATTAAATAAATTAAACTCACTTATCCCAATAAATCAAAAAACATTTAAATAAGGAAATAAAAGGATTTAAATAAAATAAATCAAACTCACTTATCCCAATAAATCAAAAAGTATTTAAATAAGGAAATAAAAGGATTTAAATTAAATAAATCAAACTCACTTATCCCAATAAATCAAAAAACATTTAAATAAGGAAATAAAAGGATTTAAATTAAATAAATTAAACTCACTTATCCCAATAAATCAAAAAGCATTTAAATAAGGAAATAAAAGGATTTAGATTAAATAAATTAAACTCACTTATCCCAATAAATCAAAAAGCAGATTTAGATTAAATAAATTAAACTCACTTGAAACATTGATCCTCTGACCCCTGAACTCAATTTCAATTCCCTGTTTCTACTCTTATACTCGGCTATTATTTCTGATTCACATGCTCCAACGACTTATATTTACTTCGAACCTTTACATTTCTTACAGAAGTAGAGATATGACTAAATTTGTCTAGATCTATTACAAATATTACATATTTATAGCCTAAGATCTGACTCTAGATTGTCTGCAATAATCGAATCCCAATGGCCCAACTAAACTGGAGATAACTGGAAGTCTCCGGCGGTTACGATCCTTCAAATCTACAACAGTTTTTTCCCTCCTGCAAGCTCATTGGCTGGAGCAAAATATATGTGCCAGAACTCCTTCCATTAAGGGACAGACACATGGCGAGACCCACATACTTGAAATTTGAAACATACTGTGACAAATGGCAGCGTCCGCAACAGAATGAGAAACTCCTTTGTCTCTTAGGAATGAACAGGACAACAACACTTGTCGCGCTCCGTAGTCTTCAAAAACATCTACGTGTCTTCTTCCGCAAAGCCCTCAAAACTATGTCTTTATGCTCGGGTGAACTCTGCTGTTGCCAACTGTTGCAACCCGCATCAATTTAGAAACAAACATATTAATAATGGGACCTTCAGCTTTAGTGATCACTAACTTCAAAGGAGAAAATTGGGACAGGTGGCATCTTCTGCAAGCACACTAACTAACACGTGGTGTTCGCTGCATTGCTGCTTGAAACATTTGGAAACATTGGAAACTGCCACGGAAGCTGACACTTGGTGGATTTCACATCACTTTAGATACTTTAAGTTTCTCGCTAGAAAAGGGTCTTAAACCAAACAACTTTTCCTCCGCATCCACCACATGGCGTTCTCTGCTTACTTGAAACTTAACATCACTGTGGCCCACCATCTTTCATTACTAGCGATAACATGATACGGAAAGAGCACGCGACACCCTATGCAACAAAGCAAAAAGACACACGGCACCTTCTGCAGACACATAGAAACTTTAGGGACTGCCTCCGCATTCTACACATGGTGACCTTTACAGATTTTACTGTTTCTCTCTTCATTCTACATCCTACACATGGAAGGCTCCGCATAAATTTTAAAAGTTGCTCTTCTTTGTTGCACTTGTGCCATTTGGCAACCTCCGCAGCCTTCACTATTTTGTTTCCGCACCGTTAGATCTATTTGCATCTTACGGTAGCTGTGACTTTAATTTATTGTGGCTGTGAACAGGAAAATAACACTTGTCGTGCTCTGTAGCCCTCAAAAACATCTACGTGTCTTCTTCCGCAAAGCCCTCAAAACTATCTTTGTGCTCAGGTGAACTCCGTTGTTGACAACTGTCACAACCCGCATCAGTTTAGAAACAAACATATTAATAATGGGACCCACAGCTTCAGTGTTCACTAACTTCAAAGGAGAAAACTGGGATAGGTGGCATCTTTCGCACGCACGCTAACTAACACATGGCGTTCTCCGCATTACAGCTTGAAACATTATGAAACATTGGAAACTCCCGCGGAAGATGACACTTGGCAAGTTCCGCATCACTTTAGAAACTTTAAGTTTCTCACCGGAAAAGGGTCATAAACCAAACAACTTTACCTCTTTGTCCACCACGTGGCATTCTCCGCATGATTCTTATTTCTTTTCATTTCTGCTTGGCTCCTCCATTTGATGTGAAACAACATTTAATGTATTTGTTGGGTGTCTCCACGTGGTTTGCTCCGCATTATTCTTGAGTTTCTCCAACTTTTACTCCGCAGCCTCCAAGTGTCACTGTCTGAATCAATTTTGTGCTTCTCTCTTTTGCTTGTCCTCTTGATACGTGGTACTTTCTGCAACATTCTTTTTAACTACTCCCGCACCATTGATTCATTTGCATCTTACGGTGGCTGTGACTTTAATTTATTATGCCTCCATTATCTTTATCCCCAATATACAGAGATCGCCCATGCATGTATCTTTGATTTGGTAATGGCTGGGAGCCGTGTCCATTTGATATGACTGTATCAAATTTTCAAAATGGTGTGTAAAATTTCAAAACACATACGCAAGTAACTAAAGATTGAAAGAAGCGATCCATCCATACCCGTCCTCCTTTACTAGACCAAGGACCCTCTGGATGAATCCAATTGCTAGTTGCACCTATACAATGGATCAGTCAACCGAAATGGGATGTCCCACATAACCGGTTTTAAGTTAACATTGAAGCAAGTGTGTTTGATCATTTATGATAAGCTTGGCAAGAGCAAGTATTTTATCCTTTCATCTTAGGCAAAGGTTTTAAAATAATAACAAATGTTTGCAAGATAATGATTTATATGTTTTATGTATAGCTAACATGCGAAAAGAAGTGGTAGTTTTCCTGTGGTTTTAGGTTAGACATGTATACTGGTAAGAGCAAGACAGAAGAAGCCTTTTCAATTGGATTATAGACAATTGGTCTAATGTTATATGTCATGGAGGTCATCCCAGGTGCTGAGGAACCAAAAGTCATACAGTAAGAGGATATCAAAAGAAAGGCCATGGATTAGGGCGATGTCTGTACTTGTATCTCAATAATTGTATAAGAAAGGATGTTTCCTTGCTGGGCTTGATTCCGTATAAGTTTTTTAAATAAACAGTATGTATTGGACTGTAAAAGTCCCGGGCTAGACCGGAGGTTTTCTTCGCTCTGTTCTTTTCTACCGGTGCCCGCACTGAACAGAGCTGTATTTTATAATTGATTTTATATATTAATGGCCTTGGCCTTTTACCAATCAAAAAAAAAAAATTAAACTCACTTATCCCAATAAATCACAAAGTATTTAAATAAGGAAATAAAAAGATTTAAATTTAATAAATTCCCTCACATTATTTCCCAAATCAAAAAGCAATAAAATAAGGCAATAAAATGATTTAAATTAACTAAATTTAACCTCACTTAACTCGATAACTCAAAAGCATTTAAAATAAAGCAATTAAAGTATTTAGATTAAATAGACTTCCTAATATTAATCTACATACCTAAGTCCTCTTTCAAATACCCCACCTAAATTAATTAATATGTCTAAGTTAAAATAAACCCACAAACTTAAATACTTCAAAAGCAATAAATAAAGGTCAAAATCTAAATTTGAAATTCACAAGTCATAATGTCACTAATATTATAATCTTTCCAACATGTACCTAGTCAAAATGAGAGGAGAAAAGAAAAAAATGAAATAAAAGTAATTCACGTGCAAAATCCATCTCCCCAAAATTAAATATTCATTTCTAAAAATTCCCACAACCCTAATAGCTCTCTCCAAATATAATATTCCCCCATTTGCCCTAAACCTAATTCTATTCATTTCTTTCTTCTTTTCCTCTTCCTATTTCTCTTTTCCCTATTTTTTTTTTCATTCGTGGGTTTCAAGATGGATAGCCATGGGAAGTTTGCATAGAGGAGGTATACTCATTGCTTATACTGCAAGTTTGTTTGCCCTTGTTTTTTTTGTAAGCATATATACATATGAATAAAAATCTCTGTGCAAAAGTATATAAATTCTTTTTACTGATTGAGAGATGTTGGATATACAACAAAGGAGAGGGTTTATGTATATATATATATATATATATAAAACCCAAGTATCAAATGCAGGATCCATGGCCATCAGCGGCCAATTCGCAGAGACAACAAAGCATAAAGTGTTGCGGCCAGCAGTTTATTAGGCGCCAAGAGCCTTGCAATAAGGAACGAGGGGTGTTGGGGAAGGGGCAGCCTCCCCGCCATCTCCAAACACTGCAATAAAATCGACGGCGGCCACAAGCAAGCCTCATTCCAAAATGATGCCCTTCGATAGGGTTTTAAAACCCTTACAAAAATATATCTATTTTATCTCTTTTTTTTATATAGCTTCTTCACTGCTTTTCACACAACAGTGTTTTAAATCCGAATTTGAAAGTATATACATTTGTTTATATATATATATATATATATATATATATATATGTTATTTTCCTTGTACCCTAAATTAAAACTGGTAAATAAAACTTCTGTCAGGTAATAAAAATCAGTAATATATATATATATATATATAGTATTCCAATAACCTTAATGCTCAATAAAAACTTGTTGCTGGAAATGCAATATTGTGGAAATAATTTCAGCAGTAAATAATAATAAAATAGAAGTATCCCATTATAGCATGTATATTATTTTTGTTCTACAAAGAGGAGAAAAGGATAACAACACTAAATAACCATTTCCTTTATACAGCAAACAACATTAACCTCTATTGAAATTTTACTCACAAATTCCATACAACTAATGCACCAACAAACATGCATATTTCCCTTTTTTTTTTTGGAAACAATAATGCAAAATCAGCAACATAGATATTTAATTAAATTTTTCTTTTTCTTTTCTATTCAAATACACAGTGGTAAATTTCTTTCTATCATTGCATTACATTACAAATGGAATATATTTTTCTTTGAACAACCATATAAATTTTGAACACAAAACAAACATAATGCAGTCACATCTTCTTTAACAAATCATTTTTTGATATAGGAGCAGCAACTTCACATAATCAAATACTTGCACATATAGATGAAATATTCAGTTTACAACACATACAAAAGAGCTTTTTCTCTCATAAGGAAATTCTACAACAAGCCCAACATGGCTAAGACTTCAAATAGCCAACTAAAAGAAAATCACCAAAATGATAACACCTCCTCCAAGCTCTCAACAAATCAACCTACGCATAAGAACAAGGAAAAACTTTCCAAGCCCACCAAAAATCTCTCCACCCTACCATAGATCTGAAAGAGGATCACCCCCGAGCTAGGAGGTCGATCCACACATGGGTCTCAAACCACAACACAACAATAAACATTCACACAATAGCAAGAAGAACACCCATAGGTTTGAACATCACAAAATCTATAACAAACGGATTTGAGGGGGAGTAGGGGAGTGGACATCACTCAACTCAAGAGGGCCACTCCATAAAAATCCCAAGGTCTCAACACCAATAAGGCCTCAAGACCAAAATAATAACTCCATGAATATATAAATTTCACCATGGCACTCATGCCAACAAAAATACTCCATACACCAACATACACCAATATCTTGCCCTCGAGGCCACAAAAATGCCAATGCCAGGAGGGTGACCTCAAGGAGGTTCACTCCTCCCCCACCCCACACAAGGATGGACACACCAAATTGGTAGTCTCATCCCAAAACACCAAAAAACCCCACAACAAGAAAGAAATAAACACCCAATGCATTTCAAGCACACAACCAAAATTTAACAAGCATAAGGAAGGCTAAATTGCCTTGAGGCTTACCTTAAGAGCCCAACAATGGATGAAAGTTGAAGAAGAATCCACAATCTTTCTCCAAGCCTCCCATCCTCCC
Organism: Cunninghamia lanceolata; assembly: GCA_027924645.1. NCBI lineage: Eukaryota > Viridiplantae > Streptophyta > Pinopsida > Cupressales > Cupressaceae > Cunninghamia > Cunninghamia lanceolata. The sequence continues at coordinate 3,929,991 of BSBN01000927.1, read as the reverse complement.
AAAAATCTCTCTAACTCCCAAAAACCCTCCAAAGATAAAAAAAAATTAAGCCCAAAAACCAAGAACCCCATTCCCCTCTCAAAGAGGAATAAAAATAAGCTTCATTCTAAAGCCTTGAGGAATGACAAGCTGACACATGTCACCTTCTCCTTCCTCTTCCCATCCCACTTGCAGGGGAAAAGGAATGTGAGGGTGACACATGTCACCCTCCCATCCATTCAAACCTCACCCTCTCCACATGTGATCTCACACATGTGTGAGAGCAAGGTGGAGAGGTGGTATCTCACCAAATGGGCTCCAAGAGGGTAAGGGATGACACATGTCATCACCTTATTCTCTAAAGGGAGCCCCTTCACTCCAAGATGCTCTCACACATGTGTGAGGGCATTGGAGGAAGGTTCCACACACTTGGGGGTCTTGAAGACTCCCCAAGTCTTCAAGGTGGTGGAATCCCAAGCCTTGGAAAGGGAGATGGGTCTTCTTTCAAGGCATGACTCATCTCCCACACTTAACAAATTTAAATTTTCGTCACTTTTCTTTAAGCCAAGGTTAAGGTGACTAGATAGAGGTAACCCTAAGGTTTGGCATGCTCAAATGGGCCCTAGACCCTAGGGGTACCACCTAGGGTTAATTTTAGCCCAAAATAAACACTTTAGAAGGTAAAAATTCATATAAAATGGCCACAAAAATTAAAAGACACCAAGTGGTGTAAATTAAAACACATATTTTACAACACATTAATTAAATTAAATAAAAGGGTGAAACTAGGCCAAATAATAAAATGCAGACATTTACGAAAACATCATACAATCACACGTGATCCTTGTCCCTCTTGGGAATGGATCAGTCTAACATGGGAAACACATAGGTGTGAGATCGATCTCTGATTTTTTGTGGCCTGAAAAATCACCTGCACACTTAAGAACATATTATTAATCACATGTTCATATAGCCGAAGCAAAGGAAATGCACACACATGCCAAATCACATAATCAGTTATTCCCCAATAATCAACACCTAACATTATTGATGTTATTCACTTTCTACTGCAATTCTAATCATTAACTCGACTAACATTGCATGATAATTCATTTGATAACACATTCTCTAACACTTAAATTTCATCAAAATCAAACAACGCATAACGTTATAAATTCACATGAAATCTAATATGTAAAGCATAGTCATTATCATCGCATAGTCTATCCAACCCAACATAGCATAAGCAATAACCCTGAAAGTCTGCAAAACGGAAATCAACAGTCCCAAATGTCCACATACCAAACGTACCCTGAATAATAAGTCTTAGAAATCAAACCCTTAGCTAGGGCGGAGCAAAACAGCATGGTCCACCAGTGCAACCAATCTAGTCGCACATGGGTGGGCCTCACACTAGCACTGCCACTGAGACTATGATGTGGATACTTGTTTATAGTTGATTTTATTGATTATTATGTGTGGACATGGTTGATACTGCTTAGGGTTATGGACTTATGTGTTTTGATATGCATATTTTATACATATATGTGTGTGTGGACATTATTATGGATCATAGATGGTATTAGATGTTTTAATTTAATTGAATGTTTTTAATTAGGTAATTTTATGATCATGTATTTAATTTCCACAAAAATGAATATTGTATTTTAATTATGAAAATTAATAAATTATTTTATTTTAGATATTTTTAGATATTTTATATTTATATGTTGCTTTTACTATCTTTTCCATGATATATTGATGCTTGAATTTGAGTTTTGCAGGTGGGTAGCCCAGATCCTTTTAGTTCAGAGATATTCTCAAGATGCCTAATTTTATTTGATTTTACTAATTTGGTTGCGGTTAACCCAATTACATTGTGTGTCAGGGTTATTTGGGTTAATTATCTTGGTCATTTTATTTTAATTATTTATGTGGTTAAATTTTGGTGGTGTGAGGGAAATGTAATTTTATTTTATTTTAATTCATTTTAGTGAGAATGGTTATTTAAAAGTTGTGGTTTTATTTATTTGGTCTTTTAAACTTCCATTTGGAAGTTGAAATGAATTGGTGTAATTTATTTTATGAGGAGATTTTTATTCTTTCAGCATGATGTGCATGCGTGCTTGGTTTTGGTTTTTTTTCTCCTCTTTGCTTTATTCTTGTGCTGGGAAAGAATTGGAATTCTTGTATTTGTTGGAGATTGTTGGTGATGAAAGGAAGGGCTTGAAGGTGGCTGGAATTTTCTGGTTAAGAGGGTTTTCTACTGATTTGGAGCCCAATTTCTTGGGCTGCTCTTAACTTGGACAACCAAGGTAGGGTTTGGAAAATTAAATTGGTATTTAGATTTATGGATGAAATTTGTGAAATTTATGATGTGGTTTTTGTTGTTTAGTATTTGTATTTTGTGTGTGAAAAAGAATTGATTTTTATTATAAATTCTTGGCAAGCTTGTTGGTTTGAATGTGATTGGGGTTTGGGCATATAAGGGAGTGGATCTCCCCCAAGGGGTGAGAGCCTCCCTCATGTGGGGTTGAGAGATGCATGGAGCCCCTCTCGAGGTAGTTTTGTTGTATATTTGCATTATGGTGGATGTGGGCTTTTGGTGGTTGGAAGGGTTGTGGAGTGGTGGAGTGTGTTGTGGCTTGGTTGGAAGGGTTGTGGTGTGTTGGGGATGGCTATATGGAGGATTTGTGGTGTGAGTTGTATGGAGTGAGGGTTGGAAGGGTTGTGGAGGTGATTTTTATGATGATATTATGTGTGGAAAGAAGTAATATTGCTACTGTGAATAATTCCCCGAGAGGGAAGGGAATCCCCTCTCTCCCCCTTTGCAAGAATTTGGAAAGGAGTCAGCATTTGTGAATCTAGTTTTTATTTGTGGTTTTACTGTTGAATTTCATTTTAGGCACTTGAGATTTATCTCTTGCTCAGGGGTGGGCTTGGAAACCAAGCCCTACAGTTGGGAGGAGAGCAGGATTGGGCTATTCATTTAGCTGTAGGTATTCATTTCTAGCCAAGAGAAGGGATTTGGTTGAGCTTGTATGCTCTGTATAGATGGAAATTTAAATCTATTATGTATCTGGTTCATGTATAATTTTATTGTAAAGGAAGTTTCTCTATTTGAATAAAAGAGAAATATCTCTATTTTTATCTGTGTTTAGAGGTAGAAATTACCTCTATATTTAACCCAGTTCTCCTTGATTTTGGGTATACAAATTGTGTTTACATTATAATCAATTACTGTATAATTGCACTATATTAATTTTGGTTATTAATTCTAAGTTATTTTGATACTTTTGTATCAAATTTATGGTTATTATCCAACCGCTATTCTGCACATAAGTTAGATGTTATATATGTTGTTTATGTTGGCATACTATGTATTTTACAAAGTAAATATATTAAGGAAATTGTTTTATTGATTAAGTTGTATGTTTGTTGGCATCCATGGAAGTCGTGGGCCTCCAAGGCTACCACAGCTCCCTTAGGAGCTGTGGGAGTCATGGGGAGCCACGTCCCCCATGGTCAGTGAGCCCTTGGCTAGGCATCAGCTTAGTCGAGCCTGCCAAAGGCTTGACCAAGCCTTATGTTATGCACAACAAGGTTTTTTACAATATAAAATGATTCGGTTCCAATTTTATTTGTTGAGATTTATTTATCAATTGAAATAATGTTATCGTATATATATATTGTAAGAACCATTCAAATTAAATAGAATAAATTAATAATATTCTCATAAAATAGTGCGGAAAAAGGGAAGAATTGAAAATTTCCCATAAATAATACAACTCATGAAAAATACTTTCTTCAATATAATCAAATATGATTCATTACATCATCTTAACAAAATAGCTTACTAAAAAGGATAATGCCTTTACAATATCTAGCCATATAGGCTCAACAAAAGAACATCGCTCATATAATGTCTTCGATACCATGCCCTATCTTTGACACTGAATCTGGCAGAGAGAGCATCATCAAGGTGATTTACCGCCTAGCCATGAGGCTCATGCCTCCGTGGTCTTCCTCCTAACTAGAGAAGCCCGACCCTTCTCGAGGGGTCTAGCAAACTAAATCCAGCATGCGTGAAGGACTCTAATGCAGCATTACTTATCTATCATCTCTATATCATGTATCAAATGCATATACTAATCTAAATCATGATATGGTAGAGAGAGTGATAAAATGTCAAACAATAACTATTACTAAGTTTGACTGACAAGCTTTGGCCAAAGCATATTTTTCAGCCGTTTTGTTCTGCTAGATAGGTTCAAGAAGGAACCTACCCTTCTCTGTTGCTCCATATTTAGCACTTGTCCATGATCTTTCTCTAACTCTAATAATAGAAAAAATAATAGAAGTATAAAATGCATAATTGCAATCACACTATACATCATCCAAGATGCCTATAACAATGATCAATCATAGAAAACACATCATTTCAAACATGCTCATTGGAAAGACAAGCCTTCAACATACAAAAGGATAGTCTTCAATAAATCCTTAGATCGTTCATAGAAACTCGCAAGGTTTTGCATAGTCAAGTAGATATATACTCATCATACAGAAAAGAAACAATAGAAAATACTTTCACAACATCGCAAGAAAGATAACTTATGCAATATTCCATACATTTTTTTATGGAAACATTCAAACATACTTAATTCCATAATACAAATACATTCATTTGGGAGATAATTCTTCATTAGACAAAAAGATAGTCTTATCTCACTATATATAATTTCAAGGTCTTTCTATATAAAAAGTTTATTCACATTTCCTCATCAATCTAGAAGAAGACAACATTATTCATATCTTTCATTTTTAACAATTTACCACTCCTGAATACTAATAATTCATAGTGAAAACATTTGGTAGTTTGGAAGATAGTTTCACAATGGTTGGTTGTCATGATAAGATTTGTATCCCATACTACTCTTGTCCAAACATCTTAATGACAAACAACCAAATTTTATCACTAAAGAAATTGCCTAACTAATAAGGCTTATCCATCTAGAACACAACAACTGACACCAAATAATACAATAATAATATATATAATAGATTTCTTTCGAACACCTTCCTTATTACAAACATACTATATTGAGAATGACCTATTTACCTCTTATGAGCACCTTAATAGTATAACAAGAAGGTAATATCAATATTTACTAGTCTTAATAGAGGTTATCCTAATTTCCCATGTGTCAGACATCTCATATGACTTAAACTTGAAGCTAATTCATAGCACTGCTCTCTAGGACATTCAAGCTTCCTAGTTAACACTTAGCTTAGTAATAAAGCCTCTATTTTCCAATTAACTAACTTTTAGCCAAAAAGACCTACCAGGATTGCCAAAACCTTATCAACTAACCAAAAGACAATATTAACTTGCAATAATGAGTTAAACACTATCCTTTAGATACTATTTAGATCTAAAGAAAAGGAATTCAAGAGTATCTTAAAAGAATCAAGTCTATTTCAAATATTATTCTTTTCCTAAAACATACTAATTCAATTAGATTAATTAAAAGGAGGTTCAGATATTAATCATATGTTATGAAATCTAATAAAATATTATATTATGCTATGATAATAATTAAACTATGTGATTCAACTAGGCTGATATCATATTCCACAACTAACAAAATCATCTAGGATATCATATTATTTAAACTATGTTTGATTATGATTATGATTATGTAGTTCAATGTAGTTATAAAGAAGATTTCTGGATGTGACAAGATTAGAAAGAAATCTTCATAGATTTAATCCTCTATTTAAAGTGAATCTTTTCCTATTGGATATGATTGTTTTAAAAGATATCCATGTAATTTTGTTAGGCACTAAGTGCCTTAAAAAAAAGGAAGCTCATTGAGATAAGGATAAGTCACAACAAATAGGAAAGGAAACTACAAAACACATAGAAGACTCTAAGAGTTTGATTCTATCTGATATCACAAGACAAATCAAATCACAGGCACAATCAAATACTTTCAACGCATAACTGCAATGATATTCTTAGCATGTGGTTGGAGAAGATCTTAAATGAAGTTTGTCTTAGATTTATATTCAAGAAGAAATATAATATAGGAAATGTTTTAAATATCTAGAACCTTTCCAACAATTGCCATTGACAAGTGTAAGCCGATCAGACTATGGCGATAAGACATTGTTGATAGATGGGTATTGATTTAATATGCTTTTTGAGAATAAACTTGGCTCACTAAACATTGGAGATAAACCACAGACTAAAAGATAGTTTAGCCTGATTAAAATGCAATAAAAGTATGCCAAAGTTCACTTGTATGTACAAAAGAGGTGACTGAGAGCACATGAAGCTTAGGGTATATTGTATAAGTGATCAAAGTTAAAAAAAATACAAGTTTATTATTTCCATGGTTGAATCCTAAGAAGGATTTAGATAAAATGCCCTTTTACAGGTCTATGCTAATAAAAAAGGAGAAAGATTTAGAACAAGGACTTTATCTTAAGCATTAAGGAGGTAAAATCTATCGGGTATTTCATATACAAAAGAGGAACATAGTTTTTCTCAGGGAGTCATCTCATGGAGTGTAATTCTTGCACAAAAGAATTGTTCTAGGAATGCAATGATAGGTGGAAAGAGATTAGATATTTGTAAATTACTCACAGTTCGGTATTAGACGGTGACGTTGCCTCAATAAAAGGAAATATTTACAAACATGGAAGATCTTTCAAGGGTGCAATAAGAACAAAAGCTAGAGAAAAATTAAATTAAGAAATACAAGAAAACTATATTGACATGCAGAATTGTATTGACATGTAGAATAAGATTCATTCTCTGCTTAAATGGTAGCCACATTCTTCAATTTAACTGTCATGCAACATTAAGTAGTCCATCATATCACCATGCCATTAAACTAACATGCAATCATCCTTTTCTTTGTGATAACCAAAAGCAATTTGCAAGCACATGATAGGGAATCCATACGTTATAGGAGAATTTGAATGGGCAAAAGAAGGTGCGGCAAGGAAAATCTCTAAATTTGTAACCCATACTAAAGGTCATGGAATAAGAGGATCATAATGTAGAATCAACATTCGCTCTCAGCCAGGCAGGGAAAGAAAAATGATACTCGATCGATTCTAGGAAATAAGGGCAAGGAAATGTAGATTGCCAAACAAAGACATGTTACGCTCTAGGATACCCAAATGGCAGGAAGTTGTAACAATATCACAACCAAGCTAGGGTGAATAATACTTCTTCTCAAGCATAAATTACCAAAAGGAGATTATTAGAAACTTTACCTATGATAATGGATCCCCATAAAAGTTTTTCTTTTAGTGCTTGATCTAAATTTTGAATAACCCATTGACAGTGATAAACTGGTGAAGATACTCTAGCTCATGAATTTCCTATTCCATGATCACATGATGCAACAATCAAATTAATTTCCAATGAATAAAACATACTTGATCTTTTTACAACTGCAATAGTTTGGTAGTGACAGAAATCCTCCCCAAAAGAAAAATAATCCCCCTTATTTATTCTCTTCTACAGAGCATCTTTTGAAAATGCATGCTCAAAAATAAAAGGGTAAATGCATTTAATTCATTTAGCTACACTATCCCAATATATCTTCCTCTTTCTAAGATTAGCCTCCACAATCTTTAAAGAAATAATTAATTTCAAGATTCCCTCATTGCCACTTTATCCATGTGGCCAAAATAGCATTTAAGGAATCTTTTTCAAAAGATATTTAAATAAATCTAATAATTAATTTTGCCATAAGAAAATAATATTTATTGTGACTAGATAATTAATTTGATTTATCCTTTTTCTATTTGCAAATTAAAAGGCATCAATTCAATCACATGCAACTTAAGTCTATATGAAATTATGTGGTGTGTGCTTAGGTATCTTCACATCAATTCACCTTCAATCGGCTAAACGCCCTTTGCCTTGATGATACTCTCTCTTCATTGAGAGAGTGAGAGGGAGCAATCCTATCACACACACACACACAAAAGTCGAAATTAGTTGACAAGGATTAATAATGATATTTAATTCATATGTAATTATTGAAAAATAAGGGTTATGACATATATATATATATATATATTAGTGTTGCCCTTTGTTCATATATTTGTTTTAAGAAGGAAGAATATTTGTTACTTTCAGATATCTATATATGTATCACCATATATATATATATATAATGCATATATGTATGGTTGAATATATCTAAAGCATTCTAATGTTGTTAATTACTTTACTAGATGGATTTTTGATATTATAAAATGGTGATTAGTAGACTTGCAAATCTTTAATTTTGGTTAACAAGTAATGTTAGAATGAAATCAGATGTTTTAGTGATCATTCATTGTATTTGTGGTTTTTTAGGAATACGGTTATATTGTTATTCTAAATCCAATTGTTGTATTTAATTGATTTCTTTAGATTACTGGTGCAGGAGCACCAAGGGCTTAGAGCCCATGTGTATATAGTTTTGCATATATTGGTGTGATGTTTTTGTTTTCGAATTGGGAAGGCGCAGGAAGAAGTTGATGCTTTTACAAATTGGGTCCATCGGAGTGAGAGAGCTCATCAGCCGAGCATTGAGAAACTATATCGACAGCTAGTGTCCCACCGATAAAGTAGGTCTCGCCAACGAAGACACTTATCCGCGTGAGATGCATATCGGGAGGAGGTATGAAGGTTAGGCCGAAGGAGAAGGTCTTACCGATGTGTGATGTCCATCGGCATGAGGGTGGTCATCGGCGGAGCCTGTGGTTGTGTCTCCGATCGCTTGGTGTTACCCCGATGGAGTGGTAAAGGTTGGTAAAGGCCATCGGCATGAGAATCACTATCGGTGAAGGATGTGGGTGTCACTCCAATATTAATTATCTGTCCGATGAAGTGTTGCCGAGGCTTGTCATCAGTATGAGGCTTGCTATCGGCGATAGCTATGAAAGTCACTCCGACAGCTATGTGTTGCTCCGATGGAGTTGGACGTCGGTGCAAGGACTTCTATCGGCGTACCTTTAAGGCTTTAGGCTGATGCACAGTGGTCACGCCGATGGAGGGTGAAGATTTGGTATCGGTGAGACAAGGGACTATCAGAGTTCATGGTTGAATGTTGGCCGATAGTTTGGGTTGTGCCGATGGGGGTAGACAGAGGTCGTCGGTGGCAAAAGTGCCGACAATAGTTTACTAAGCCGTCAGATATATAAACCGCAGTGGCCGACTTGAACGGGTGCATGTGGGACTAAAAGTTCTCATGAATGCAAAAGTTAATAGAATGCATATCGACAAGGGAAGAATATGATCGGTGCAACAAAGAATCTGTCTTGCCAATGGGAAAGCATAAGTATGTTTCGATGAGACATCTGTGTTATCTTGCCGATAGCACAAAGCTGAACCGACAGTTGGAATACCAACCGTTCTGGAATTGGAACCGTCCTGTAACGGACATGGAATACTTATAAAATGTAGCATTCTTTCTGTATGAGGGGTTGAGCAGAAGAAACAAGAAAAAGATTTTGATTTGAGAAGCATTCTGATGTAAAGGCAATTTTTGAATAAAAATCAAATTCAGTAGTTCGATCATTTGTGTATTTCTTTTCTGTTTTCAGTTTATCATTCTGAAGTAGATTAGTCTTTTCTATTTTTGCTATTTTGTTTTCTTTTGCCAGCCATGACTCTGTTTTAATGATTCTTCAAATCCCATTGTACAGTATGGAGGTCATCAAACAGAGCCATGCTCTTTGTTTGTTTTTCTTTTGTGGGGTGGTCGGATCGCCGGTTAGAGGCAATGCATGCTTGTTCTAGGCGAGCTCAGTGAGGAGTCCGGCTAGATAAACAAGTAGGAAAATAGATTTGCAGGGGTGGAAAAATAGAGAGAAGGAAAGTGAGTACCAAGCAGTCCAGACCCTTGAACAGAGTGAGAAGGGTGGGCAACGGGCTCAAAAAGTTATGTGCCATTGAGGTAGTATCTTGGAAACAGTGAGGACAAGGTATGTGTCCCACACCAAGCAGAAAAGTAGAGTTTTCCATCTCTGCAAAGAGTATGTCTTTTAGCACTTTGAATTGGTAGGAAGACTAGTGTTGTCAAACAGTCTTGTACACCTACAAGATGCAGAGCAGGCAGCCTAGAGTCCTTCCTATCAATTACTTAGAGAAATGTAGTAATCATTTTGATAATGTTCTGATTAGCCTAAACTCTTTCTTTCTCTAGTTGTGAAATCTAGAAGCAAACCCTGAGGAACCTTTTTACCTACTAGGAGTTTCACACAACAATTAGGTAATTTGATTTCTTAAAATTTGTTATTAAGTTATTTTTCGCAAGTAGTTAGTATTAGAAAACAAAATTGTAGCTTGTTTGTGCTCATGTCCATTCTTATGGTGTTCATAAGGGTGGGCATGACAATCATGAGACAAACATGGTCTAGGTCTAATGGTGAATTAATCTATAAAGCACGTCCATGCACAATGAATGAAGTATAAGAAGTGTGATGTATATTAAACCATTGTAAAGCCTCATCCATATCTCAAACCAATGTATTCATAGTACCAATCCAATTACAATACATCAACAGGATCAAACCTTCACAAGAGAGAACAACCAACACAAGTTTGGAGAAATTTTGACATCATAATCCCTTGTAAAAACATATCATACTACATCTTCATCCTAGGTACTAATATAAAGAAGATACAAATCTAGAAACCACAAATGGTAAACCATAAAATATGGGACAATAACACTCCCAAAAATGGCACCCAAATCCTAATGAGGAATTCCAATGCCCAACTCCCATGATGAGTCAACATGCTAATCTTAGAAGATTCTCTTATGTTGTCATAATTCATCATAGCCAACTCACCAACTTGGGTGCTCCATTTTGGCTTCATTATCCCCATTCAAAGATGTCTTATAACACATCATCACACACATCATAGAGTTGGTCAAAATTCAAGTCCAATATGTAACTCCCTATAATCATGCTCTTACATGCATCATAGAATCCATCATAAGTAACCCCCACATCTTACAATGTCAAAATGACATTAATTCTCTTACAAATTCTTACATCATTACAATTTATTTGACACATCAAAAATGTACCACCTCAAAGTGAGATGCCCTATTTCCCATGTGAGGACAAAATAATAAGTAAATACAAAAATAGTTAAATACAAAACATTGGGATGAATGGTTGAGACACCTTTCCCAACATTCTCTAACTTGTTGAAAACCTTGCAAGAGCTAAAGGGAACTTGCAACAATCTTTAGACTAACTACCAGGGTCTGAGTGGCCCATAGACTCACTGCACCACCTAAATTTCTCTATGTTCATGGTCTTCATCAATGCATTTGAAACATTCACCAACATGTCAACCTTTTCAAGCATCACCTTTCCATCCTCCACCATGTCAAAAAAAAAATGATATTGAACATCCATATGCTTCATTCATGCATGAAAAGTTGGGTTCTTTGCAAAAGTAATGGAACTCTAACTGTTGCATCCAATTTGGACTACTCCCTAAATTAGCCCAGTATCTGAACACAATCTTTGAAGATAAATTTCCACCTTAAAGGCATGCATAGCTACCATGTACTCTACCTTTGTAGTGGATAAAGTGACCACATCCTATTACTTTCTCATCCAACTAATCACACCACTAAATAGGTTAAAAAATAACTAGTAGATCTTTTATTCTCCACATCTCTTTCCCAATCTGAGTCAACAAATCTCTAGAACTTCAAGTGTTGCAAGTACTCACTAGCTTTGTTGCAAGTGCCACCAAGATGAAGCATGTGACTACAATGATGTTTCATGTGACCATGATAGCAAATAGAATATGTTTTAGTGCACCGCAAGTACTTGAAGACTCTTTTCACTACTACCTAGTGCTCTTTGCCAATATTAGCCATAAACTAGCTCAAGACTCCCACTATTTGGGAAATATCTAGAGTCTAGTGTAGACTAGAGCATACATCAAACTACCAACTACATTGGCATAAGGAGTATGAGACAACCTCCATCTCTATAGGTGAAGATTGATAGTGCTCAATTGATAACTTAGTCAACATCAAATTAGGAATACTCATTAGTCTACAATCTATAATGCTAAAATGTTGTAACACAGACTAAACATACTTACTATGTGCCAACCAAAGCTTTCTATTAGCTCTATCTCTTCTAATCTCCATACCTAAGATCAACTTAGCACCCCCCATGTTCTTCATATCAAATTGTAATGAGAGATGGGACTTCAAATCCCTAGTCATCCCTTAATGTTACCAAATATCAACATATCATCCACATACAAAGTGATAACAAGGAAATGATCAACATCTTGCTTAAAATATACACATGGATTTAATTTGGACCTTACAATTCCCAACTTCAATACATATGAATCAAACTTTTGGTACCACATTCTAGGAGACTATTTGAGACCATACAAGCATTTATTTAATCTAGAAACTAACAACTCCTTACCTTTTACCACATAGTGCCTGAGCTGTGTCATGTAGATTTCTTCCTCTAAGTCATTGTGCAAGAAAGTTGTCTTAACATCCATCTACTCAATCTTGAGATCAAATGTTGTTGCAATAGATAAAAATAACCAAATGGATGTCATCTTAGCAACTAGAGAAAAATCTCAACATAGTATATTCCCTCAACTTGGGAATATCCTTTCGCAACTAGTCTAGCTTGGTACTTCTTGTTATGTAGAAAAGAGTGATCTAGCCTAAAGAGTTAAACTAGGTCAAACCCTCTTCTATAAACATTGGGGCACAAACCGAGCTTGGCTTCTACCCAAGAAGGAGAGCCAAACTATAGGGGTTTTGCCCTTTTGTTCTATAGAGATGAATCAACCAAGTCCAACAACAGTCAAGCAAGCAAGATAGGACAAATGGCCAAACCCTAGATGACAAAGATTGGCTTATAAATAATAGACAAAAATATATCTCAAAAAACCAAAAGCACAACAGAGATCAGGGAGAAGATCAGAACCTGGATCTAGGAGCAGAAATGCCAAAGACCATGGTGCTTGGATGCCCTAGACCCTAATTAGGGTTTTGTAGAGTATTAGGATATCACCAGACCTATACCTGCAAGCTATGTCTTCTTCCTAGAAATCACCTTCAGAAACCTATTTCTCTGACCTGCACACAAGGAAAGAGGAAAAGGCTATGTTGTGTATAAGGGATTGCCTTAGTCAAACTCTATGTTGGTGTTTCCACCTCCACTACAACGATGATTAGATCCAAGAGTGCATGCCCAAGGAAGGTAGAAGCTAGATATGTAATAATATGATATAAATATGAATGAAAATGATGATGATTACCACAAGAGGTAAAACCCTAGTTGATGAAGATAACTCAAGATCATACACCAACAAGGAGAGTAATGGAGAAGGCTTGAAACTTCCTTAAAGACCTACAACCAAACTTCAATAGCATCCACAAGTAGATAACACTTCCAAACATGAAGAATCATAGAACACAATATGAGAGAAAACTTGTCATTATTCATCTAGGTGTAAAATGAAATATAAAACTCCTTTATATATGCATTCCTTCTCACAAACGATGAATAAAACCAAATGAAGCTGACAAATACAAACTAGGGAGTTGTTCTAAGCTGACACCACAAGAGAGGGGCTAAAGATCCCAACTGGGACTAGGGCGCTCAGGCGCCCTGGGCTTTTAGCCCCACAAACTCCGGGGAGTGTTAAATGTCGTGGGCTTAGTCCAGTCCTAAGTTGATTCCATCGGGTTTATTCATCGGGATTGAGATTTTATCATTTTATGCTAAAAAAGGTATTAAAATAGGTCTTAATTAACAAAGGTAACAATTTAGGTCCAACCAGGTGATAAACTTAGTGTAAAATGCTAGTGTACACATTTTACAATGTAAAATTTAGCCCCCACTTTAGCGTGGGTACAAACTTATGTTTGAACACTAAAGGATGGATCAAACACACAAGCATAGAAGCCCAAAGAATTCTATCTATTTGTGGACTATAGGTAGCCCCCAAGCTTAGGATTCTAAGGTTGCAAACACATAAGCAAAGATATTTCAAACACACAAGATATTGCAACATAACTCACACATACATGGAGTACTAAAAGCATTCATAAGAATACACGTAAAAGACACGCAATACACAAAGGTAATACATGCCATACATGATGCATACACACTTGACATGAAGCATACACATAAGAAACAAAGAATACATAGAGAATACACATGGAAAACATGATGAAGACACATGAAACACATGGAATCATTTAAGGAAAAACAAATTCAAACACAATGCATCAATAAACAAACAACAACTAAACATAAGAATACACATATGAACAAACACACAAGGCACATGACAGTGACACTAGCTTGCTCTGTCTCTAGGGGTCATGTGGAAAGAAGTGCCACCGTGGATCACACACTAGTAAGGACTGCCGAATTACTAGGTGACCACGACAAATCACATGAAGCACATGGGCTAGCCAACTACGTTGCACTAGGTGGATCATGTACCAAAGAGGAAACATCACAGGCTAGTGAGGCCGCTGAATCACTAGTTGAGCCCCATGCCAACAAGTATGTAACCAAAAAGAGAGCATAGCACGATGTATGCCCCCACCTTAAAGTGATTGCTAACTCCTATCAAGGAGCAATTGCTTTAAGGTAGAACAAATCAAAAGACATACATGAGAGCTTTTTGGAAGCACATGCCCATAAGATATGTGTTCCCAAAAAATGCATCGCACAAAGGGGTTTCCCCCACAAAAGGAAAACTGAGGTGATGCTACAGGAATGATACACAATGGTCATCCCACAATAATGGGTTACACTTTTTGGCCAAACTTGACATTGAAATCAATATTTTGAACTAAATCTTCACGTTCTGACACCTATAGCCCCTAAACCATTAGGAATTTGAAGATGATGTGAACTAGTGATTTGTGAAATTTTGTTGGTAGATTCTAAATATATTTTTTTAAAAAAAATTGGAGTTAAATTGTAATTTTTTTGGCAGCTCCTTTGATAATTGATTTTTAATAGTAAACAACATTTTTTTAAACTGATGTGTATTCCGTAGCACATAACTTTTTTTCTACAAAGGATAAAATTCTGATTCTTTTTAATTTAGATTGGTAACATCGATATATAGTGTATGCATTTAGTATCATAATGTTTTGTTGAATATATATTTTTTAATTAATTTTTGAAGTCAAACCAATTATAATCTAGACATAGGTGTATTCCGTAAAACATAACTTTTTCTGTATATATCAAAATTCAATTGTTTTTCTTTTGTTGAAACAAGGACATCAATACCTAGTGCATAGATATTTTTTAGAATTTTTTTTTAGTAATTTACTAATTTTCCATGTGTGTAGAATAGAGAAATTGATGTTCGGTGAAAAACATACATTCACAAGAAATAAAAAATAAATATAATAATCAAATTAAATATATTTAAAATTATATTTTTTGGGAATCTTATAATAAGGACTACATGATGACAAAGCATAAATTTTAAATGAATTCATTTGATACCTCAAAAGGTAAATCAAAATTGGTTTTTTATTAGCATTTTGATAGATGTAGAGGAGACTCCACTATAGGTATGGTTTAAAACTAGCGAGGTTCTATCCAAGGGAGTTTGAATCTAAGGGGGTTTGATCAAACCCTCTTCAATTAAAATCCTTTAAATGGAACCTTTCAAGGCTTAAGTCATTATATTTTCTAAAAATATGTGATTTCAGCAAAAATTAGGATGTTCCAGAAAGTGTTATGGTTTGTGTAGTCATTGTATGACGTCGAGCATAGCAACAAGGTGCCGCATAAAGCATAAAAGAAGCAATAAATTACAATAAGTAATAACACAAAGGGACCTAATTAACTGGCATCAGTATATGAATGGTTGTACAAATAGGAGAATTCTCAAGAAGTATCACGTGAAATTAAAATAAACATCCCTTGGGTCAACAAGGGAGAATGCCAAAGAATCCTACGCCTTGCATCGTCCCCAAAGGACACAACAACAATACAAGTAATGACATATAGAAGAATGATGATACAAATAGAGAGAATGTCACAACGCATTTCGGTCCCTTTGTATCCTTGCACCTACAAGGGTGTTAAGGGTCATCCAAAGAGAGCTTAACAATAACAATAATAATAACATAGAATATAAAGCAGCATGTCATGGGGGAAAACAATCACATGCACACATAACATAAAATAAAAGGTACCTCACTTATGAGTCAACCTAAAGCAAATCATCCTCCTCCCAATCTTGCTCATCACCGATTTGGAAAGGTGGACAAGATGCAAGAGGAACTATAGCTCACGTGAGGTATAAGGAACAACAACCATACCTATATTATCTTTAGATTCACTATCAGAATGTGGTACAATAGGTTCTATAGCGGCTTGTGAAGCTTCATCTTTTTGTATAGGAGACATAATAGTAGATGTCTCTTTCGTATCCATCAATGATAAACACTTGCGAGGGAGATTCTCCTCTCCTACGACAAGGAGAGCCATAGCACGAAGATGCTTCTTTCTTTTTCTCACAATCTTATTTCACTTAGCTTTATTCATGATGTTTGTTAAAGGAATCATAATATCTTTCAACATGGGTTCCTTTTCTTCCTTTGCTTCAAAAACATTAGAAGAAATGGGAGGAACCACCGAAGGTTGGGAGACTGTTGGTCATGATGTTAGTCATAAACAAGCATAGAATAAAAGTTACACAACAACCTTTATTCATCTTGAAAGATATGATGAATTCAGAGAATTCATGATCCCAAGTCTCCGGTGATTAGGTCTTAATCTTCTGACTCTACTTAGAGGTTGATGTGTGTTGCTGTTTCCATTTTGGGGCCTTACGTAAAGTTCATCATCATGACACTGTTTCTGCAAAGATTCTTCATAGAGAGGTCATTTTATACAGTTGTTTGATCAAATGATGCAGGGATATTCAAATCTTTGCATGATATTTACCAATTATACATGCTTTAGCTTCAAATATGCTAAATATTTGCAATTATCTACAAGATGTCTGCATATTTTGTGTTATTTGCTGAAGATTATCAGTTATTTGCAATTGTGATAGTGAAATGCTCTGAAATTTAAAAGAAACTGAAAGAAATACTTCAAATTAATGTTGAACCTTTAGCTATTGAACCACATGCACATCAGATACAGTCATGAAGAGAAGAAAACCAAACCATATGTTCACTAGGACATTCCACAGCTAGATACAGTTGATGCTAACTTCAAAGGAATTTGTATGAAAGCAACATATGAAAGTAGACATGCACTCCAAGGGACGCAACAAATCACAGCATATATCCAGAATTCACACACTAATTACTCAAGATTTACTATGAATTGTAATCAAACAAGTCTTCTCATTCATTAAGTATGCAAAGATATAGATGTATACAAAAAGCTTTGAAATGAGCCCTGAATACTTCAGCAAACAGATTTCAATTAAGTTTCGAATAATAGAAAAGAGGCATCCCAGCACCTTTTATAGAACAAGGTGAGGAATCCATTACAAAAGATCAATGATCTTGATTTGTCTATGAATATCTACGGTCAAGATTTCCCTTTGACTATGTCAACCTTACAAAAATGGCACAAGTTGCCAGCTAGCAACTATCTAAAAAACTTATTTTCACCAAGTATCTGACGCTGCTATTTACTTTATGCTGCATCATCATCTACCTTATCTGATTCATGTGCACCATCATCATGTGCATCACTTCCCAAACTTTCATCATCTTGATGATGATGACTTCGCATATGAGGCTATATGCTGCTTCGGATCTGTTCATATAACTGCACAATTTTATCTATTTCTCCACCATCCTGAGTCTTTGCTTTGATGATGGCGTGCTTGTGTGCCTCATATTTGTGTCTACTACTATCCAGTTTGTCTTTCCTGTCTTGCAGCGTCTCATTGTAATTTTCCACCTTGACTTTGATTCTCATTATTTTGTCTATGACTTCTTCTATCAAGTGGACAAGTGGATCATCAGCTACTGATTGGAAGTTACTATGTAAAGCTTTGATGGCAAACTCCTCATCTTGATTTTCTACTTTCCCTTCCACTTTTCCTTCCAGTGTTTCCAACATTTCTACCTCAACAGACATTAAATCATGCAACTTCATGCTGATATCTCTTAGTTTATTATTGCATCTTCTAAGCACTCCACATTCAAATTGAATGTCCTTATACCATATATCAACTAACAAGGTAGTATTACTATTCAATACCTGCTTGTTGATAAGCAACTGAGGATTTATTCTCCTTATTTCTCTCAGGATGTCTAATATCTTTTCCAATCTGTAAGACCTTTTGCCTATTTGCATCTGCAATTTATCTACCTTTGACCTGGAGTCACTGAGAGTATTCCACCTCTTGAAAGAGGCCTTTACCACTTCCTCTGCATCATTCAATGTGGATGACATCCATCTCCTTAGTACAGATGCCTCATGTTTCATGAGATCTAGTTTATTTACCTCCTCTTGAGAAATAGCAGTCAATGGGACTGCATGTTCAGTTGAAGTATCTTCAGTATTGGTCAGCCTTCCTATGTAGGCATGCAACTGAGCAATGTGCTCTTTGTATTGCTTATTTTTCTCCTTCTCTCTTTTCACCTTCTGAATTAAAGAATCAATAATATCTTTGCCTTCTTGACCCTCTTGGTCTTCATTGGCAAATCCTAAGTCCACTGTGCTGATCTGAAACTCATCCAAGGTAATCTTACCTTTTTCTTTCTCTACAGTAGGCACTGCAATCTGTGCAGTTCTTCTCCCAGTTGTTGGATCTCTTTTGATGGCCGAAGTCATTCTGGCCTTCCTCTTAGGTTTTATTATATCCTCAGTAAATAAGGTAGATACATCAAATTCTTGAATTTCAAATTCTACCTCTGCATTTACCTCTTTCTCCAACCACGGAGATACCTGATCATGTTTCTTCCCATCATGATGTTCACCTGTATCTCCTATTTCTGTCAACATATGTGATGGAGAAGGTGATTTCCTTAATTCTTCTTCATGATGCTCACTTTGACGTTGATCCTGTGGCATATCCTCCTGTTGAGGAACTTCTTTCTCCGGAGGAGCATCTTCCTGAGGTGGAGGATCTTGTGATGTATCTACATGTTGATCATGATGATCATGATCTTTTTTTGTCATTACCTCATCCTCCTTTGGCTTTTTTCTCACCAGGCTCACTCTGCATGAGTAGCATCTTCACTGCTGCATCAGGCACTACTGCAATCACCTTGCTTCTTAGTATATAATGCCTGAACTTCTTTACTGCTCTGACTAATGCAAGTGCTTGTCTTTCAACATCGACATATCTTAGTTCAGCATCCTTGAAAGGACAGCTCATGAAAGCTATTGGTTTCTCTTCTTTTTCCTCATTCCTTTGAGTCAACACTGCTGCAGAGGTATGTTCTGAAGCAAATGAATAGATGTAGAAATCCTTTGTGTAATCTGGACTGATGAGGACAGGAGCATCTGATATTGCTTTCTTTATGTCCTCAAAAGCAGCTTTAGCTTTTGCTGTCCACTCAATCTTGGCATCTTTTTTCAGCATAGCATTTAGTGGTCTGACTATTTCTGTAAAACTAGTGATGAACTTCCTTACAAAGTTTATCTTCCCAAAGTAAGACTTAAGTTCTTTCTTGCTCCCTGGAAGTGGTAACTTCATGATAGATTCCACCCTGTCAGGATCAATGATAATTCCATCTTCTATGATCAGGTGGCCTAGTAACTTTCCTGTTGTCACCCCAAATATGCATTTCTTGGGGTTCAGTGATATTCCATACTCTTCACATTTCTTCAGCACATTTCTGAGATCTGTTACATGGTTTTGCCTTTCTTTGGAGAATACTGTCAAGTCATCCATGTAGATGACTATACACTTTCCTATTAAGCCTCTGAAGGCTATGTCCATTGCTCACTGAAATGTTGCTCCAGCATTTATAAGTCCGAATGGCATACGTCTATATGCAAATATCCCCCACTTGGTGGTGAAGACAGTTTTCAATCTGTCAATTTTATCAACCATCACTTGGTTGTATCCTGAAAAGCCATCCAGGAAGGACATCATTTTGGCTCCATTTACAATCTGCAGAACTTCATCTAATGAGGGTAGAGGATAATTATCCTTTTCTGATGCTCTGTTTAGATTCCTGAAATCTACACATAGCCTAATGTCTCCATTCTTCTTCCTAACTGGCACTAGATTTGCCACCCAAGTGGAGTGCCTCACAGGAAAGATTATCCTGACATTTAACAATTTCTTGACTTCTTCAAAAATTATTGGTTCAAGCAAAGCATTGATGGGCCTTTGCTTATGTCTGAAAGGTTTAGCATCTGGCTTGAGAGGTATAGTATGAGTTATGACAGATGTGTCATATGTCTTCAGCTCATCATAAGTCCATGCAATTACATGGATGTAATCCTTAAGGGCTTGAGTTATTCCTTCTAACTCTTCTGGTGTGCAAACCTTACCTATCAAGACATTTTTCTTGTCATCATCTTGTCTAATATTCACTTGTGAATACTGACCTCCATCAGCTTTGGGAAGATCCTTCTGCTTCAGCATATTATCCAAATCAAAGGCTCTTTCTAATTCAATCATGCCTTTGGGAATTCTATTGCTAGGCAACTCCAATATTTCATCTTCTTCCCAAACATGATCTTCCACACTGTTCTCATCTATGATCTGAGCATCAAATATATCACTGTTCGAGATGAAATCAAGGATGTGCTGATCATCATCAAAGACCTAAAGATTAGTAACGTTATCAAGTACTGATGGTACAGACACCAGTTCTACTGAAAATCTCTTCTGACCTAATATAGATAGTGGCTCCAGTGTATTGGCAGCCTAGGCAAGTGCATCTGCCCTGTGGTTTTGTTCTCTAGGAACATGGGTGATGTTAAATGCATCAAAGTCTTCAATCAAATCCCACACTCTGTGTCTATAATTTGACAATTTTTTATAGTTGCAAGAGTAGATTCCTCTTACTTGTTTGACAACTAATTCTGAGTCTCCAAAGACATGCAGAATTTTCACTTTCTTTTTGAGAGCAAACAGTATCCCATGAATCAGAGCTTCATACTCTGTCACATTATTAGTACAGGGGAACTGTAATCTGTATGCAGCTAGGTAGGATTTTCTTGATGGATCAATGAGATCAATCCCTACTCTGGCTCCTTGCTTGGATTTGGATCCATCAAATCTAAGGATCCAAGACTTATCTTCAGCATGAGGTTTAGCTGAACCTCTATTTTTCTTTGTAGCTCTGGCAGCTGCTCCACCTGATATCCATTTTAACTTAGGAATGTCAGCCATCTCAGACTTCATCTTTTCTTCCTTCTGAGAAATTGATTTTTCTTCTTATTTTCCATCATCAGGAGGATGATCTTTTGGATCAAGCTCTGTATGTTTCTTCAAAATGTGCAGACACAGCGAACAGGTGGTCTCTGAATGAGGTGCCTCATGCAGCCTACACCAGCCTTCAGTTAGTGCATCTTGTGGATGCTTCTTTTGTCTTATCATTTTCTTAATTTCTCCAGACAAGAACTCTTCAAATCTGGTCAGGTTATTACCTCTGTCTTCATCAGACAGTTCATAGTCTGACTCCATTAGACAATCACTCCCTAGGGTGATCTTTTCTTTTTTGTTAACATTTATCTGATTGTACACCAGAATTTCTGCTATTCTCTGTACATGACCTTCATCATGATCTATCACTTTGTCTGTGGTTCCTGCAGAAGACAAAAAAGAATCAGTATCATCATCATCACCAGATGTAGAACTTACCTCAGAATATGATGATGATGCCTCACTGCATGTCTGCTCCAGCATCATCATGTCTAAGCATGTTTCGTAAGTCTTTTCTGAATGCGCTTCGTCATGTAATCTACACCATCCATCAATCAAAATATCATTAGCAGGTATATTTAGCAATTGACAATGCTTTACCTGTTTGGACAGATGCATCTCAAAGTCTCTGAAGTGATCTACTTCACTCTCATTCTCAAAATTACTATCAGGTTCTACAATTGGCACACCCTCCTGATGATCATCATCATGATGATGATGAAAGTCAAGCATCAAGATCTCTTCTATCCTGATAGTCTGTGGTCTAATGGCATAAACTCCAGGCTCAACATCGACATACATGATCTCATTCATTTTATTATACTCGGTTATCATGTGCTTCATTCTGGGTTCAGCATCTATTCTTATCTGGTTTGGTATGCCTTTCCAAGGTAACCACATGTGACTAAAGTCAGTGGACATATATCCATTCAAAGTTTTTGACCAGTCTCTACTAAGCAACATCCCATATGTATCAGGTATGTCAACTACCTGGATATCAATGTGGTACTGGATCCTGGGATCATATGCTAGCTGCATGTGTATATGAGTCAGTTCTCCTATTACACTCACTTCTGTTTTATCTAACTGCGTCACCTTCTTTAGGGATTTAGCAGGATGTAGTCCTAAGGCATTGCATATGGACAAGGGCATCACATTTGTAGATGCACCTAAATCTACCTGCCAGTTGTGTAAATTCTTTCCAAACATCCTTATGGTAAGGAGGAAAGGTGGTGACTCACTCTTATCTCTGTATAATGTCATATGTGATGTTTCTGCAGCATGGACAGTAGCTGGCACCTTAGGCTTGATATTACTATCTCTAGCAGCATGATCTTTATTGCTAAGATGACTTGGAGAAGGAATGTCCTCTTTAGGAGCAGGATCATCTAGTGACTTCATGAATGCTTTTTTGATTGCAGGAGTTTTTAACAATTCTGACAAAGACAGGTTGATCTTTATCTTTTTCATTTCATCAGCCAAGTATGTGACAAGTTTATCAGACTCCTGAGGTAAGGCAATAGCTTTTGATGTTGTATTCTATGGTGACAAATATTGAGCATTTACCTTGGGAAATCCTGGATTATTGCTTGCTTTGGGATCAGGAGGTGTGTTGAAATTGTTTGGAGGTAGAGATGAGGTTAATGGACCAGTAGGTCTGTTGGAGCTACTTCTCAAGTTATAGTTATGCTTTCTAGGATATTGCTGCTGGTATGCATGCACCTCCTCATGTTCAGTAGAAAGCTCATTCTCATCTTCAAAAGGGAAGACATAGTTTGATTCAAAAGCTAAAGCAGATTCTTCATATGCATGAGAATAATTTTGATGATCAGTATAGCTTTCTAGCACTAGGGCTGAATTATATCCACAAGGAACTATCTCATTACCTTCCACCTGAGGTGGATGTCCTGCAGTATTAGACACTTTTGTTTGAAAAATGCTGGCAGCAGTTTGAAATTGTGGACAGTCTAGCTCTGCATGAGCATTTGTGTTGTGTATCCTACACCAGTTGGTGAGGGCTGCTTCAACAAGATTGACTCTAGTAGTCTGTTTAGCTTCACCAAATGGCTGATTATCTAAAGGTGATGGTAATGAACCATTATTTGGCCTGGAGTTCCATACTCTAGGCTGTCTCTGAGGATTATTGTTATTTCCAGCACTATTATTGAAATTACTGTTATTATTGTATCCTCTGTCAGGATAATTTGGTCTATCATTAGAATAATTTCTGTTCTGATTTGATTGGGAATAGAAACTTTGATTTCTCAAATGTGTCACCTCTGTAGTGAGTTTTCTCAGCTGAGCAGAAATTTCTTTAATTTCCTCCTTCTCTTCTTGAGCTTTGGCTACTACATTCTCAGTTTGAGGCTTGAAGAAAGAGGATCCATGGTTATTGTTAGATAGATTAGCACCCTGAGGTGTCTGAGTTTGTGCAGGATATTGGGGAGTTTGGCCATTCCCATTAAGAGGTGGTATGATACTTAATGGAGGCACTTGCAAAGGTGCAGGCATGACTGGTGGAGGTATCATAGCTCCATTAGGATATTGTGCAGGATATGATGCAGGATATGATGCAAGATACTGTGGATACATGTCAGGCAGTGTAGGGAATGCAATATTTGGAGTAGGAGCTGGGACTAGCTGCTGATTTACTTTGATAGCTTCTTGAAAGGCTCCTATCAAGGTAGTGATCTTAGGATGTGTTCTCCTGATGAACATGGAAGTCAATGGATCTAGGGCTGAATAATAGATACTCCTAGCAAAAGTATCTACCACTACATAAGGAGCAACTAACTTGGATAGCATTTTCTGGAACCTAGCATTAAAATTAGCAATAGGTTCATTCTCGAATCTTTTGATTGTAGTAAACATATGGTAATTCATAGATGGATCAATAGGAACCTTGAACCTATCAAGAAAGGCTTTCTCGAGGACAACCCATGAACCAACAGAAGCTTGACCAAGACTAATAAACTAATTATAAGCCTCTTCCCCTAAGGAAAAAGGAATTAATCTGCATACTACATCCTGATGTTCTATTCTGGCTCTGCAACAAGCTTCTTTAAATGTCCTGATATGATCATCAGCATCCTAATAAGGATGATATTTTGGACAAAGTTTGTCTGGATTCTTTGGCAACTCATGATATGCAGTGAAGGTCAAAGGTGACTCTGCTGCAAAGAAAGACATTGTGACCGGAGGAGGTTGAGCCGGTGGTACAGCTAGCTGAGGTTGGACCTGGGGTTGAGGTTGAACAGGAGGTGTCACAGATATCCCAGAAGGTATTTGCAAACCAACAAGAGTTATAGGAGGAGGTTCTGGTGAAGCTCCTGATGCACTAGACCCAGGAGTATGATGGATGTCTACAGTTCTAGGTCTGAAACCTCTAACAGACAATTCTTCAAAGATACCACTAGATCTAGATCTGGTATTTATCCTGTGAGCCAGGATTCTCAATTTTGAGACAAATTGGCTGAAACTTTGCAAATATTGGCTGGATTTCACCGGCTGAGGTGATATTTGCATCGGATGACTGATCAGACTGGATATTTACGAAATATTTGCAAAGATACTACAAATACAAAAGGAAATTTGAGGTATAATGACTCTTACCATAGGATATCAAGTTTCTAAAGCCAAAATTCTACAAAGCTTGAACAGATTTACTTATCATTGGCTGATATTTGTGAATTCATGATGATCTACTGTAAAGCTTGCAATATTTATGACTAATTTCAAGAACTTTACACAGAATGAACATCTACAAGCTTGCTACAGTAAATACTTGAGCAATATTTGAAATTCACAAATACACTGGGGTTACCTTACTCTCTGCATCATCATACCTAAAAATAATGATGATGAGCATCCACGTTCAGATAAAGGCCCTCCTTCTAACGCCAATTTATGTTGCGTTAGGAGTGAGGAGCCCGCATAAATTGTATGATGACTGAAGCAATGGTGTCTTTTCCAGTTGGCCCTCCTTCTAGCGCCAATTTATGTTGTGTTAGGAGGAGGAGCCTGTATAAAATGTATGATGACTGAAGCAATGGTGTCTTTTCCAATTGCCCTCCTTCTAGCGCCAATTTATGTTGGTCATGATGTTAGTCATAAACAAGCATAGAATAAAAGTACACATTAACCTTTATTCATCTTGAAAGATATGATGAATTCAGAGAATTCATGATCCCAAGTCTCCGGTGATTAGGTCTTAATCTTCTGATGTTACTCAGAGGTTGATGTGTGTTGCTGTTTCCATTTTGGGGCCTTACGTAAAGTTCATCATCATGACATTATTTCTGCAAAGATTCTTCATAGAGAGGTCATTTTATACAGTTACTTGATCAAATGATGCAGGGATATTCAAATCTTTGCATGATATTTACCAATTATACATGCTTTAGCTTCAAATATGCTAAATATTTGCAATTATCTACGAGATGTCTGCATATTTTGTGTTATTTGCTTAAGATTATCAGTTATTTGCAATTGTGATAGTGAAATGCTCTAAAATTTAAAAGAAATTGAAAGAAATACTTCAAATTAATGTTGAACCTTTAGCTATTGAACCACATGCACATCAGATACAGTCATGAAGAGAAGAAAACCAAACCATATGTTCACCAGGACATTCCACAGCTAGATACAGTTGATGCTAACTTCAAAGAAATTTGTATGAAAGCAACATATGCAAGTAGACATGCACTCCAAGGGACGCAGTAAATCACAACATATATCCAGAATTCACACACTGATTACTCAAGATTTACTATGAATTGTAATCAAACAAGTCTTCTCATTCATTAAGTATGCAAAGATATAGATGTATACAAAAAGCTTTGAAATGAGCCCTGAATACTTTAGCAGACGAATTTCAATTAAGTTTCGAATAATAGAAAAGAGGCATTCCAGCACCTTTTATAGAATAAGGTGAGGAATCCGTTACAAAAAGATCAATGATCTTGATTTGTCTATGAATATCTACGGTCAAGATTTCCCTTTTGACTATGTCAACCTTACAAAATGGCACAAGTTGCTAGCTGGAAACTATCTAAAAATACTTATTTCCACTAAGTATTCAATGCTGATATTTACTTTATGCTGCATCATCATCTACCTTATCTGATTCATGCACATCATCATCATGTGCCTCACTTCCTGAACTTTCATCATCCTGATGATGATGACTTCGCATATGGGGCTGCATGCTGCTCCAGATCTGTTCATATAACTGCACAATTTTATCTATTTCTCCACCATCCTGAGTCTTTGCTTTGATGATGGCGTGCTTGTGTGCCTCATATTTGTGTCTACTACTATCCAGTTTGTCTTTCCTGTCTTGCAGCGTCTCATTGTAATTTTCCACCTTGACTTTGATTCTCATTATTTTGTCTATGACTTCTTCTATCAAGTGGACAAGTGGATCATCAGCTACTGATTGGAAGTTACCGTGTAAAGCTTTGATGGCAAACTCCTCATCTTGATTTTCTACTTTCCCTTCCACTTTTCCTTCTAGTGTTTCCAACATTTCTACCTCAATAGACATTAAATCATGCAACTTCATGCTGATATCTCTGAGTTTATTATTGCATCTTCTAAGCACTCCACATTCAAATTGAATGTCCTTATACCATATATCAACTAACAAGGTAGTATTACTATTCAATACCTGCTTGTTGATAAGCAACTAAGGATTTATTCTCCTTATTTCTCTCAGGATGTCTAATATCTTTTCCAATCTGTAAGACCTTTTGCCTATCTGCATCTGTAATTTATCTACCTTTGACCTGGAGTCACTGAGAGTATTCCACCTCTTGAAAGAGGCCTTTACCACTTCCTCTGCATCATTCAATGTGGATGACATCCATCTCCTTAGTACAGATGCCTCATGTTTCATGAGATCTAGTTTATTTACCTCCTCTTGAGAAATAGCAGTCAATGGGACTGCATGTTCAGTTGAAGTATCTTCAGTATTGGTCAGCCTTCCTATGTAGGCATGCAACTGAGCAATGTGCTCTTTGTGTTGCTTATTTTCTCCTTCTCTCTTTTCACCTTCTAAATTAAAGAATCAATAATATCTTTGCCCTCTTGACCCTCTTGGTCTTCATTGGCAAATCCTAGGTCCAGTGTGCTGATCTGAAATTTATCTAAGGTAATTTTACCTTTTTCTCTTTCTACAATAGGCACTACAATTTGTGTAGTCCTTCTCCCAGTTGTTGGATCTCTTTTGATGGCCGAAGTCATTCTGGCCTTCCTCTTAGGTTTTATTATATCCTCAGTAAATAAGGTAGATACATCAAATTCTTGAATTTCAAATTCTACCTCTGCATTTACCTCTTTCTCCAACCACGGAGGTACCTGATCATGTTTCTATGCATCATCATGATGTTCACCTGTATCTCATGTTTCTATCAGTAGATGTGATGGGGAAAGTGATTTCCTTAATTCTTCTTCATGATGCTCGCTTTGACGTTGATCCTGTGGCACATCCTCCTGTTGAGGAACTTCTTTCTCCGGAGGAGCATCTTCCTAAGGTGGAGGATCTTGTGATGTATCTACATGTTGATCATGATGATCATGATCTTTTTCTGTCATTACCTCATCCTCCTTTGGCTTTTCCTCCTACTGAGGAACATTCTCAGTCGTGGATAATTGGGAAGTCTCCTTAAGTGCTGGTGTTGGTTCTATAACCACAATTTGTTTTGCACCTGTGCTACTTATTTCTTGAACCTTGGTAGCAGGATCTTCTACCACATCTTTCTCATCAGCTTTCCTTTCCTGCACCTCTACTACAGCAGGTTCCGCTGATGCATCTTGTGCGCTTGGTTGGCTTATTTCTGAAGCATGGCCTTCTGGTTCTGCCATTTTCACTTCTTCTACAGGTTGCCCTTTGTCAGGTGATCCTGTTGGATGTTCAGGATTCACATCCTGTTTCTCTGTTATGTCTATCACCGCAGGATTTGTCACCTCTGCAATCAGTGTATCTAGCCCCATTTCTTGGGCTATCTGCTCTGGGCTCTTTTCTTTCTCAGTCTCCACTTGCTTTATCTCCTCCAGTATAGTTTGAACTGGTGGAGTATTGTGAGGGGTCATGTGCGTACCTACAGCAAGGGTTTCCATCTTCTGTGAAGCCACTTCCTGCACAACTTCATCATCAGACAAATTTATTGTCTCATCTAGCGATATGTGACCTTCTGCTTGTGTCTGGGTGGTTTCTTTCATCTGCTCTTCTGTGAGCTCGGTCTTAAACTTGACTATGGTAGGAAGTGGAACATTATGCTAAAGTTCCTTATGTACTTCACTACCTGCCCCTTATAACAATGTATGGGGTTGCCTTATTTCACCTCTCATGGAGGTTCTTTGTTTCTTAGGTGGGGTAGACACCACCACCTGTGGAGACCTCTTCTTCCTTTTGAATAATAAAGGAGCCTCTTCTTCCTCAGGCTCTTCCTCCATGAGGATATTCTCTTCACCTGGTTTCCTTGAGGATTGACCCTCTTCATGGGTCTCAGTAGTTCCAGCCTCTGCTGTCTTTCCTTTCTTGGACTTTGTTTTCTTGTCCGTGGAGGTGATGCGGATCCTGATGCTAATCCTGATGCTGCTGCCTCCTCAGCTATGAACACTGCTTGTTCAATGATAACCCCTTTGGGTTCATTGTCTATTTTCTTGCCCCTTGGGGGTCTTTTGCTCTATTGTTGTTGTGAAGGGAGCCTATCTCACTTAGACTTTCTTTTCTCATTTATGAAATCATCATACTCCCCATCAGGAATCTCCTGCCCCTTCTTTTTGTTGTCCATAGTGATGGCAACACCTTTCTTCTTCAAAGCCTCTATCTGTTCATCAACCCAGGCTTGGGTTAGCTGTATGGTCCTGGCAATGAAGGGGTCCAAGGATATGTCCTCTTGTATGGTGAGGTCAGGTGCAGAGATGGTATCATTATATATTTTCTTCTGCTCATACTCATCTGCAATTATCCTGCCATCATCTTTCTTCAATTGTTGAGGGATGGGGATGCAGTCAAAGGTTTTGATTTGATTCAGTGTTAGCCTTTGATATCTTCTTCTTCTTGCTTCTGCTTCATCTTCAATCTCAGCCCAGAAGTCTTCTAGGTGCCTCTGATGAATAGGCTTTCCTATTATTTTCTGCATCCTGCTATAAGGATCATATGGTCTTATCAGTGGAAAAGGCTGTAACTTCATTTTATTCAGGGTGACCATCACCTTCTTGATGTTCTCTGAATCAGGACACATGTACCAGCCAATGGTGACTGGAAACAAAATTGGTGGCAACTTCCTTGCATCCTTGTATGTTTTTAATATTGTGGAGCTCTGCCTTATAAACTCCATCAGTATCACTGCATCAGTGGGATACCTTGGCAGCATGAGGGGAGGTCCTTCAAAACCCTCAATCTTCATGTAGGAAAATGTGGCAAATTGTATATACCATGCTCCATGCCTGTAGATTATCTCCTAAGCTTCCATGCTCAATCTCTTTGTTCTATCCTCCTCCATGGTTCTGACCAGATGCATAGAAAATGCATCATTTACCAATTTGTAATCTTGGAGGTAATTTGCTCTTTGCAGCTGGGGATGATGATCCCAAATATGCACAGCATTAATTGTGCCTGTAAGCTTTCCATCTGTAACTAATGCATCAAATGTGCCTTTATAAGCACAGGAGTAAACCATGTATGATATCATATAAAAAGCACAATTTGAACCTCCTAGGTTCATCAACTGCTCATGCAGAGCATCACTTATTAGTTGGCCCCACAATGGCTTGATATCTAAATATATGCACATCATGATCACACCATACATCCAGTCCTTAAAACTACCAGCATCAGGCTGGCCTGTGACTCTACTCAATAGTGCAATCATATACTGGTACTCCTCACTAAAATCATATTTGAATAAGTGCACAAGAAGTTTGGCGGCTGCAGGATATGTGCTATTCTCAGCCCTCCATTGGTACATATTCTTCCTGACTTGTTTCTTGTTATTCTCATATTCTCTCTCTAATTTCTTCAGGTCCACACTGTTGACCTTCTTGCCCAATGGCAGTCCAAATGTCCTGGAAAGACCCTTGATGGATAGGTCTGCATATATCCTCCCATGCTTCATCACCTACCGAGTCTCTGGATTGTAATTCCTGGCACACTCGATGACCAGCTCCGGGGACTCCATGGAGTACGGGAAATCGGCGGCATTCCACATCCTGGACACGAATATGGCATCCAGCATGGGACTTTTGTTCTTCTCATCATTCAACTTAGCTGACCAGGCTTCCAAATTGGTACTCCCCTGATGGGTATCTGTAATTGCACCATATTTGAACAAGACGCCCCTCTGGGATGAAAACATAGGCTTACTGAATTTAGCCTCACACTTAGCCAACCTCTTATTAGCCATGGGTGCCTGCAACTAACAAAATATTGTCTTACAATAGGTACCCATATGCATGCATATAGCAATTTATTCTTTAATATTCATCATGCCTACTACATTTATTCAGCATAAGCCCATCATGTGGATGCATAAACCAGAACTTCAGATTAACAACCCATACCTGATTATCACAGAAACAACATGATGAGGGTTTCATTTACTTACCTGGATATGCAAATCTCCCTTTATACCAGTGGACTTTTGAAAAAAAAGCTCTTAATTCTGCTGATGATCACGCACTTCTTACTGCCCATAAGCTTGGTTCGTCGTTGTATCGCCTGTATGAGGATATGGAAGCTGGTGCTCTGTAAAAACAATTTCTTCGCAAGGCAAATGTAAAAATGATGTTAGATTTACCTTTTAACCTTGCAATTAGGGTAAAATTAGGGCAAACCCTGACAGATTGGATCTTATTCGTTAATTTTCTGCACGGAAAGTCAGGATTTCACCAGCTGTTTCATCGAGTTTAATGGTTAGCGGGAACTACCTACCATGTCTGCGTGCATTTAATGTTAATGGCGGCAATGGGAGCGGGGTGATATCTAAACAGCAGGATGATATTTGAAAATATTGGGTGATGTTTAGATAATGAGTGATGTTCGCGCCATTAGGTCGTGCTTTAAACGTCAGGAGGATATTAGAAAATATCAGGTGATGTTTAGATAATGATGACCGAAGTCATTCTTTCTTCCTCTTGAGATATCAGGATGACATCATCTAGATATTCGTTTATTATATCGCTAAGGCATGATGACGTCATCGTCATGTTATGGGAACATGATCATGTTTATGAAATATCCTGCCGAGAGGTAAATGTGATGATGATGTCATCGTCATATCGCTTCTTTGTTTATTGGACTTGAATGACATCATCAGGATATTGGCTTAGGGGATATTTCGTGGCAGGAGGATATTAGAAAATATCGGGTTACATTGAAAAATATGATCCTCGTGAAATGCATAAGGCTATTGACGGGTAAAGGCCACTGTCACCTAAAATTGACGTCCAAATATTTGGACCACATGATTTATCAGGTGATAAAGTAGATCGGGGTGATCTTTTGAAATATGACTGATGTTACAAAATATGATCCTCCCCTTGGAAATATCAGGTTTGACTCAAACTTTGACCATTCATAACTTTCTCATCCTGATGAATATCAGGGTGATGTAAAAGGCAAACCTGCATGAAATTTGATGCTCTTTCCAAATATGAGGTTATTGGAATGAAATACAAAATTTGACAAACTGACCTCATGATGATGCCCTACTCAGCCTTTCTTGCATGATGATCTGCATGACTTACTTTTACCAAACTGCCATAAAGCACAGAACAAGCCAAACAAAAAGTTGGGTCCCTATTTTGCCAAGTCAAAATGGGGCGTGTTGTGTAACCACACAACAAAGACTATGAGGGAAGGATTCCTCAATGTGGGTTGCTCTTCCTTCTCAACTTGTGAAATAGGTGGAAGTACATGAGCATCCTCAATCAGTTGAGAAACCTCAAGAAATAACACACGCGCAACCGATTGATTTCCACTAGTCTGCATGGAGGCGGGTGGTATAAAATTAACATTGTGATTTAGGGGAGGTATGTTTTGTGCACGAAGGTTGCCTTGTTGTCCTTGAAGAGATGACAGAGGGGGAACCTCAACATATCTACCAGATGCTCAGGGACAGGGAATAACCTTCGATTCAAACTTAGCTCCATTCACTACCTGTGGGATAGGAGGAACTACTGTCATGGCCTCAGAAGATCAAGGAGGTTTGAGAACATCACTAGGAGGAATATTACTAAATGATAACTCTACTATTTTATTTTCTCTAAACTTTTGATACGACAATAAGAATAAATCCTCTCTAGCTCAAGTGACTCCAACTAGTTGTGGCTAGAAGTAGTCAAGTGTAAAATATCTATTGTGAGCAACGGGCCAGTACTGACTGTGATGTACAGCATGGACACATCCCTCAAATGGAAACTTTAAGCACTTGTGAACCATAGAGGGGACCAACTTCATGGAGCAGAGCCATGGGCAACCCAACTTCGCATGAAATAAGTTTGATGTAGGAATGATGACAAAATTAACATCCAAGGTTCTTGGCCCAACCTTAACTTCAAGAGTCAAAGCACCAAGAGTCGGAAGGATAGACCCATCGTGTGCTCTAATTGCCATCTTTGATACGTCATAGGCATCTCGATGTAAACCATGCATGTAGAGAAACTCTTCAATTACTATATTCAGCATGCATATAGGATCGATCATAGCATCTTTAATAGTTTTATCATTGATTCGAATAGTAATGTAAAGAGGTCCATCAGGAGCTTCAATAGTAGCATCATGTGGAGTGAAAGATATAGCAGGTTCCCAATCCTCTCACTCTTTGTGAAGGTGAGCATTCACCGTGCAAATATCAACAACGTTAGATTCATGATGAGGTAAAGGATTAGTATATATTTGAATATTTTGATTAGGAGCCGCCACCAATTTATTCCCTTTATCATTCACACCAACAACCTGGGTGACATTGGAGTTGATGAGGTCTTGAACTTCATGTTTAAGATGCATACATCTTTTAGTTTCATGGCCAACAAAGTGGTGAAATTGACAAAAGGCCTTCGAATCAAAGGAAGATGATTGCATCTTACTTGGATCGAGAGGTATAATGGGTGGAAGCTTGATGATATTGTTTTGCAAATGTTGTGTCATGATAGCATAGAGAGATTTTGATAATTGTGTGAAGTTTCTTGTTTTTGGTTTCAACTTGTAAGGGGTAAGAGTAGGAGATGATGTTGCCACCACATGTTTTCTTATGTTATTCATTGAAATTTCATTTATCTTGCTGAAGTTTTTGTTGTCTTTTGAAAGAATGATTGTGAGAGGCTTTAGATTGCCCAACTAAGCTGATGAGGGATTGTGCTCATACTGACTAACCAAAAGTTGATAATCATGAAGAGTCATGCAAAGATGAGTGGATGAATCATATCGCATCAATAATATCTTATCATGGATGTGAGGTTATAAGTTTCTAATAAAGATTCTTTGCACATCCGCATCTAGAATAGAATATTGGACTTGTGAGAAGAGGGCTTGATAATGGCCCATAAAATCTATTATTTTTTCTTTCATTCCTTGTTTGCAATGAACCAAGTCCATCAAAGAGACTTGAGGTCCAATGTTCACTTGAAAATGCTCGAGGAACTTATTGACTAATTGTGAGAAATAAGTTATAGAATTAGGAGGTAGCGAGAAAAACCAATCCAACATTATGTCTTTGAGTGACCTAGGAAAGAGTTTTCCTAAGATCGGATCCTCAAAGAAGAAATCAGTACACATAGTGGTAAAGGCTGCCTCATGGTTGTTAGGGTCTCCCTTCCCATTATATTTCTCAAAGCGGGGGGTCTCAAACTTCTCGGGCATTTGAGTTCTTATGATGGAATAGGAAAAAGGGCTACAAATATAATGTGTTGTCATATTAGGTTTAGGTGGACTATTACTTATGCTAGCCAATTGTTGTTGGATGGAGGTCATATTTTTCAACAATTTATTTATGTCAGGGTCAGAAATTAAATCAGGTAGATATTGGAATGAATTGGAAGGACTAGGTGACAATGTATGAGTAGCCTTTGGGAAAATGATAGGAGGTTTAGATGTAGGTGGAGTAACATTAGGTGTGGAATTTATGTAATTATATGGAATGGCACTATAATGGCGAATAGGATTCCCAGTAGATAACCCAACACATGTGATAGCACTATTACTTGGCTGTGTAGTAGTGGTGATAATAGTAGAGTTATATATAGCAATAGGAAGTGTTGGTATGGGTGTCAACACTTGAGTCCCTATTTGATTAGAAGAGGTGACATTAGTGATGATTTTAGTGCAACTAAATGCAAATAGAATGTTGTTATGCACTATATGAGCAAGGCCACGCAAGACTTCCAATCCTTCTTGACCTTCGAGCAGAAGACTTCTTAGACTCTCAAAAATAGGGACGACCTCCTCAGCTATGTGTTTCGAGCTGAAAATTTTCTAGAAATTAGCCAATTCCATGTCTAATCTCTAAATTTGGGCCTTAGAAACATGAGCCATAAGGTCATCAATGTTGATGGATTCATGCAAGTTTGATGTTTCAGGAAGATGTGAAGTAGGGATATCAAGAAGTTTATTGACCTTCTTGCATGATAAGACTAGGAATTTTGGGTTTTGATGTATTGGTATCATTGTTATGCAAAGAATTAGAACCCATAATTTGAAGACTTCTTTGCACAAGAATGTTAGAATTGGGGCACCAAGTCACAAAGCTCATAAAGCATCTACAAGATTTAGTAACACAAAAGATGCACCAATAGAAGAAATGAATGATGAAGCAAAATAAGGATTTGAGTTTTTGTTTAAGTGAAGAAATGTTTTGTTCAAATGTAAACAAACATAATGCACATAATATATCCTTTGATCAAATTCAACTTTACTCAAATCCACTTAGATATCAATAATGCCAATGCTCAAATCAAACCCAAATTTTAATGCTTTTTTCAAAATACAATAATTCAAAATTGACTCCTATCTTCAATTTTCAATTCAAGATGACATTTGTAATGTTGAACAATTTAAAATCAGATTTGGAATGCAAATATCAACAACAAAATCTGAAACTAAAATCAATCATAAACCCTAGATTGCAACATCAACTAGGTTTTCACAAAATGCAACTTTTCTTTTGACAAATTCTAGAAATGAACAAGATTCAAATGCACAATGTAACACTATGAAATGATAAACTATTGTAATAACAATCAGATCTGATGAAAAAATCATAAATTTAATTCATGCTATGATGATATATCCTTATGAGATGTAAACAAAGTGACAAATATGCTTTTTTTTCAAGTCTAGAATGAAGTTTTTCTTTTCCAAATTTCAAATGCAAGGATGCAAGAATGTTTTGAACAACAAGAATGGCAAGGTATAGCAAATGCAAATACTTTAAACAATCTAATAATGCAACAAGATCTGAAACAACCATCAAATCTATAAACCCTAGGTTCAAAACTATCTAGATTTTCTATAATGCAAGGTTTTCACAAACCCTAGTTTTGAAACTATGCAAAATTAACTATGTATGCATGCAAAATGATTAATGAACTCAATCCCAATCAGATCTAGGGTGGAAAACAACTTAGATATGAAAGAATAAGGATGCAAAAGTGCAAGAAATGATAGGTTTGCCAAAATGTTATGTAAAAAAGAGTGATCTAGCCTAAAGAGTTAAACTAGGTCAAACCCTCTTCTATAAACATTGGGGCACAAACCTAGCTTGGATTCTACCCAAGAAGGAGAGCCAAACTATATGGGTTCTACCCTTTTGTTATATAGAGATGAATCAACCAAGTCCAACCACAGTCAAGCATGCAAGCTAGGATAAATGGCCAAACCCTAGATGACAAAGATCGACTTATAACTAACAGACAAAAATAGATCTCAGAAAAACAAAAGAACAACAAAGATTAGGGAGCAAATCAAAACTTGGATCTGGGAGTATAAATGTCAAAGACCAAGGTGCTTGGGTACCCTATACCCTAATTAAGGTTTTGTAGAATCTCGGGATATCACTAGACCTGTACCTGCAAGCTGTCTTCTTCCTAGAAATCACCTTCAGAAACTTGTTTCTCCTTCTTGCACACAAGGAAAGAGGAAAAGGTTCTATTGTGTATCATGGCTTGCCTTAGTCAAACCATGTGTTGGTATTTCCATCTCCACTGATTAGATCAAAGAGTGCATGCCCAAGGAAGGAAGAGGCCAGATCTATAATAATCTAATAGAAATATGAATGAAAATGATGATGATTACCACAAGAGGTAAAACCCTAGTTGATGAAGATAACTCAAGATCATACACCAAAAAGGAGAGTGATGGAGAAGACTTGCAATTTCCTTCAAGACTTTCAAACAAACTTCAATAGCATCCACAAGTAGATAACACTTCCAAGCATGAAAAACACTTTATCATAGAACACAATATGAGAACAAACTTGTCATTATTCATCTAGGTGTAAAATGAAATACAAAACTCCTTTATATATGCATTATCGCTCACAAATGACGAATAAAACCAAATGAGGCCAACAAATACAAACTAGGAAGGTGTTCTAGTCTGACACCATAAGAGAGGGGCTAAAGATCCCAACTGAGACTAGGGTGCTCGGGCACCCTGGGCCTTTATCCCCACAAACTCTAGGGAGTGTCAAATGTTGTGGGTTTAGTCCAGTCCTAAGTTGATTCCATCGGGTTTATTCATCGGGATCGAGATTTTATCGTTTTATGCTCAAAAAGGTATAAAAATAGGTCTTGATTAACAAAGGTAACAATTTAGGTCCAACCAGGTGCTAAACTTAATGTAAAATGCTAGTGTACACATTTTACGATGTAACACTTCTCAACACTACCATCTAAACTAAATTTCTTCTTGAAGACCCATTTGTAACCAATAGGTTTCCTCCCATTCAATAATTGAGCCAAGTCCCAAGTGTCATTCTTCTTCAAAGCAACCATATCGTCATCCATGGCTAACTTCCAAGACTCACTATCATCCATCTCCATCACCTTAGTCACAAATCAAGGATCATTAGTGTTAGTAATCAAGGCAAAAATCCATCTAAAATCAAATGGGATATACCTCTCTAGTTGCCTCCTCTACCAAATGGCCCTTCTAAAAAGCTAAGGTGGAGGTTCTTCTTTTGAACTCTTTGAGCTCTTTTTAAATATCCTTCTCTCCAAGTCCATCCCAAACCTTTGGTTTAGCCTCAGGTGTAGTTGTATTGGTCTATAATTACATTATAGAGTTCACTCAACTAAAGGGAAATGCCTAATCTCTTTGAAGATCAGATTCTAACTCTACAATGCTTTCTCAATCATAGAATCCCAAGGCTTGTACCCTTTCACATTGTCACCATAGTCAATGAAGATACACTTCACTGCCTTATAATCCAAATTTGATTGTTTCTCCTTAGGCACATAAGCATATGTCTCATAATCAAAAACTTGAAGATGTTGAAGTGAGGACTTTTTCGTATGTCCAAACCTCCATAGGGGTTTTATACACGAGTGTTGATGTAGGAGACATGTTAATTAGGTAAGGTGTTCTAATTGCCTCTACCCAAATTGTTTTCCAAACTAGCCCCACTAATCATACTCTTATCCCTCTCCATCAGTAAATTGTTCATCCTCTTTACAAATTCATTTTGTTGAGGGGTGTATAGAGTTGTCTTATGCTATGCAATACCATTCTCTTTATAGAATATGTCAAACTTAGCTAAATAATATTCTCTTCCATTATCTATTTTCAACACCTTGATATTTCTACTTGTCTAGTTTTCCACAAGATCCTTAAAATCCTTGAACTAACTAAAGACCTTGAATTTATGCTTGAGAAAATAGACCTAAGTACTCTTGGAAAAATCATCAATAAAAGATACATAATACAAGGATTTTTCCAATGAAGGCACATCTACAAGACCAAACACATCACTATGAATAAGATTCAATATCCCATGAGACTTATAGGAGCTCAGGTAAAACTAAACATGATTATGTTTACCATAAATACAATGTTCACAAAAATCAAAGTCAAGAAATCAATTAACCAACCCCTCTAACAGATTTTATTTTCCAAATTCCTAATAGTCTTCTCACCTGTGTGACTCATGCACTCATGCCATAGCATAGTCTTCTTAGTTAGTAGGTTTCTCTCTAAGGTGAGAACATGTTTAGGAATCCATATTGAATTTCCCTTTGCTACAATTCCCCTTATTGCAAGTGCCTTTGTTATTGGTCCCTTTGCTAGAAGTATTGATTGTTGAAGACACCTGATATCGAGATGGGGGTGAATCAGTATTAAAACAAATCTCAAACCCTTTGGAGCAAATTGAAACTTAATCTTTATAGCATTAACAGAAACATAAAATATCAACACAATGCACAACACCACATAACACCAGATATACATGGAAAACCCCAAAAGGGAAAAACCATGGTGAGAAAAGCTGCTAGGAGCTATTGTCCTAATCTAGCCTCACAAATAAATAATTACTACTTTGTTTTAGGGATACAACCCAAGGAAGCTACCACTCCCTGAAAAAGGTTATAGGGTCACTCCCAAGGAAGCGACAATTCCTTGCAAACTTTGTTTTAGGGCTTCAACCCAAGGAAGCAACTACTCCCTAAACTAAGAACAAACTTGCAAAAGATTACAACATGATAATCCTTCTACTATTTGAATTTGACAATGAAACTCAATCCTTTTGATGATTGCCACTATGCTTTTCCACTTCTCTTTTGATGATTGAACTTCTACTCTGATAACTTCCACAACTTCTTCAAATGTCTTATCTGTAACTTACTGACTCACTGCTTTCAGCCTTCAAGAAGTTTTGCCTTTGGATCACTGCCTCCAACAATCAGTTAGGCACACTCTTCACTTCCCTCCTGTCTCAAAAATATCTTCAAGATGAATCCAGAGAGGATCTATTACTTCTGCTCTTTCTCTTGCAGTCGCACATCATATTGCATTACACATCCACATTTGACTCCTTGCAATTACACTCGCAATCACACCTCACCTAAATCAACTAGGTTTACAATATATACATGATATTACATTGATTACATTGTATGTTAGCCAAAGACAATAAGAATATTACAATTACAAGTTAGCCAAACATCAAACATCATGAAACATGTAGAGAGCAAGCCCTAAAATGAACTCCATGCAACACCAAGAAGAGGAAAATGCCTTGCAAATTCTAATAGACATTTAACCTGGTCCTAAACATCTTTCACAACATCATCCTTCAAAGAATAATATCTGCACGCTTCGCACATTTGAAATAGGTTTGCCTTAATCAAGAAAACATGAAGCTTGTAGTATATTGGCCATTACAACTTGGTGGTACTCATGGAAGATTAAACATTACTTGCACTTCTCCTAGATGAGTCAGCATGACCCATACAACATCTACAAACACTCCTTGAACTCCGTACAATAAAGACCTTGTGGTGCACACCTTCAACATACCTTAGTCGGCCAGGCAGAAGCATAACCTAGCAACACCTTCATTCCAAACCACAACCTATTCCAGAGAAACCAGAAAAACACCTTGCGGAGCAATAGGAAACATCACAAAATCATCATGATCATTCTCCACTAGCCAATTCACCACTTCATCCAACAACAAGTTGCCGCAAGCTAATAGACACTTAAACTAGTCATCGGACAATACAATCCTGCACTCAGTCACATACAACTTTCTCTGCAGAAGGACAAATGATATGAAAATTTGAATGTAGCACCTTCACAACTCACTGAACTTAACTTCTGAACCACATGACCATATCTTTAAAGGCACTTTGTAATGTTTTTGTATCTCACCTTGTAGCTACACTCAGTTCTGAGATACCTGAAGTATAACCTAACGACTATACTTGGTTCTGAACCCGCAAGTATAGCCTTGGTTTATTAAGTGGTATGTTGCCTTATTTCTGTAGATTATTTGGTTCTTATCTTAGATAAGATTTTCTAACCAAAGTTTGTTAATTGTTAGCATATAATACTAATGTGTTTCTATTGTGATTGTTGGAAACAATTAGTGATCGTAAGCACATGTCACTTCGGGGCATGAGCTTTGTGACAGCTCTTGTTCCCTCATGTGTTTTCAACCTTACCTTAAATGTGACTGCTACCGACAAGAGAGATCAACCACTTTAAGGTGGGGGCATATATTGTGGTAAATGCTTGTATATCTTAGATATTATGATAAAATGTGTGGCGTATGCTTCCTTTTCACCATAAGGCATCTTTGCGATATAGGCGGGTTGTGTACTTTGTCTTTGTGTGTTGTGTATGCTTTCATTTCATCATACGACATCTCCGCAATGCAGGTGGGGTTGTATACTTTGTGCACATGCTTCCTTTTCACCGTAAGGCATCTCTGCGATGGAGGTGGGTTTGTATGTTTTTGAAAGCCCTTTAGCAGAAGGTGAGATTGTGTATTCCTTTGAGTGGTTGCACATCCTTTTAAAAATTCCTTTGCGGAGGCGAGGTTGGATCTTGAGTAATTCACCCTTAAGCATGTCTTTGGCGGTTGTGGTAGCGTTGCTCAATTGTCAGGTGTGTTTGGTGTGTCTTAAATGGTGGCATGTAGCAATGAGCTCCCCCATTGCCCATGTTTTATGTGTTTAAGATGTATAGTGTGTTGATGACATAATCTACGATGCTCGTGTATTCTATGTGTTTTCCGCATGTCTTCCATGCATGTCTTGCGTGTTTTAGTGGTGGCGAGTAGCGATGAGCTCTCCCCATGTCATGTGTTTTGCATGTTTTGTGGTAGCACGTAGCGATGAGCTCCCCCCACACTATGTGTTTTGTGTGCTTTTGATGGCGGTGCGTAGTGATGAGCTCCCCCCATCACCTAGTTAGGATAGCATAATTGTTTAATCATGTCTTCTCTTCGTGTATGCCTTGTGTATTGTGTGTTTTCTCTCATGCCTTCTCCATGTATTGCGTGCTTCTTTATTGTATTCTCTGTGTTTTGTGTGACTGTCAAATGTTTTATTATGTTTGCCTAAGCTTGGGGGCTAGAAATGGTTTTCCAAATTTAGGGTGTCTTCGCTTTAGTGTCTGATGTGTTTGACGTGCTTTGACCGTACTTTAATGCATGTACTGATCATAAGACCATACACACATTAAAGTGGGGGCTAAATGTTATGGAGTAAAAAGTAGCCACATGTATTTTTACCTCCTTGTTTAGCTCCTAGGTCCCCGTGATTATATTGTACATTTTAAATATTCATCCCAATGCAAAATTGCCTAAAACTAATGTAAATTGTGAATAAGGGGCCCATATTTTATCTTATCCTAGACCTAAAAGGAGCCCTAAGACTTGGGCGCCATCACCCAAGTCTCTCCTGATTGGTCAGGGCAAATTCAAATGTATGTCAACCTGGGACCTTTCAAAAGGTTTCTCCTTTTCGGCTCTTTTGGTTTAATTTGATGAATGTTAGCGAGAAAGCATATACAATTGTGTTTTTGAATTCATTATGAACCTAGATAGAGATAACCAACTTGAAGCATTGGACAAAGAGCATTCAAAGCATTCATTGTGATTCTAGAGAAGATTTGTATTGTCATTGTGTGTGTTGTTGTGGGTTTAAAGTTATCATCTATCTCTCCTTATGAGTT
Source organism: Cunninghamia lanceolata (assembly GCA_027924645.1). Lineage (NCBI taxonomy): Eukaryota > Viridiplantae > Streptophyta > Pinopsida > Cupressales > Cupressaceae > Cunninghamia > Cunninghamia lanceolata. The sequence continues at coordinate 3,887,899 of BSBN01000927.1, read as the reverse complement.
GAAGATCCTTCATCCTCCTAAGGGTTTCATCACATAGGTGATATCATTGTTGTTTATCACCATCTGATTCATCATATTGTTATTGTATTTAGCCTCTGTCCTACAAGGGCACGCTCTCTTTATTTATCAATAATGCTGGGAAGCTTGAATGCTATCTTGAGATTTGACTGAGGCAAGTCCCTAAACACCATAACCTGCAAACCCCTTCTCTTTTTCTTATGTGTAGGTTATAGGAGCGAGATCTGGGAAATATGAAGATACAAGAAGACTAAGAAAGGATTAGGGTTTCAGGATCTAACAATAGTTCAGGAATATTCCTTTGTGCAAGACTTGGGCGATGGCGCCCTAGTCTTTCTGCCCCTGTTGACTTCAGATCTATCATCAGGACTGTCTCTACAACATTTCTCTGGTTTACAGTTTCTAAAGATTCAACCATTTAAGACTTGGGTGGTCCTGAAATAGTCCTTCAACACCTCTACTTCTAGGACAAAGGTTCTATCCTCTTACCGATCCTCTCTGTGCAATTAGTTTCTAGAGATTTGTTGTACATCTTCTGTTATAATCATATCATCATAGAACTAGGGTTTAGTGTATTATTGACCTAGTGTTTGGAAAAAAGCTTGATTAAATCTGATCTTTCTATAGAACTCCTTGTATACACCTAAAAATGACATAACTCTGTCTAAATAACTATTTTAATATTTATTTAAGTCTACCTTCCTCTATCAATAAATAAATAATTAAATTTATTTATTATATTCATACTCCTCTAAGTTAATTAAATATCAAAATATTTAATTATCTCTTCTAAAGTCAAAATTAAATAAAATCATTTATTTAATTAAATTCTTCCAAACAATTAAATAATTTTAAATTATTTAATTAAGTCAAGTATATTCCTCCAAATTTAAATAAATCATTTAAATTTATTTAAATCCTCTCACTCTCCAAAAATAAAATATAATTAAATATTTTATTTATTCTTCCAAATCATGTGCAAGTAATTAAATAAATTTATTTATTTATTTCACTTTCTTATCTTCTAAAAATAAATTCTTCTTGTCATGCAAAAGCAAAAGCTGAGTTAACTGATTTAAAGCAAACTTTGTTTTTATCAACAAAATCTTAAATTAGAAAAATATATTCTAATTTAAGAAATAAAAGATCACCCTCATCAAGAAAGCAGTTAACTCAACAAAACATCTTTTTGAATGACACATGTCCTTCTATTCGTGCACATTCCCTCAAACATCCTCTACCATTGATCTTCTTATTTCTTCTACATCGTTGATCTTCTCTCACAATTATATAAATACTCTTCTATTCTTCCATTCTTAGAATCATCAAGCTTTCAAGTAAACTTATGCTGCAGAATCCATAGCGCGCCATTGGCACCCCCACTATCACATCCTTCATTATCCATCCCATATTGTGTTGAAGCTCATTTTCAACACAAGTATCCAAGCCATTTCTCTTTTGCCATCTTGAGGAATTAAAGCAAGGAAGCAAGCTTCCTGAGGGCTGCATTCGTCATCGAAGACCAAATGGGAATAGGCGAACAATGAAAATTACGAGGTAAAAAGGTTGTGAGTATCACTTTCTTATTTTAATCCTTTTACTTACACATTTCATTGATGTTTTTGGGTTTTTGTAATTCATTTTATTATCCCATTTTATCCATTACACTTCTGAGTACAATACCTGTAGCTAAGTCCACCTCCATTTCGTAGTGATTTGGCTGTCTTGCCGTTGAATGTTATTGTGGAAGAATGTTTGAATTAGTGTGCATGCTAGTTGTTATCATTCTCCTTTTTCACACTTAACAGAAGCATTTCCAATATGTTGTATAAAATTGACATGCTAGAATGAGAGCAAGTCATATTTTCTAGTTAAACTCTGTTGAAAATGCTTATCAAACATGTATGTTTCTTTTGGTTTTAAAATAATTCTGAGTGTAATATCGACATGCATGGGAGGGTGTTGATGTGGGTTTTACTAAATTACTTGGTAAAAGATGTAACTCAATCCTATGTTATGGACGATGCATTACTATATGTTTGCCAAATAGGCATTAGGTATCTAATGCATTCATGTCAGAACACTATGGAGTGTCCCCTTTTTCCAAGTGATCACCCAACGGAGTCGGCTAGCCTATTTTATTCCCGTAGGCTAGGTTGGAAGTGCAAAGGAATAATCTAATTAGTTAAATACTAAGTAATCCTAATCATTTCAGGTTATTTACATTTAACTAATTTTGCTAGACCAAATTGTATTGTGGAATGACTTCTAATATTTTTGTGAGCCACTTGGTAGAATAAAATAAAATAAAGAAAAATGCCCAAGAGGTGGACGACCTAGAGAAAGAGAATAAAAAATAAAATAAAGTGGGCTCCTAGAGGGAGGTCGGCCAAAGTGAGGATAAAACAATAATAAAATTGCCAAGGGAGGTCGGCCTTGGAAGGAGTCATTAGGTGGCTATAAAAGAAGGTAAATTGCAAGTCATTTTCATCATTCACATTCATATCATTTCATTGGAGTTTTTCTCTTTTGGATGCAACTTTGGTTCAACATATTCCAAGGACAAAAACTCTTAGGAATATTGGTGGATTGGATGAAAACCAATTCCATCTTAGAGGTGAATTCATATGGAGTTCACATTTGCACTTCATTGGAGATTTGGAAGGAAAGGAGCTTCAAAGACATATTTGTTTCTGCAGAAACCCTAGGGCTAAATTGTGAGATTTGTGCCAAATACAATTTGGAAGAGTGGAAGATATTTTCAGATTTTCAGATCAACTTTGAGCACCATCAAGCTATGTTTGGGCATGTTTGAGCTTATACATTTGATGTAATTTCAAATCAGAATATTCTAATTTGTAGTAGCAGACTTTCATATTCAGAAATAAAAAATTATTTGTCATTTTGTTTACATTTGGATGATCATATCTCGTGGTAAAATTCATGGTTGATATTTCATCATAATGATACATTTTTGGCATGTTTATTTGAGCAATTGGCACATGTATATTCGTTGTCCACAATTATTTGTAATTCGGAAATAAAAATCAAAATTTAGATTTAGGGTTTGAGAAGAAGAAAAATTAGAATTATAGGGTAGATCTGGTTAGGGATCCTACACACTAGGACAACACAGGTTTTGTGCATGTTAGCCACAGTGGGCTAGGATCTTCGTGATGGGTCAGGCTCCTCATGTGGGTAGCATGGGGAAGCCTATGACTTTGTGGTTGGGTGGAAGTCATCCCAATGATGCTCTCTCTTCTTTAGGTTATGAGGAAGGGGCCTTTGGATGAGAGATTCCACTTGGATATCATTTCACATTAACACATTTCTATGGTGTTTATGAACACGATATGGATTCATGTATGAAAGACTTAGTCCTCTTGTATTGCAACTTGACATAATTGTAAACATTCCATTATTTGACTATATGTATTTGACAAGCATTGATAGCTATTAAAGATTGATTTCACATGCTAGGCTTCCATGAAGTATGATTGTTAATGCAATGAAATTGTGATTTCATCATTTTGTGAATAATTATTGAGTTATTCATTTCTGTATACGATTACTTTTGTAATCATTGATGAGATTTAAGATTATGACTTAATTGTTACAAGGATGTATTATGACATTATTTTTATACCATAATGTATCATTTGTGTGAAATCTGTAATTTAAGGAATATTCCTTTGATATCCTTATGTTTGATGGATATATGTTTTTTATATTAATAAGCTGCAAACACGAGTGCATATCCCGATAACAAAAACCCAAAGGGCAACGAACCAGGCCAAAGGCCACGAGCACCACAAAAATAACTGATTAACAACAAGAGTTCATAATAGTATCAAAATAAAACATGTACCAAAAAATAGAACATTATTAAAAACTAATTAAATAGATCTTTCCAATCATCATTCAGAAACTTCAGCAGCTCCTCCTTGCTCTCAGTCTTTGCATCCTTCTCAGCATGGTGTTCTTCCTACAGAGTGGTAAAAGTTGTGGCCACTTGATGGATGACTTTCAGACAAACTGTCACCAACACCTTGACCTTAGCTTCCATAGTCGAGAGCCGAGTCCTAACCTCCCCAAGCTTGAATACATGAGCTGCTTGTTAGAGTCACCATCCCTTGCACTTTCCACCTCCTTCTCTGGGGTCTCTAGAATCTCAACATCATCCTGTTCAGTATCATAATAAGAATTGTTCACTGAATCAAAATGGCTAGCTCCCTCTTGATCCTGCACAGGGGTCGTCTTCACTTCCTTAGTCTCAATTTCATTCTCCCTTTTGGATATATGTTGATGCAAAACATGCTTTTATTATTGCAATGTTGTAATAATGACTTTATTTAATATGATAATTGTGTAATAATTGGAGTGTCGTTACAATCAAATTTATGGCCAAAATAAACCATGTCAACTGAAGAAAACCTTACAATTCATGTATTTATTGAATATTAATAATATTGTGTAATGTACATAAGTAATCTCATTCTTAGTAAAGCTTACAGTTACATGTAATTGCTCAAAAATAGAATTTTTCAGAGGGCTATTTCTATGTATGTTGGGATAGTCTTCACAACTTGTTAATCTCTTGAAGTAGATAGTGAAATAGTGATTGGTTAGAGGTAAGTTTGCAGTAGTGGCAATGATTTTAGTCATGTAAGTTGTTCAAAAGTTTGAATATTGTTTGACAAAATGTCACTGTCTATTCATTAACCAAGTAACGAACGCCTCTCTAAAGTAATATAATGATAAAAAGTGAGCAAACAACATCCACAATATATATGGAAGATACCAACTAAGTTTATACTTATGCCATCCAGACTAGGACCCCTATCACCTGTGAGAGCAAACAAAGCTCCATAGATTTTAGTCATCGATAAAGACGAAAGCATTACCAAATTATCCAATTCATGTAAAACCTTAGGAATATCTACCACCAATGTTGTAGACATATTGGTTGCCTCAACACATCAGTTGGAAAAGAGATCCTTGAAAAATCTTACTGCTTCTAAGAAAACACCATGCACATCATTCACTAGATTCCTGCTAGTAAGATGAATATAATAGATTCCATTAGAGAGCCATTTATCCACCATTATAGAGTGTAAGTATTGTTAGTTTCAATTACATTCAAAAATCAAGTTATCCCTCAATTTGTAGCACTAAAAGATTTCCTCATTTACTAGTTCCTATTCTTGCAAGGCAAGGAGCTTTGATTGTCCTTCAAACATGGTATTACTGAGACTCGACGCTTGTATGTCCAAAATAACTTTAGTTAAGTAGCCAATGGCCATTTCTTTGGAAGGAAAAATATTTATGAGAATTTTTAATTCCATGTGAACAAGTGTGTTTTCACAAACTTTACCCTTTCCGATAAGCAAAACACAACAGATCTAGACATAGGAGGAATAGAGTGAGATTGCTACAACACATGCACAGATAAGGAAATGGTCAATAGTCGATCTTAATGAAAATAATAATCCCAGCATAGATAAGTCATGCGACTTATTTGACATAATATGTGACCGTCTTTAGGATTTGTTGAAAAGGCTTTAGAATTTTTTAAGAAAATGCAATTCTTTGCTCATATATACTGTGAAGTTTGAACAATACAAAACAAAAATTGCCAAGAGCGAATTACCTCAAAAGTAAATTGGTAGGTGCATATTTTCCAGTCATCTTACATGCTCTGCAACACAATAAAGTCCAACAACATGTGCAACATTAATTTCAAACAGGGGAAATAAATATGTCATCTTTAATTGTAGATGTACATGCTAACAAAGAATAATGATGGAGCAAGAATTTGTCATTGTTGGAGGAAGGAAAAGCCAAAAAAAATCAATGCAAATCTTGTCTTCTGTTCGAGATAAGATTTGCTACAATATATGTCTTTTCTACACTTTCGAATGCCATACAATTGTAATAAATATTTATTGACTTATACCATTTTTCTTCATCTTAAGAATGGGTAGTATTATTAGATTTGATTTTTATATTTGACTTTAACAATTTTTATTTTGATATTTGGGTATGGTGTTATTCAATTGATTTGATTCTAGGTATGGGCTAGAGTCATTGTTACATTTAATGCTTGCATGGTAAAGTCTCATAGCCAATCAATTTTGTCAACACTAGAAACTGTAGTGATGAAAACAATAAAACAAAATGATTCGTCAAACAATTGAGAAGCTTATTGAAAATTTTGAATATCAAATACAAGAATTCCTCCATAAGAGATACTAATAAATACCCCTCAATCTTTAACTTGTAACAAAAAAAAAAAAATTGATTATTTATACAAATTTAAATATCTTGAAATTTTTTTTTTTCTAAAACCATCATAGTTTCTTAGTACATATTAGTAGGATTTCAGTTTGAAGAGTGGGTAATGGTCACGTAATGAAGATGGTGTTCAATTGTGTGGGGGTGCATCATCATTTCTTATTGAGAATCAAAGTCTCCATCAACTAATAAATGTGTGTCGTGCGTTTGAAACTTAAGCTCATGAGGACAAATTCAGTTAAACAAATTTGAAATTGTTTGAAAATTATAAGTGGGAAAATGCAAAGCCAACGAGGGAGACGTTAAAAATGAAACAACACTTCAACACCCGAAATGTGACACTCACAAAACTGCCTGGACCAAAATTTAAACGTACATGACAACCATCAATTCTATGTTGTCACGTCAGTTCAAAAGAAAACCTATCAACGTCAAATTTATAAGGAGAGCCCTAAAGCTAATCTACACTTTAGAGAGTTGATTTTATGTAGGATACTTTTTTGGATCAAATATATTGGTATCCAGAAAGTTGAATTTTTTTTGATTGTTTTGTTGGAAGAGGAGAGATTAACAAAAAAATAAGATTTATAGCAGAAGACCTGAGATTAAAAAAGAAATGGAATCATTGAGATATAAATTGGGTAGCATCTATTAGGGGTGTTTGTTCGCAAAGCAACTTTATTATTATCTTTGGGTCCCATAGATTGCTAGGTCTTGTGGACGTTATTAAAACCATTCATTCATTCATGTAGTTTGCAATGTTTCATAGCATCATGGAGACATTTTGCTTATTAATTACAATATATATTTACATGAATTAATAATATTTATTTCTTGAATTTATAATTGATGGGAACTATATAATAGTTGGCATTGATAATGAAAACAAAAGAGTTGGGATTGATTAGTTCTTTTGTTGAATTGGAGTTGGATCTTTATTGTAGACTTTGTCATAGACTTGCCTTTGAACTTTGCCATGTGTTAGGATGTGACTACGTGTGATTTAGTCTAGGGATGATGTAATATTGCTAGTATGACAATGATTATGTCCTTTGCAATGGTAGTCTTCTAAACCCTGTGCACCGTCGAAGATATCTGCTTTTAGGACCAATGTGGCTCTAATAAGTGCTTTTAGGGATTTGTTATAAGAGGGTTAAAGTATGAAACTTCCTTAACTCCAAGTTAAACCCCTAGTGTCAATTTCACAAGATTTGAAGACATGGAGGACATGATGCATAATGCCTAGGTGTCGTATCTACGAATGATTGATGCAATTCTTGAACGTTGCCACTTGATAATGCTCTCGATGCGATCCTTGGATTGTTTGTAGATGATTTCCAATCTCTTTGATGGATAATTAGTGCCCTAGGGCTTGTCCTTAAGTATGGCATCCTAATTGCTCAGTTCAAATATTTTGGTGTACATGTCACATGCAACCGTCTAATTTAGCAAAAGGATTAGCTTGATATAAATAGGAAACACATTTAAATTAGGAGGATAAGATCGTAAGCACAATTCTATCTACGAGATAGAATCACACCACTACACCACTAAAGCTAAGAAGATTATTCATGCCCATAGATTATCTAAATGTTATCCTTGTGTATAAAATAAGCCAATTCAACATTAAGACATCATATTTACAACAAGATAAAAAAATTTAACTATGCACTTTTCTCCTATACAAAAATAAATTTCCCTTATATAATTATTCCATTTAAAATAAAAAGCACCCAAGTCCGTGTAGTTAAATTTGGTAATAATGAAACATATAATATTCTTATTATAAATTAAATGATACATATATTGAGAACCAAATTTGGTGGGGCATTATAAATCGGAATACTAATTCATTTATTTATTAATTATGTTATGATATTTATTTAATATTACTTTATTTTAAATTTATTTAAATAATTTATACTCTTCTGTATTAAACTAAGTTCTATATTAGTTATAATGAAATAAATTTTTTTAATAAGTATTAATTAGTGGAATGTTTTTATATAATTTTGTTAAATTTTTTAAAAATTATATTATTTTGTAGTTTTATAAAATTTTATTAAAATATTAGAATAAAATTGTACAATAAATGAACAATAAAAATATTTAAATAAAAAGTGAAAGGGGTTGTGCTTAAATGGTAAGGCTATAAGGTTATCAAAATGAAAATCTAAGTTAGAATCTTCCAAATAACATCTATGTGGCTTGTAAGTAATATGTTGATGGGGAGGAAGTGATAGAAATAGCTCCTCTTACCTAACAAATAAAAATAAAAATAAAAAATTATAATATTTTGTCTGTTATATTTTTATTAGATAAAATAGATTTATAATTTTAATTTTGATGTTTTATTAAATGAAAAAAAATAAATGTAATTTTATTTAAAATTCTTTTCAATAAAAATTAAAAACATATTTTAATATTAAACTTGAATTTAAAAATTTCAAATATAATAGATTACAAATGAAGGATATCACTAATATATTGATGACAAAGATACAAAAGACAAAAAATAGATTTAGTATTAAATTAAAAAGTGTATAATAAAGACAAATAATAAATTTATTAATAGTAGATTTGTTAATAACAAAGCTAACAAAGATGAAAAAGAATGATATATTTGTTAATAACAAAGCTAATAAAGATGAAAAGCTTAAAATAATATATTAGTAATATATATTTGTTATTAATAGATTTAGAAGATAACAAAGATAAAGTGTCTTATATAATAACCATCATAAATAAAATAATAAAATAATATTATTGTAGATGTAGAAGATAATAAAGATAAAAAAATGTTTAAATATAAATAAATTATAAATTAAATAAATAAATGATATTATTATAGAATAGATGTACAATCTTTTAATAAAATGATTAATTAACATAAAATTTTAAAATATTTACTAAGAATAAATATTTATTCATAAGGAGAGCATCTCATGTTATGACTTGAAAGAAGAACTCTTACCTTTTATCTTAAATTTGATACCCATTTACACGTCAAAGTATTAATATTTAATAATATAATATTAGTGATGCCATTTAATAATCTAAATAAAATAGCTTTTAACTAAAATATATAGTTTGTTGGGATTTGTGTAAGATATTAGTTTAATTACATTTATAAAAATTAATTTATGCAATTGCAACTAAATATATATTTTTTCTTGGATAGGAGTGTAACCCTGAACATTTTTTTAAATGGAGGAATCAACACATGGTGGTATACTAGTTTAAATACATTTATAAAAATTAATTTATACAATTACAACTAACTATATTAAATATATATTTTTCTTTTTTTAATGATGGATCATGGAGTGTAATCCTAAACATTTTTTCTAAACGGATGAATCAACACATGGTGGGCCCTGTTAAGCAAGGTGCTCACAAATGATATCATTTAATAATAAAATAGCTCTTAAGTAAAATATAAAGTAAACAAATAGTTTATTTTCATTTTAAAAAAATAAAATACTGACTTTTTTTTTTTTTCCATTTATATAAGATAGTATACTAGTTTAATACATTTATAAAAATTAATTTATGCAATTACAACTAAATATATTAGATAACGGAGGAATCCACATATGGTGGGACTTGCACCACTATAACATCTATCTGCATGTGTTTCCTTGCACCCATGTGGTGGGTAAATCCACATAAACAAACTCATGACCATCATCCGTGTTTTTTTTAACAGAGGAATCAACACATGGTGGACTCGCACCACTATAACCTGTATCTGCATGAGTTGCCCTCCACCCATGTGGTGGGTAAATCCACATAAACAAACTCATGACCATCATCCGTGTTTTTTTAACAGAGGAATCAACACATGGTGGGACTTGCACCACTATAACCTCTTTGCATGAGTTGCCCTCCACCCATGTGGTGAGTAAATCCAACGAAACAAACTCATGACCATCATCTATGTTTTCCAGTGTTTCCATCATCCGTGTTTTCCAATGGTGCTTAATTCTCAATAGTTACAGTTATAGAATTAAGTTATATAATTATAAATTTTTAAATTTTCTAAAAATAAAAATAAACACTTTAATTTTTATGAAATTTTGTTAAAAAAATATTTTCTCCTAAATTTATAAGACATTTGACTATAAGAATGTAAATAAGTGATGGTTAATTAGGTCAGGTTTATTTTATTCTTCCAGTGAGTTTGATGATATGTTTTGCTCTTAACTAATAGTTTAGCTAAAAGATGACTAATGAAGTTTATTTCCTAGGCGATTTTAATGGTTTCTCCTCCCAATAACCTAACTAAAAGACGACTTTTAATTTAAATATATACTCATTATAATGACTGTAATATAATAATAAAAAAAAAATACCATTCAATAATTTCGTGGGAACCCAAAAAAAACATATAAAGAAATATTCAGTATAATAAAATAGATTCAGCAGAGGTGCATTCTAAAAAATAGAAGAGAGGGGAGTACCTAGTGGTAGAATAATAAAGTAGATTCAAGATAGTACCTAGCGAGTCCAGAAATACTTTATGGGTGATAGATACTTGATATTCATATAATAAAGTAGATTCATTCAACACAGAAGCTTTTAAATATATAAATTAATAGTAATAAAGTGAGATGCAGCCTTCGAGAAATTGAGAATTTACAGAAAAAAATCTGAAATGGTTAACGGATATAAAAAACTTTCAAAACCCAAAACGGAAATGGTGTGGACCTCCGTTATAGAAAGCGTGACGTAAAAAACGGAGAGAAGACAGTGTGATTTGTCAGGAAAAAAGTAACACTTGTGTCGTCAAGTACAGTAGACAGAAAACAAGTGAGTTATTTTCTAAATTGTATGTTCTCTACCCCACCGTTATATAACGCCCATTTACCAAAATTAAATAACGTAAACTTCCACATCTGTGCCAACATTTTACAGCAAGGGGCTGACGTCAGCAAATTTAACGATTAAAAAATTTCATCACTAGTCCGTATGCTGCAGACGTGGCAGGGTCAAAATGGGAAGATAAAACCAGGTGTCATGTGCCACGTGTCGTGCGGTAAATGGGGTTAACAGCACAATTGCTCCAGCAAGAGAATCTTGGGAGCCATCGGAATTTAGTTATCACCGTCGACTTGGGTTGACCGGTCAGAACGGAGTGGATTACCGGCGTAGCCAGTGAACACCAGGCTGTACGCAGGCAAGCAAGGAAAAAGAAAGAAAGAGTGTGGGATGCAGAGGAAGAGAAGAAGAAAGGAGGAAAACAAAAAAAACATTACGGCGAGGAAAAAAATGGACAGGCTGGGCGACTTCCTGTGTGGCTTTTTCATATGTTGAGTTTTAGGACAAGAGACGTCAAGAGATCAAGTCGCTGGAAGGTGGATATTTTACAGCTGATCATACCAATGAGCGCCGTTGCCTCGGGAATCCGAGGCTGTGTCACCATCACCGTCAAATCACGCGCGTTTCGACAACGTCGCCTTCATTGCGCAGTGCAATAGTGTTCCTGATCTCTTTCACCCAGGTTGCAGAAAGGTTCGACTTTCACCCAGATTGCAGGTTCGATTATTGATCTCTCCAAATTATGGAGTAAACCTTAGATTTTGTTATCCCATCTTTGTCTTGTGCCTCTTGCTTTCAACTTCTCTGCACAATGTCGCTTGAAATCCGCAAATACCTCTGAAAAACACCGAAAAATTCACAAATTCCATCGACATTTTACCCAAGCTTGCTTGCAACTTACATAAAATAAAGATCTGCGTGCAGAAATATATCAATGGCGTCGAACAACAGTGGTAGGGTTTTAGCGCACCAGCTTAGTAATGGACTCTATGTCTCGGGACGCCCTGAGCAATACAAGGACAAGCAGCCGACGATGAGCTCCACTGCAGTACCTTACACGGGAGGAGACATCAAGAAATCAGGCGAACTGGGAAAAATGTTTGATATCCCGGTGGAAAACCCTAACAAGATGAAGAAATCGGGGTCGCTGCAGAAGATTTCGAGTTCCTCTCACTCGGGGCCTCTTACATCGGCTGGAGCTCCGAGGGTTTCGGGGCCTATAAACCCCAGTGGACTTTCACGGCCGGCGACAAATACTAATCAGGGATCGAAATCTGGCCCTCAGTCCGCGAATCTCAGCCGTCAGGTGTCTCAGTCTGGGCCGCGAAGTGGTGACATGGCAGTCGGACCATACCCTAATAAATCTGCACCTTCCAGCGGCAATGTGAAAACCTCAGGCCCTCAGTCCACTCCTGCAATAGTGAGGACAAATTCCGGTAATTTGCTTCCGGCCACGGGGCTCATTACATCTGGGCCTTTATCGTCATCCGGTGCGCTGAAAAAGGTGACATCTGGTCCTCTGGATCCCTCTGGAATGCCAATGAAGATTGCAAGTATGAATCACAACCAGGCTGTAAGCAACCTCAGCAGTGCTGAAGACTATTCATTCCGAAGGGGTTTCCCCAAGGTGTTGTTCTGGACTCTTATCCCCTTGTTTATAGTGGGGTTTATTGCAGGAGGGTTCATTGTGGCTACTGTTCACAATGCAATACTTTTAATTGTCGTTGCGGGACTCTTTAGCTGTGTTTTTCTTCTGATGACATGGAACATTTGTTGGGGAAAGAGGTCTGTCCTTGATTTCATGGCCTCGTATAGCGATGCTGATTTGAGGAATGCACAAGATGGACAGTATGTGAAAGTCACTGGGGTAAGATTTTTATGGTTTTGGAAATTTCAGTAGAAAACTGCATTTGTTTTACAATTCATTCATTGTAATTATTGCCTATATATACCACATTGTACTCTGCAATCGTCTTTCATTGCATGCCCATGTGTAAGCGTTATTTTTGTACGGGATCTCATGCTATTAGTATTCAGAAATTTTGTTGGATAACCTCAGCATGCAAACTGCATCATAGCATCATTTTCTCGTTAAATAATCCTATTTTTGTAGTGGCAAATTGATGTTCAATGTTCTCTTTGTTCAAACTACATTGGAGTGTCATTTTTTCGTTTTATGGGTTCAATTTTAAGTTTCAGTTGTGAAAAGTAAGAGTTTTCTGTGTGCCTAAATATCACATCCTTAACTTGTCATGTATTGCATAAGACTAGATATTTGACATGTAATATGATCTATTGGCTCACAAAGGATGCATGTAGCTCTTGGAAGATCTTAGGTTTTCTTAGAAGGCCATTTTGCAAAGGGTATAATGTTATCCTTTTCTTGTCTTCAAGATTGCCAAAGCTAGTTGTAGTTATGTTTGAATATCATCTTTATCTGCAGTTGCTATCAGGGTGCTTGCACCAGTAAGATTCCCAATTTTTAGCTGAACCACATTTATTATCGGTTTCAGGTTGAATATGTAATTCTAATCAATTCTTAATAATATTTGCTATTTTTTGACATGTGATTGACTATATATAGTTGTTCTTGATATGTTTAATTAGGAGGTTCATATAATCTCAATGATTGACAAATTTCTCATGCATCTAAATTTCTAATAAAGGTTCTTCTATATGGTCTGTGTTTGTGACTTTTATGCCTAATGAAAGTTCATTTTTTGCTAAGTTCTTTTAGAACTGGAAGAAAATGTCTCCATTTAAGAACTCTTGTTGATTTATTAATTAATGAAAAATTAATTGCAGTAATTATGATTGCCAAGGAAATCCTCTTTGATTTCTTCATTTCTCTTCTTTTCATGAGGAATATCAATTAATGATAAATCAATTGCATTGATTTATTATTACAAAGGAATTTCTCTTCTTTGTAAGAGATCTTTTTCGGTGTAGCTAAAAAAGTTTTGGTTCCATGAAACCAAAACAGGGGTTGTGCTTGATTAGGAATCATTATATGCATTTGTTATAGCTATCACTCTCTTGACAACTTCTGTGCAATCTATTTTCCTGTTATAGCTGAATTTCATCTCTTAATGGCTTGGAAGCATTTGCATCCATTTTCTTCTAATTTAATTTTTACTCACAAAGTGCTTACATGGAGATTATGTTTGTGACAAAGTGGGTGACAGAAAGTCTGACAAGCTTCTTGTTTTTTTTTTTTGAATGTTCTCATCAAGTTAGGACCTATGAATGGTTGTATTTGGACTTGATGTTATCCACAATTGGTTTCACCAAAAAACACCAGACCTGTATACTTTGCCGATAAGAGTAGACGTGTACATGTCCACAACAAACCTCCCAACAGGTACATTGGCAGAAGCATTATAAGTAATGAACTGTACAAAATGTTTCCACCTTAACCTTTAACAAAATTCAACTTCAATAGGTTGAGAATGAGGTTCACGTTTTCTACTAGCTGATGCATCAACTGATATAAGAAGCATGGTAATCGGATGATAAGACAACAAAATTAGAAATGTTCTGTATCCTTCATTGGTCCATCCATTTTGATCTGACATTGTGGTGCATTATACATTGACCAAGAAGCATGTTGTGATTCTATCCCTGTAGTGACTTCCTTGATGGCATTGTTCTATATCCTACCCCCTAGAGTTTTAGATTTATGTGGCCTTTAAAACCTGCATCACAAGTAGCAATTCTATTAAGTTATTAACCATACATATACAAGGTGGAGATATGACAACATTAGTGGGCAATTCTGAAAAAAAAAAACCACTACCAATAGCCTAGTCGGCCTCATATTCAGTTTCCACCCAACTCTTGCTTTCAAGTGAAGTTCAAGCATCGTAGGTATTTCTAGAAGCAAAAATTATGAATCCTGCTCCTTGTAGGAGGCACAAGTAGTCATCAAAACACCCTGAGAGCTTCAATGAATTCATCACGGGGTATGCAGTTGAGGTGGGTGCAGGTGAATCATTAGTGCTATCTAGTGGATGTATGGTTACTGCCTCATCCCAGGAGAGTAAACTCTTCCTATGTCACTCCTTAGTGTTTTCCTTTTTTGTCCCTTTCTTTTATGGCCTTCAACTTGACATTCTCTTGATTAAGAGAAGAGAAGCATCAGGGCATGGTGTTGCATCATGGATAATTATTTTGGCAAGATGGTATTTTGACCACTTTTAATTCTCAATTCAATACTTTTAAACAATAAATAGACTTTGCTTTTTCCCTGGTGATTGCTATGTGATGATTCCTTCCCTTATTTTGTGCAATGTTTTCGCTTGGTGTTTGCTGTATTATTGATGTAGGGTTGATTAGGAGAAAAAACTTCCAAGAAAACCTGAAATCACAACAACCAATGCTTTTCCATTGCTGAAAATGAAGTCCTAAATTTTTGGCTAAGGAGAACTCCTTCCAAATTGCTGCTCACTGCAAATATCAAGAAAACCTTATATCCATAAATTGTTAGCTGCCCCTCCATCACCTCTACATCCCCCAAAACCTGATGATTTGAATACTGATTCAATTCTATCTTTTGCCCTTATGATTTGTTGCCATCTCCCCAAAAAATTGGACTTAAAAAATTTAAGAGTAAAAGTTCAAAAAACAAATTTAAATAGTGTCTGTTAGCAAGTCTTGGCCATGGACTTGGTGTGTTTTCCAGAGAGTTACCAAATCTTGCGAGTCTGCCTTGCTTTTCTCGCAGATTTGGCCTGACTCATGTGTGGCAGAAAGTTTTGTCCAAGTCTTGCAACAGTCGTAACAATCAATAGTTTAAGCTAGGGAAGTAACTCTGTTCATGTTGTATCAATATGCTACTTTAATAAACATATGTTATTGTCTTCCCGCTAGTAGGGTAATTACCTCTACTAAACGGTAACAGTTTTCATCTTCATCGAGAAAGCAAGCATGGAACTTGGGTTCTGAATTAAAATCTGATGCCCACATTAAATATGAATTTTTTTAGATGAAAATATATTGAATAATTCTGAGGTATATTCTGAGTGTGATAAGATAGATACTTGTTAAGAGATTTTAGGATCCTGTTTTCTGCAGTTGTCTTTCTTGTTCTACAATTTTGCACATACATTTTGGAATGGCTAATTGTAACTTAAGTGATGGGGGCAGATTCCGATTCATGTTTTGAATTTTACTTCTGTTCAGGTTGGACACACTTCGTGGCGAATTTCCAATTAAAATTTTCTTCAATTGGCTTTTTCCAATGCCTGCTGGTTAATAGCTAATGAAATGAGATTTGATATCTATTACAATATTCACTACTAGAATTATTACAATTTGTTATAAACAAGCCTTGTTAGTAGTCTGGGATTACTAAATTTCATGTGCCTGCCTACGGTACTGGTTCAGATGTTGATTGTAAATTCTATTAGCTTTTAAAAACCTCAATTTTTTTGTATCCTGCATTTGCTACCCTTTTATCCCTTTCTTCAGGTTTATCTTTCCATCTTTGGCATTTGCACATAATTTTTTGATTCATTTTACAAATAGTAAAATTTTCACTTTCACTGTGAAAGAAAAGATGGAGTCAAAGAAAGCCTCACTTCCAAACCACAAACAGAAAGCCTCACAACCACAACAGACTGGTTTGAAAATTTGCTGGATGCAATCAAATCCATTTGAGAATGTTTGAAAGTCTGATTAGGACATAGCTTTGTTTTACAAATGTCAAAGGGTTTGTAGGAATGGGCTTTATTCTAGAATTAATATTTAGTGCTACCTTATGACCTAGGACACTTTTTCACAAATTATATATTTTCAATTTTGATAAATGGTTGGATCTACTACCAAAACAATTTTGATTAACTAATTCCTGGAAGTGTAGCCTGTCTCTATAAAAAATCTATTTCTAGTGGAATGTGTACTTTGCATAGCCATCAATTTGAGCTTTCATTCCATGATCTACAGCAAAATTAGTTGAAACTGTCTTAGACATAGCCAAGGTTGCATGACTAGCAACATGATTGACTTTCCCTTTTACTTAATAGTTAACTGGATGGTATTTATTTGAAGAGGCAAGAGACTCTTTCCATGTTGCTTGAGGCCAAACATTTACTTCAGCATGAGGCAAATTGAAGTGGTTCTCTCTATCTTTATCCTATTCGAATTTCGCATTATTGAGCTATACGTCTTTTGTTGTGGTGGTTGGTTTATAAGTATTTCGAAGCTTCCATTGTCCTGACTTGTCTATTTCTTTACCCTGAATGATAAATATTATCAAGAATGTCTCAAACTGCTATAAATTATTTGCTGTACAGCTATAGTTCCTGATGCCATTTTCCATTCTTCATTTGCCTGCATTTTAGATGGGTGGTATGATGTATGCATTTAGTAGTGATCCCTCTGCAATATATTTTCACGAAGTTCAACTTAATCCCACAAAATTATCATTTTTTAAATATGAGATGTTGCACCAAGAATAGCATGCATGTCAACTAACTATGATAATTATGACAAACCATATAGGGGTCGATATTTAAAAAGGTGGCATGCTAGATTATGTGCTAGTTGACCATGAGCTGATGGAAGACAAGAATCCCTTTCTGTACACCACTTCTAATTCAACCCCTATATGACGAGCTCATCATTCAGATTGACAAGAATCGTTTGGATATGGAAAATAAAGTACATTGGAAAATAACTTGATATTACTAATTAGTAAATTATTTTAAACATTACTTTGTACAGTCCAAACTGCCTGCTTATGAAGCTTACAGTGGATTAAATTTTTATGGTCAAAACTTATGGTAATGTGCTTTTCAATTTGTTTTATGGCGATTATTTTATTTCTCCAGTATTTCTGGCCTGCTTTCTAAATTAGTAAATTGTACTCCTACAGCTTGTGATTTGTATATTTGACATGTTTCAGAGCATTGGCACATTAATCATTGCATTTTTGTATTAAGATGATCACTAATTTTCCACCAAAGTAGATTTTATGAAAGATATTTTCTTTTGGATTGTTACTTATCCTTAGCTTGTTGCTTTTTTCAATTTCTATTCTCTCTTTTTTACGTTCTGATAAACAATCTCTTTTTGCTTATGATCATTGTCTTTTATGTCAACAACTTTGAACAATGTCTCTGCTGTTAATGATTTGTGCGGTTCTGAGAACGTATTAGTATCAAAATTACATCGAATAAGCTTTTCTGACGCATTTTTCATTTGAGGCAAACTCTATCTCTTGGTTATATGATTCTTCTTACTGTTTTGCAGGTCGTTACTTGTGGAAGTGTACCTTTAGAGACATCATATCAGAGGGTTAATCGCTGTATTTACGCATCCACAGGCCTTTATGAGTATAGAGGATGGAAATCAAAGCCTGCCAGGGTGGGGCACCGCCTCTTTACATGGGGTTTGAGGTACCTAGAGGTAAAACTCTAACTGATTTGACATGTAGCCCTACTTTCTGTTGGGATAAATATTCTATATGATATAAAAACTTTTACCTCACATATCAGAGGTGTAGGATTGAAGGTGAAATTCTTTCCCGCCTTTGTAAGTCTTGAAACATTATACAGGTAAAATAAGCTTGTTAGCTAACTTACCAAGTGTTGTCTAGTCATATAAGCTATAGAGTAAACTTTAACAACCCCCACAAATTACATTAGAATTATTCTTAAAACCATGCACGCTGTGGTAAGCTTTTGACATTACTATATATAATATATGTGAAGAGGCATTGCCTAAAGTTCCATTGCAATAGACCTTTACATTGCAAAAGTAGACAGAGCGCAAAGCAACACCAATGCCAAGTAGTCTGGACAAGCATGAAGCTTTGAAAGGTTACTTGTGACAAATTTTGTAGTAATGTGTTTATGCTCTCTTGCTAGATTGAAATGGGGAGAGGGTGTCATGTTCTTTGGTCTATATTCCTGAAACCTTTCCTAAAAGTCATCCAGTTTTATGAGAACATTCTATCCACAGCGTCTTTTGCTGTGATCTTTTCCCTACCAACAAGGAATCTCTAATATCCTTGGGAGAGGGATATGATACTGAGCTATATTACTTGGTAGAGTTTGGGTAGATTCATCACCCTGTAGCATGACTGCATTCAATACTTGAAAGTTGAAAATATATTGGTGTGTGCATCTGGATACCAGAGGACTAAAAATTAAAATCAGTGGTCAAATAAATGAATGGTATCTTTATACAATACAAACACTTGAATTCTTAAAAATAGGCTACATGGACTTGATAGTAATATATGAGTGAGCAACATTTCTGAATTGGATGAAGCATAGCCAAGGAGTGTTTGGTTAGGTTGAAAAACAAGGTCACTGCATTTACTTCACTTTCAGATACATCAGAAGATACACGTTATTGTACTGCTTCTACCACAAATAAGTTAGTAACTCTTAACATTGTCCAGGAGCAGTTGTTTTCTGGATCTAGCTTTACTGTGCTAGCCTTTCTAGGCTATATTTGTTGTGGGTGCAAACCACCTTTGTGGGTGTTTGATCCAGATGCATGGCCAAGATTAAGTACTTGGGATGCATCTAAAATGCAGTCTAATTCACTTCAACAGCTAACAAATAAATCTGGTTCACTCACAAAATAACCCAACAACGGAACCAAAATAATGTGAAATCTAGAAATCAGTGAATCACAAACTTGAAATACTTGCACCAAAGATCAGGGGAACATTTCAATGAATAATGATGAATCTCTTGAGAACCATCATAACTATGATTGACAAGCAGTTTGTGGAAGAAACAGGAAGAACTTGGCCAGAAAGCTGGATGGTGGGGATATAAGATTGTGTGTAGCTAAAGAAGATAATATGCTTATGTATTTGAGATTCAATCACAAAGTTGATATGCTTATGCATATTAGTGTATTGTTTACAATTACAGCACAGCCCTTTGGACAAAGTTGCTAATTGTTCTCTTGCCATCTGTTCTACAGTATTTATTTTATTATCCATTTGACTTCTGCTATATCACAGTTGTATTTACAGTCCTGCCTAAACTTGAGATACAGAATTGTCAGTGTGCGCCGAGGCTATGTTTAATCCCCATTGACTTCAAAATAAAGCTAAGCTGTTGCACAACAAGAGGTTTGAATATGCAAAGAACCTTTCTATTTCCATTCCTAATCTGGATCCTCCTTTTTAAGCTGGAGTGCAGTTGGTTTCTATAGCAAATTGTGAATAATATATGGACCAATAGACAGAGGCTGTGTAGGTCTTACCAATTTAATAATTTTATTAAGACTGCTACATATTTTTGTCCATACCGTATCAATAATGAAGATATCTTGCACATCCAAAATCTGTTTTTTCCCAACAAATCGGATCTTGTTTAACCGGAGTGCAGTTGGTTCCTCTGGCAAATTGTGAATAAGATATCACTCACCCATATACAGAGGCTATGCAGGTTGGATAATCCCATTGATTTTACTAATACTGCCACATATTTTTGTGCATTCCTTACTGATGATGAAAATAGCTTGCACATCCAAAGGCTGTCTTCTTTTGCTAAATCGAAGTGGGCGAACTCCATGAACTGCAAGAATCAGAACAAGTTCAGGCACAATTTTAAATGTTATCTTGAACAAAGAGAAGCAGGCTGTAGGCTAAGAAGAGCTGCAAGGGTTTGATTATTTGAGATGAACTTATCAATCATGACTCAATGAATTGAGAATGCAAGAAACATTTATATATATCTAGATAGATAAAGCTAATATCTGAATAAAGAAGAAAATTGGAGAATAGATATTATAGGTAGACATAAACCTTTTAGTTGGATGAAATTTTTGATTCCTCTGCAGTTGTGGGTTAAAAGTTCAGATCCCACTTGTGTTTCCAGTCTATTAAAAATTATGCACATATACTACTTCAGCCAAATATCAATTTTTAGACAAACAAGTGGATTAGTTTGACTGGACAAATTTCATATGCTTCTTTAGATGCTGCAATACCTGAAATGTATCCTTCAAGTAGATGTACGGCAGTTAAAGATAAAAACACATCCTAGCAAGCACTTACCATTTAACTATATATGGAAGTTCATTTGCCTAGTTAAGCTTAAACGTATGATATCAAGTATGCGAAGGAAATCCAAGTTTGCTGATTATTGTAACTAAAAATGAAGGTTGTGGCTTGCATCTATTCTGATTACAGGGGTTCTAACTTAAATCAAACTTTTCACTGAGTTTGTGGTTCTGTTATGCTGCATCCTTAGCTTTGCAATCTTGCAAACATTCTCTTCTGACAGGATTTATGGTGTTTTTATTGGAACTTGCATGTGCTGAGGGTAGCTTGATTATTTCATTCTTTGGTGTCACTATTATCCTTAATGGTAATATTTCTTCCTCAGAGGCATGTAGCAGAATTCTACATCTCAGATTTTCAATCTGGTTTGAGAGCTTTGGTTAAGGCTGGTTATGGTGCACGGGTCACTCCCTGTGTTGAAGAAAGCTCAGTTGTTGATATTGGTCCAAGGAATAAAGATCTACCCAGTGATTTTGTCCGTTGGCTGGGTGAAAGAAATCTTTCAAGTGATGATCGTGAAATGCGGCTGAAGGAGGGGTAAGAATATTTTGTGACCATATTATATTCAATTTCCAGTTGAATTTCTTGATTCTTTCATTATTTAATCTATGTGGTTATAGGAGGCAAGTTTATGGAGTAATATTTATCTTTTTATTTTGTACTAGAGAATAATATAAAAAAATTGATCCCCTATTCTGGATCAGTTCGAGTGAGCTGAATACTGCCATAAAATTTGATTCTTTACACTTCACTTCAGGTACATCAAGGAAGGAAGTACAGTGACTGTCATGGGTATGGTTCAGCGCCACGAGAATGTTCTGATGATAGTTCCTCCTCGTGAGCGGGTATCCACTGGTTGCAGATGGGGAAAGTTCCTCTTGCCAGGAAATGTTGAAGGCTTAGTTTTAGCATGTAACGAAACCTCAAAGTTCGATGGAATACCACTTTGATAAGTGACTGCTGGAAAACGTTGCAGATTGATACATTGTGTTTTTTGGTCTTTGTAATTTCAAGTAGGCCTCCATTATTTTTTACTATTGACCAAAGAATTTTATCAGGATTCTTTTTCCATTTGTGAAGCTCGGTCTAGATGTATTCTTGCATAATTTCAGGGATTGGAGAAGATATTCCATGACAAATCAGAGCACAAAACCAAGCTTTGGAAGTATTAAAAATCAATGGTTTGGAAGAACTAAAAATGTGATCATTAGATTCTACAGGCAGTGCTGTTTCTTCTAAGTTAAATGTGCTCACTACTTTGTTGAGCAATAACACTGAGTGAAAGTCTCCTCTCCACTAAAAGGTTTTTGGTTCATTCTATTAATTTGCAATATAGCGATAATGTATTGATTAAGTGGGCTTGTTAGTCTGTAGACATATTAAAGTACTATGTATTTGTAATGATAATTTTGGTGAAATCATATGATTTCCAAGTTTGTAAAAATTCCATCTTTCGATGTTCAGGATGTGTGCATTTGTTACTAGGTGCATGAACTATATGGCTTCAATGCCTTTTGGGATTCCATTTGGAAATAGTACTGTTTGAATCATTTAAATATTTTTTTTATGGTGGATTTGCACCTTTCTAATGAATTTGCAACTGTCTTACAAGATATTTCTTATCTTCTTTCAAATTATAGAATTTTTCATTTTGTTGAAGTTGTGACAAACAACTTAACAAAAAAAGGAAAAAGAAAAAATGTAATCCTGCATTTTGTTCCAAGTTTTGTGACAAACAATATTTAAAAATAAAAACAAAAAATCTAAGCCTGCATTTTGTGTTAAGTTGTGACAAATACAGTTTAGCTCTATGTCAATTTGTGACTTTAGTTAAATCTGCTTTTTGTTTGCATGAAAATATAATTTCAATTCAAAACTACGACACAAAATTAAGTTTGGAAGAAGGAAATTTGAAATGCGGCCGGATGTAAACACAAATTCGTGTATTTTGTCCTACTATGAATACATATAATATATAACCAACCGTGCTATAATTTTAATTTTTTTTTGGAGTATTTGTTCCATAAGATGTACGTAGTCAGCCACTATTTTTAAGGGGCATACTTCACAGCCTCTATACATGTTCGTCTTTTCAGAAGCATACTTAATAGTCTTTGAACATGTTCATTTTTTCAGCGGCACACTTAATAACTTGCAAGCTGACTTCAAAGTTATCTGAAGCTAATAGAAACCATCGGTGAATGTTAAAGCTCACACCAAGGTAAGTCAACAAATACAACTTAATGAAAGAATTCAAAGAAACTTCTTATGGATAGGGATGGAAAACAAAAAAAGAATGGCTCTGGTCAGCTGGGACAAAGTTTGTAGGCCAAAATTCTAGTGGGGGGCTGGGAATTAGGAAGAAAAACCTTATCAACAAAGCTCTTATTACCAACGCTGGATGGAACCTCCTAAGTGGAAATAAGGAATGGGGAAGTATCATGAGGGCGAAGTATTTAGGTCGGGACTTTTTTTTGGAAAAATGGTTTGTGACTACTGTTTGACTGTTGAGAGGACATGAATGATTTCATACAGTTGGCGGATGAGATTCAACTATCCCTAAATGATTGTAGAATTCCTATTTTTCCACAAAGGCACAAATTGTTGTGGGCTAGGGACAAGACTGGGAGGTTTACTGTCAAATTTGCTTATAACCTCTCTATGGTACAGACTGGGGATAAGTTATGGAAAAAGTTTGGAATCACAACTTTATTTCCAAAATCAACCATTTCTGGTGGTTGGCTGTTCATAATAAAATTTTAACCATTGACAACCTTCGGTTAAGAGGGATCCCTATCCCCAATAGATGTGGCCTCTGCCTAAAGGATGAAGAAATGGTATCTCACCTGTTGCTTCACTGTGAATTTACTTGGGAAGTCTGGAGCTTGGTTTTGCCAAAATTGGGAATCTCATGGAGCTTAAATGTTGACCTCCCTGCCTTCTTAAAGTCTTGGAAATACTCGTTCATTCATCCCATATGCAATGAAATCTGGGTCCAGGTCCCTTCGATCTTGGCGTGGGGCCTCTGGAAAGAAAGGAATAACAGGCTCTTCAGAGAAAAATACAAATGTCCTAAGGAGGTTGTTTATATGATCGCTAAGCTTCTGCAGGAAAACATCTCTAACAACACTCTGAAAGTTGTTGAACATCCACCCACCGACCTTGAAACTAATATTATAAACCAGTGGAATATATTGGGCAGTATCTGTAAGGTGGATGATTCTAAGATCAGAGCTCGGGCCAACACTAAGCGGTCCCTCCTCCCTGCTTGTTGGACCAAGCTCAACTTCGATAGAGCCGCTAAAGGTAACCCTGGAGTTGCCAATGGGGGTGGGGTTCTCAGATATAACAATGGTGCTCTTGTGGTGGCTTTTGTTGGTGGTCTTGGTGAGAACACTAACAATGTTGTTGAAGCTATGGCCCTCCTCTAGGGCCTCTAGATTGCCCTTGCCATTGGAATCAAGAACCTCGTGATCAAAGGTGATTCTAAATTAATCATTGATGCTGTCAAAGATAGAGCTAGAGTTGGATGGCAGGTTGAAGACATTATCCAGGATATCCAAACTTTGATCTTAAGTTTTGAAGGTGTCGAGATTACCCATATCTATAGGGAAGGTAATCAAATTGCGGACCTCATGGCTAATTTAGGGATCAATCTTTTCCCTATTAGATGTCGGAGGAGTGTTTCTAACCTCCCTCCTAACATAAGAAACAATACTCAGAGAGAGGCTCTTGTTTAATTCCCCATGGCTATTATTTATACCCTCTTCATGTTACCTCATGCTTACTTGCTTTATCCTCACTACGCGGGGTGGCAGAGGAAAGATGATGTCATCTTGATGATGACTAGGTATGACCGATCATAATGGTTTAAAGGGTTCCAAGTGGAGATGTGCCAACTCAACGAAACCCTCCTGTCGTTGCCTTGCTGGCACATGGAGTCTTTTCATACCTCGATTGCTTCTCTGGCCTTTGAAAGCTTGCATGAGCCTTTTAATGATGGAAATTATAGCCCGAATGTTAACTGGGATATGAAGGACAATTATGGGAATTTGAGTTGTCTCGGAAGCAAAAGCTTTTATGATTGCCTAGCCATTTCTAGACTATTCGCGGACATTCTGCATTTGCCTAAGTTAAGTGTTCGCATTTGCTGGTTCTGTTTGCTCAAAGCCATGGGAGGTGGGATTGTTAGAATGGAGCCGACGTCATGTGCGGAGTTCAAAGCAGACTCTCAAGTCTAGACTATATGTTATGAAGCTGGGATAACGCTGTTTCTTGAATGCTTTAATGGTTTTGATGAGAATCTGTTTGTTCAATTCGCCATGTCGTGGGACGAGGACCGAAGGGTCTGTGTTGGTGGGGTGCAGTTTGAGGCCTCAGAGGACTCTATTGCTAAGGCCACGGGCCTGAAACGGGAAGGGAAAAGATAGAAGAAACAAACGAAGGTGCAAGACCCAGAGGGCCTAAAGAAATTTTTCTGCGATGGTGAGCACCCTGTCAGACTCCAAGGTGGATTTGATCGTGGTAGCTTGGTAAAAACCTGGGACCAAGTTTGTTTTTTAATCATGAAATTTATTACTTTGGAGGGGCGTTATAGATGTTACTATCATTACCACTTCGCCCTGTTGAATCATTTTAGGCATAAAGCCCTTGCCAATTTCCCGTTTTACTTGCTCTCCTCACTCGAATCCTCTGTCAAGCTCACTAGAAAAACACAGGAAAGTAATCTGGTGGTTGTGGCTATTCCCCTACACCAAGGTCTAATTTTCTGCCTATATCACTTCCACTTAGCCCTCTGCCCTGCAAAACCCATTGAAGCTAGTTTGGTTGCTGATGACAAGGGGGATGATTCGGATGACCATGTGCCTCTTAATGTCAAATATGGCAAACCCAACAAAGGTAAAGCCATTTGCATTACTAAGGTCGATTCTAGGCCCCTTCCTACCCCTTTTGTTTCCCAGACCCCACTTCCCTCAAAGAAAGAAACCCTTGCCTCCATGGCCCAACCGGATTCGGGTGATGTTGAAGGGTCCCAAGGTCGGGCCCACAAAGCTGCTGTAGAAGGTCTTTGCGGGCTGAATAATTGCCCCTCGCCCTCTGGAGGTAAAAAGTGCAAAGGTATGTAGGGTAATCCCAACACTGGTAAAGAGGGGAAAAAGAAAAACAAGAAAGGCGCTGAGAGTGTGAAGGTTGTGGATTCAGAGGTTGAGAAAGGGCAGGAAATTCCCTAGGAGTAGGGAGAAGATGATATAACTGTTGACAAGGAGATAGCTGAGGTTAAGGAGACTGCGGTGAGAAGGCCTAGCATACATAGGTCGAGTAGG
Organism: Cunninghamia lanceolata; assembly: GCA_027924645.1. Taxonomy (NCBI): domain Eukaryota; kingdom Viridiplantae; phylum Streptophyta; class Pinopsida; order Cupressales; family Cupressaceae; genus Cunninghamia; species Cunninghamia lanceolata. The sequence goes on along the minus strand of BSBN01000927.1, from coordinate 3,861,412 downwards.
TTGGTGGGGTAAGCCCCTTATTCTCAAAATTGTTGACTACTCTTCTTCTGACCAGGAGGATTCATAGAATGAAGTTGAGATAAACGAGGTAAAAACTACCCCCGTTCAGACGCAGGAGGGACCCAACCATTTCGACTCCATGAACAATTCATATGATGACACGGAGTAGGATGAGGTGGAAATTCTCGAGACTCCCGAAAAGGAGGTGGAAAGTGCCAGAGGCGGTTTCTCTAACAACCAGATTATGCAGGAGTTGGGGGAGGTCAAGTCGTGGCTTGGGGATATGGAGGCCAAATTCAAGGTGTTGGCAACCGTTTGTTTGAAGGTCATTCATAAGGCGGCTACCACTTTCACTACCCTGTAGGTGGAGCATCAAATTGACAATGAGGCGAAGATAGTGAGCAAAGAGGAGCTGTTGAATTTTCTGAACAATGACTGGAAAGACTTGCTCCATTAGCTTTCTCTTCTGTTTAGTTTTATGGCTTTTGTTTTTTGTTAATATTGTTATGATCTGCTACTATTAGTTTGTTATTTTTGCGTTGTTTGTGGCCTGTGGCTTGGTTTACTGCCCTCTGGGTTTTTGTTTAAGGTATCTACACCCTGATTTGCAACTAATTAATATAAAAAACAAATACACCTTAATGGTAATTAATGCTTATAGAAATCATCGGTGAATGTTTAAAGCTCACACCAAGGTAAGTCAACAAACACACCTTAATGGTAATTAATGCTTATAGAAAGCACCTATATATTTGAAGGCCACATCTAGATCTAGTAAATAAAAAAATGTTGAAGCAGAATGCTGCAACGTCTATTCAAATGCAAGTTTGGATGATAGATTCTCTATTTTATCAAATAACAATCAAACATACAATAATTTCAGCTTTGCCTACTTCTCTTATCCCGTCTTATGGTCTAGACAATATACTTCACATATTATGTGGTTGTGCGATATGGTGATATGCATGCAATATTTGATTGCTCAAAGTGTGGGATGGGTAATTATTCTTCAATTTTGGCAGAGGGCAACCCTTTAAAAAAATAATGAGCCCTATTGAGTAAGTGCCAAATTTATTGTCAACCTATCATGGAAACCTTGAAATCTCTTTTTGTTAAGGGTGGTGAATCAATGTTGAAACACATTCCATGCTTAGATTACTATTGCATATAGAGGCCTTGATGACTAATTTTTAAATATAACCATGATATTTATTATCATATATGGCAGAAGAGACTTACTAGTGCTAGCTCAATATTTAGAGAGTTTTTAGCTTGTGACTTAAAAAACACCCTTCTATGGTATCTTTGTTGCTTGATGATGTGGACCTAAAACTTTAGTTTAAGCAAGGGCCTTGCCAAGTAAGCTGCTATAAAAATTTCAAAAAAAATTTGAAATTGCCACGTATGATTTTGAGAGGCCCAAAGTTAGTTGTTCAACTACTGGCTCCTCTCCCCTATGCAAACTAGTTCTATTAGTGACCATAATCTGTTGAATCAAATAAAATATACATAATTTTTAGAGGATATTTTTAGTCTTGATTTTATAACCTTAAAATATGAAGCAATTCTTTATCTAAGATATGTTTGGTTGGGGATCGTGGATCTAAAAAAAATTGAGTGAAATGCTGGTACTCATTGAGACTAAAACGTGAATAACTTATAAAATGCTCAAACTACAGCTAGAGGCCTTGGCTTATCAAGGTTTAAATCCTCTACTACACCTTGCTCGAACACTACCAAGCAACATTTTGAATGATGCTCAATGCCCCTTGTTTCCCTCACTGCCTTTGGAAGTAAAGTTAATAAGAATGATGAAGATTTGGAAATGGTGAAAGTAGTTTAGTGGCTTTGAAAACATCCTTTGTCTTTGCCCCTGTTCCTTTATATTCCTTTTTGATCCTTTTGACACTTGTGGTGGGCATTCAATTTACAATAACGTTGTTGCCATCACCAAATTTGAATCAAGTTTTGGATCACGGTGTCTCTTGGGGCCAATGTGATAATGTGAAGACGCCTATTGAAGTATAGATTAAACCTTTGTTTGATGATTTAGCCACCACCAAAGACCATATCACTAACAATATGTAAAAGAGAATCATTCTTCTGAGAAATTGTTTGCCTTTGCTTCACCCATTTAAATTATTAAGTTTTCTCAAAAGTCTATGAAGATCATACAAGAGCCAACAATATGAATTTGTTAGTTATGCAGTGGCAAGCCTAGCTTCAAGAAGCTGGACCTGTCACCAAAAACAACCGATTAGTCTGCTTAGATGCTCGTGTTCTACATACCGTATATTCTGCCACTGCAAACAATCCCTCAAACTGCTTAGATGCTCCTTTTCCTCTGAAGGATCGATTTCCCTAACATAGAGGATTTCAAAGAAGTTGGCTTGAACCAATTTTTAGATACTTACATGATATTATAAGTGCAGGTCCACAAGTGTGAGAAACCCTTAATAAGAATTATATTGTATTGAGTGGTGCTCACAGGAGGTTGCCCCCTTAAAGAGGCCAACAATATTTTGTAATTAATTTCTATCAATCAATATAATAATCACCATGTTTCTATTTCAACATTTATTTCTAGTATTTCATGTTTCCATCATAGATAGAATGGATAGGGTATTAATAAATTGGTTACAAGATAAGTCGCTAAAATGATAGGGACTATGCAACCCCACCTCTCTATCCATGAAGCTCACTGGCTTAGATTATGGACTTCTTAAGTTACACTCTAAAATACATAAAAATTACTATATTTTAACTATGGTGGGGTAGGGAAGTGTGTTAGGAATTACATGCAGAAGATATCAATTAAATGCAAATAAAGATTAAATAGAGGAATGAAAAAAAACACAAATAATGACACAATTTTTAACATGGTTCACCCAAACTCGGGCTACATCCACCAATAGAGAGTTCAATATTATTATCCAGCAATTGAACCAATTACAACCAACAATCCTTACAACTCAATACCACTGCAAATGCTACAATACAATATCAACGGAAACCCTAACCCTTAGTTGTTTTTATCAAGACTTATGTCGGTTACAAAATAGGGTTTTTTTAATGTTGGCCAATAGAAAAATAACTCCTGATGCCTTTATAAAATAATAAAAGTCGTTTAAGGTTTCGGGGGCGCTTCCCCTCGACCTCGCCTGTATTGTGATAGGGAGCGCGCTAGGGGCGCTGCCCCTTGACCCTGTCTTGGGGGTGTTGCCTCCAAACCCCTGTTAAATAATTTGGGGGGAAACCACACTGATAAAAGTGGAAAAAATTTAACCTTCGAGTCTGATTAGGCTCCATATAACAACAATCTCTCATTTGGAGACTGATCATAACACCGCTGACCTTGTAGCTCCCACTGGAAATAAGCACCCTGGACCCTGCTGTTCTGATTTTTTGTTTTCAGTCTTGAAGACCAACCGAAGCTGAAGAGGAGCTCAACTTCTCCCTTGTCACTGTCTTTCTAAACATATCCGCTGGATTTTCATCTGTATAAATTTTTTCCAACCTTAACTGTCCATCATCCAACACCGATCAAATGAAGTGATACCTTAACTGTATGTGTTTGGTCTTTGAATGCAAGGAATAATTCTTTGCAAGATGTATGACACTTTGGCTATCCGTAAACAAATAACTGTTAGCCTGTTGTTTTCCCAATTCTTCCATGAAAGATTGTAGCCTTATCATCTCCTTGCTTGCCTCTGTTGCAGCTACATACTCTACCTCCGTGGTGGATAAAACAACCATCTTTTGCAACCGTGAGATCCAACTCACTGCTGTCCCACCTATAGTAAAGACATAACCTGTAGTACTCCACCTGGTATCAATATCCCCTACCAAATTTGAGTCTACATAACCTCCTAAATCAGTAGTAGAGCCGCCAAAACATAAGTGTTTATTGAATGTACCTCTCAAATATATGAGAATCCATTTTACCGCATTCCAATGCTTCAATATGGGATTACTCATATACCTGCTTACGACTCCTACAACACGTGCAATATCCAGTCTCATGCATACTATGGCATACATTAAGCTTCCTACAGTTGAAGCATATGGTACCTTGGACATTTTATCTTCCTCCTCTTGCGTCTTTGGACACATCTCCTTAGTCAATTTTAAATGACTAGGCAAAGGTGTGCTAACAGCTTTTGCATTTTCTATATGGAATCTCTGCAACATCTTTTCAACATAATCAACCTGAGATAGAGTCAATTTTCTATTCTTCCTATCTCTCCAAATTTTCATACCAAGGATTTGTTTTGCTGCCCCCAAATCCTTCATAGCAAATGATTGTGCTAATTGCTGTTTTAACTCTTATGTGATCCATGTTAGACCCTGCTACAAGCATGTCATCAACATATAAACATAAAATAATGTAGCTGTCATTATCCAACCTCTTAAAATAAAAACAATGGTCAGAATTACACCGGCTATAGCCTTGCTCAGCTATAAAACTATCAAATTTCAAGTACCATTGCCGAGGTGCTTGTTTCAAGCCATATAAGCTCTTTTTCAATATGCACATCAGTTTCTCCTTACCTTTGACCTCAAATCCTTGGGGATGTTCCATATATATCTCCTCCTCCAAATCACCATGGAAAAAGACACTTTTCACATCTCACTGTTCCAAATGCAAATCTTCAGCAACCACAATACTTAAAATAGTACGAATAGAAGTCATCTTAACAACTGGAGAAAAAATCTTATCAAAATCAATGCCATTTTTTGTGCAAATCCTTTTACAGCTAACCTGGATTTAAATCTTTTCTTACCTCCATCTTCCTTTTTCAGCCTATAAACCCATTTGTTTGGTAAAGCTTTTTTACCTGCAGACAACTTACATAATTCCCAAGTCTAATTTTTCAGCAAGGAGTCCATTTTTTTTTTCATTGCAAGCTCCCACCGAACCTTTGTAACCACCTGCATAGCTTCATCATATCTTTCCGGTTCACCAACATCTGTTAACAAAATAGAATACAAAGAGGGAGAAAACTTTTCAGGAGGTATACTTAGCCTTGTTGACCGTCTAACATTTACTGAAGTTTGTGATATTTCTTGTTGCTATTGCGGAGCATGAGGAACCACTGGAACATCACTATTTGGAGTATCATCCAGCACCACATAATCTTTTTCTTTTTTCTCATGCTACTGCAACTGATCTTTGTACAACACCTTCTCATTGACTACAAAATCCTTGCTTCTCACAATTTTCAGATTTTCAACATCCCAAAGCCTATAACCAAATTCATCAATGCCATATCCAACGAAGATACACTTTTTTGATTTTGCATCCAGCTTGGTTCTATTTTCAGAATCTACATGTGCACATGCTTCACATCTGAAGGTTTTGAGAAAAGAATAACTCCCTTACCTGTCCATGCTTCCTCTGGAATACCACAGCCCAAAGGAACTGAAGGACTTCAATTAAATATACAACGGTATTGACAGCCTCTGCCCACATGTTTAAAGGCAGCCCAACATGCAATATCCCACTTCTTGTATGCACCATTATTATCCTATTCATGTGCTCAGCCACTCCATTTTCTTGTGGAGTCCCTGGAACCATTTTTTGCCGAATTCCATTAAAGGAACAATAATCCTCAAATTCTTTGCTGTAATACTCACCACCATTATTAGATCTGAGACATTTTAATCTTTTATCCATCTCATTCTCAACCAAGTTTCTCCATTTCTTAAATGTTTCAAATACATCAAATTTCTGCCTAAGGAAATAAAACCAAACATTCCTAATTGCATCATCTATGAATGTAACATAATACTGAGAGCCGCCGAGAGAAGATACTTGAGCCGGTCCCCATACATTTGTAAGCACAAGCTTCAACTTTTCATCTTTCTTTTGCTTCCCATCCTTGAGAAAACTAACTCTCTTTTGTTTGCCATACACACAACTTTTACAGAAATCCATATTAATACATTTCAGACCTGGTAAAACTTTCTTAGAATGAAGTATCTTCATACCTTTTCACTCATATGCCCAAGTCTATTATGCCACCGTGTTGTCTCATAACCTACAACAATTGTTTCAGTCTCTTCCTGCGAACCTGCAACAACTGTTCCTGAACTTGTTTGATACTTCTCTGCAACAACTAAAGTAGAAGGAACAATATGACCTATACAAAGATATAAGGTGTCTACTTTCACACCTTTTGCTACTATTAAGGCACCTCTTAAAACATTCCAATTTTTATCACTGAAAGTAACTCTGCAACTTTCATCAGCTAGTTGCCCTATTGAAATTAAATTCCTACTCATCCTTGGAACATGCCTTACCTCTTGTAGTAGCCAATGATTCCCATTCTGCAACTTAATCTTGATTCTTCCCTTTCCAACAATCTGACAAGGTTTGTTATCTCCCAAATAAACCAGCCCAAAATCCCCTTAGACATAATCAAGAAAATAACTTTTATGGGACGTAGCATGAAATGAGGCCCCTGAATCTTAAACCCATGAATCATCAGCATTATCTAGGGAAAGAATCAAAGCATCATCTTCAGATTTATTACTTACCACATTTGCCTCCTTATTGCCTTCTTGTTTGTCTCCTTTATTCTTCCGACACTAGCAATCTTTCTTCAGATGACCTTGGTTCCCACAGTACCAACAATCCTTCTGTCCTCTGGATTGGGATCTCTTGACCTTTGATTTTCCTCGTGACTTCCCATGACCTCTAGAACCTTTTCCTCTCTCCTTTGATCTGCCCCTGCTTTCTGCATTCAAAACACTACCTGATGTGGACCCTCCTGAGCTTTTCTGTCACATTTTCTCGCTAAGGATAACACTAACAACATCATCAAATTTCAAAGTATTTGAACCAGAGACAACGTTACTTACAACCATTACCAAGCTATTCCAACTTTGTAGAAAAGAACATAAAACTAAGAGAGCCCTCACCTCTTCATCAAATTTCACTTTTACAGAAGTTAACTGACTGGTAATCGTATTAAACTCATTTAAATGATCTATCACAGATCCACCTTCAATCATTTTTAGATTAAGCAAATGCTTCATGAGAAATACCTTATTTGAGGCCGAAGATTTTTCATACAATTTAGCCAAAGCTTTCATTAGTTCATCTGTTGTCTTCACTTCTGTTATATTGAATGCCATAGATGGTGCAGGCACAACCTAATGGTTCTCAGTGCCTTTCTGTCTACAAGATTCCAATCCTCTTCAGTCATTGCTACCGGTTTCTTGGCTATTCCTTCGAACGGCCTCCATAAATCTTTCTGATAGAGATAATCCTCCATCTGCATCTTCCATAACAGATAGTTCTGCCCATTGAATTTATCTACCTTCAATTTACCCTCGTCCACCATTGCTCCCACTCAATTGTGAGATCTTCCTGCAGATGATAATTGAACACAACCCGCTCTAATACTACTTGTTAGGAATTGTATGCAGAAGATATCAATTAAATGCAAATAAAGATTAAACAGATGAATAAAAAAACACAGAAATATTAATAGCGAGAGATAATTTTTAATGTGGTTCACCCAAACTTGGGCTACATCCACCAACAGAGGGTCTAATATTATTATCCAACAATCGAACCGATTACAACCAACAATCCTTGCAACTCAATACTGTTGCAAATGCTACAATACAATATCAATGAAAACCCTAACCCTTAGCCGTTTTTATCAAGACTTATGTCGGTTACAAAATAGAATTTTTTTATATCGGTCAATAGAAAAATAACTCTAGATGCCTTTATAAAATAATAAAAGTCGTTTGAGGTTTCGGGGACGTTGCCCCTCGACCCCGCCCTGTATCGTGACAGGGAGCGCACCAGGGGTGCTACCCCTAGACCCCGCAAGGGGTGCTACCCCTTGACCCCATCTTGGGGGCGCTTCCCCCAAAGCCCCGTTAAACAATTTGGGGGGAAATCGTACTGATAAAAAGGGAAAATTTGACCTCCGAGTCTGATTAGGCTCCATATAACAACAAAGTGGTCTCTTGATTGATATGATGTATGTATGCATTTTCACATAGTATTGGATATGAGGGATAGATATTTATATCTTTCACCCTAGGAATCTTTTCAATTAGTGTGGGTCAACTATTAGGAGAACTACATGTGACTTCAATCTAGTTTGGAAGCGGTATATAAGCAGTCCTAGGGCGAAGGATGTCCCTATGACCCAAGTCTATAGGAGAGGTGTTTAGGGAAAAACTCCATGATTTGGGGTTTGTTGGTAAGAAATGGGAAGGAACTAGTCCGAAGATCCGATCTTCAGTCAGATCTCTAAAGTCAATTTATACCCCAGTCATACAATGAGAGAATTCTAGATAAACATTAAGGAATACTAATATGCAGTATACATAAGTCACATACAAGCATTCATAATATATACATAAACATAGTAGAACAATTATATCTCCTTCATATATATTTATATTCAATGGATAGTTATACATTCATACCGATAGGTCTTAGTCTCTGCCCCTTTACATACTCTTGTTCTCCTATATCTCTCTCTCTCTTTTCTTATATTACATGTACATCCTATTTATATATCACATAGAGGTGTGTCTTTTCCCAACTTACCTCTTTGTTTGTTGGCTCTATTCTCCGCATACCACCTGCGGTAGGATCTGTTGCTTGCTCTGTCTTCCGCCAACATCATTCCCCCTTTTAAATTTATGTCTTGTCCTCAAGACATGTTTTGTTCAACTCGAAGGTAAGATATTCTTATAGATTACTCAGAGCTGAGGCAAAGTTGCATCCCATTTCTTTTTGGCTGATGTCAAAATTTAGATTTGGCTTTCTAATTTTATATGTGTCTTCTGCATCTCCTAATGTAGTAGGAATTTGCATCTTCTGGACAATCTGCTTATTATTTATGAAAATACCAGTTAGGGATGCCAGTCTTAGGCTTACTACTTTCCTTAATTGCTTAATTTGTGCTTTTATATGTTCCCTCTAGTCTTGGAATTGCTAAAGCTAAGTGTGTAATGACTCTACTTGTGACCTTATTTCTCTATTAGTATCTTGTATAGGATCATATGTAGTAGCTACTTGTGTTATCTGTGCCTCTAGTGCATCTATTTGATCCTTAATATTTTTAGTAGTGGTTGGCCACTATAAACAAAATTGATATAATACCTTTGCTTCCTCCATACCTTGCTGGATATTTCTTATTTGTGATTCTAGTTTAGTATGTGCCTTAGCACATTTATTTGATGCATCTGCTAATCTTTTCTTATTCATTTGCTTAGTGATACGTTCTTCTGCCTTGTTCTCTAGATAGGTAGAATGTGCTTTGAAGCTTTACATCGTCTCAACTGCTATGTAAGAGGTAGCGTTGGGTCCCTTTGTGCCTCCGACATCTAATTCTGAATTAGGTTTACTATCTCTTGTAGTATTTCACTACCTTCTATATGTCTTTGCAACATTTCTTCCCTCGCTATGGAGTAGTAGATGCCACCAAGTTGTAGTTTTTGGATAGGTGATATTCCTGATAAATTGACCTGTCCTCCTACTACTAGTAATTGTAGTAGCTGGGGTGTTACCATAGGCTGAATTTATTTCTGTTGTGCCAGAAAATCTTTGATAGATTGAATGGAAGATGTAGAGGAGGATGCATCTTGACTATCTGGTATTTGTAGTTCTTCCTCTTGCTAATTATCCTCTGTATTTTGTGCCTCCTCCTCGATTTGCTGCTCTTCCTGATTTGTATTTGTGTTGTACGAAAGAGAAACCCTTTGTTGCTCTTCTTGTACATTATGTGGAGGGGATAGCTTCTGTTGTTCTGCATTTTTATCTCCTTCCTTCACAGTATCATATATTTTCTTTGTTATTTGTTTTATTTCTTGTTGAATATTTTCCCTATCTACTTGTTCCATATGCATTAAGGTATCAACCGTTTGCTTTTTCCTTAGCTCCTTAGCTGGTAATGGGGCTAACCTATCTTTTTCCTCTATGGAAATAGAGGTACCTACCCCCTCAATATCTTGTTGTCTCAAATCCTATTCTAGTTTCAAGGCTTTCTCTCTCCTTTGTCTCAGGACCTCTGCTAGATCCTCCAGTAATTTTTCTAAGATTTCAGCCATTGTATTATTTGTTTTGATCATTTATTTTATTATGGCCCTTTCTATTGTTTTCTTGTTTTCAATGGAGACCTCATTGTATAATGCTGTTGTTTCTTGCAACAAGCCATAACATTCCATTCCATTTACAATTGCATCAACGTTCAATGGTCCTTGGGGAGTTTCTTCTATTTGCTTCTTTTTATTTTGCAATTTTGAGTCTTCTTCTTCCCCTTCTTCTTCTTCAATTTCTTCTGTGGAGGTTTGATTTTTCTTCCTTTTTGCATGTTGTTTCTACCTAGGTGTTTTTTCTTCTCTGCACTCGATTGTACAAGAGTTTTTGATGCTACTCTTCTCCCTGTTGATACTGTTTGTGTTGAAGATGTAGGCTATGGTGTATTTTGTGCACTGGCTGTTGCGAATGTGTTTCTCCTCGATCTCCTTCAATTTTGTGATGAAGTAGCTACTTGCAGAGTTGATGAAGTTGTTTGTGGAGCTTCCACAGTATCTTGTGATGTTGATGCTGAAGGATGCAGTGTGTATGTGCCTTTCTTGGGCGGTATCTCCCATTGTTTGTGAAGTTTTCCCTTATTTTTCTCTAATTGCTCCTCTGCATTTTTTAATACTGTTTCTCCATTACCTCCTTGTATGTCCCAAATCTCTCTGCGGTAGTGTCTTTGGGATTAGTTAACAAAGTTGTCACATTGGATTTTATTTCTTCCATGATTATCTCATATGGTAGCTTGTGAATCCAAAATGTCCTAGGCTCTATTGCTTCCATATATGTATAGTCTTTGTCAACCATGAATGTAATGTGATTGATGTATTGTTTGACTGCTGCATAGGAGATCCTTTCCCTAGCTTGCATTTCTGATTGTAGTGATTTGAAGAAACCTCGATACATGGTGCTAAAAGTTTTTGTATCACTAAATTGTCTTATATGTTGTTTTATTTGTGTAGCTAATGTGAGATGTTGTTGCCATTCTTTCCCCTTAAACCTCCGTAGCTCATTTAAAAAATAAAATACTAAACAAATGATCAAGGTTTCATACCGGAACTTGTAATTGGACTCCTTCATTCTCTAGCAATTGTTCTCGCATCACTTAGCAGAGGTCAAAGTCTTTTCCTTCTTTCACCATTTGGTAGGCAGTGTGGATTGTGGTAGTAGTTGGGGATCCCTCTCTATTTGTATAAGACTTTATAGACTACCCCCATCGTCACGTACCTGACCCCTGGATCTATTATTTCTTTGATGCTTAGGCTATAGTCATCTGGTTTTGCCCCTGTGAGCTTCGTCACTTTGTCATTTTTAATGGCCTTCATTGCTGGCACTGGTTTGGTTGAGCTAAGTCTTGTTACCACCCTAATTGCCTCCTTGGTAATCCAGTATGGTTTGTCTAGGTATATGAATTCGTCATGAATTTTGCTGAGCACAATCCTAACCCATTCATGTGCATCATTGAAATTTGGATAGTCTTTCCAAATATTAAGTTTCTTACTTGCAATGTTTCGATATTCTGGTGAATAACCTATATCATCGAGCAATGTGTCCCTCAATTCTTCAAATTTCATGTGATCTATCTTGGAGATTGTGGAGTGAATGTATTTCCTCACATCTTCTGTATATATAGCATCCCCCGGTACTCCAGAGAATGCTCCTTCTTTATCCACCTCCACTGCCTTATAGGAGTATTTCTTGTATTTAGGTCTAGGCTTCTCTGCAATGTCAATTAGCAATGGTGTAGCCATTTCTCTATCTTCTTAGTTGGAAAGTAGGGTTTTCTTAGTTCATAGCTTACAACTAGGGTTTCTTCACAATTTTTTACTTTGTGCTTTAGAGCTCAACTTCTCAATTCGTTAGATGCAAATGAGGAGATAATTGAAAGTTTTAGGGTTTATATAACCCTAAAAGTAACTTTATGCATTTATTATTTTTATATGTTCTTCCTTTTGCGAGCTCTTTTAGATGTTAAGTGTTTTAGCTGCTAACAGTTAGTTTATCATACACTATATTACAATATGATACACAACTATGATACATGTTAGGATTGCTCTGCATTATGCCTTATTAATCTGAAGATTGGTTGTATTATTTCAGTCTAGCTCCATTTACGTAACGAGATGTTAATTTTCCTTCCATGTCCTCTTCTCCGAATCTTGCAATTTCATGTATATAGTATGGTCCTAACCATCTTACCTTCAATTTGTCTCATTTTTTGAATTTGCTATCGTATAGTAGTACCAAATCACCTTTGAGAATTTTCTGCCACAGATTTCTATCATGCCATGCTTTCTGGCACTTTCTCTCCAAATTCATATTATATGTTGCCAACAATCTATTTTCATCCATTTTCTCTAATTCTTCAATCCTCTATACTAAGGATTCCTCCACAATTAGCCTCAAAGTCAATGCAGTATAAAAATTTGGTATTATGAAGTGTATCGGTATTGTGGCATCCATTCCATACACTAGTTCATATAGTGTGAAGTTTGTAGTCCTTTTATAGGTTGTGCGGTAGGCCCAAAGTACCGCAGGTACTTTTAGGTCCTAATCTGTTGTATTCCCACTGCACATCTTTGTTAATGTTTTTCCAATGATCTTATTCAAAGATTCACTTGCACCATTTTCTTGTGGGTGATAAAGTGAACTTTTGTTATGTGCTATCATGAAGTTCTGTAATAGCTCCGTAATCATGTTATTCACAAAGTGTTTGCCTTTATCACTTGTTCTGCTCAATGGACAACAAAATCATGTTAGGAATTTTGCGACAGTTTTGGCAATACAATCTTTAGTTGGTTGAGCTTCTGCCCACTTGATGAGGTATTCCATTCCTATTATGATGTATCTTGCTTTTGACTGCTTAACAAGGGGATATATAGGCCCAATGAAGTCAATTGCCCATTTTTCAAATGGGAGTTGTGCTAGTACCAGTCTAAGTGGCATTTCATCTTTTGTAGTCTATCTTCCTATGTGTTGACATATATCACAATACTTTACATACCTTTTTGCATCTATGAGCCACCATAATCCTGCTAATTGTATCTTCCTTACGGTAAATTTTTTGGAGTTGTGGCCTCCTACTACTCCTTCATGTGGCTCCCTTAATATTGTCTCTCTTTCATGTTCATAGACCACTCGCCTTATTATATCATCTCTTCCTCTGATATGTAGTTCCCCTTCTATGATTATGTATGGAAAAGCCTTCTGCATTAGGATTTATTTTTCTTACAGAGACATATCTGTCAAAAATTCTTCTGTAGATAGTAGGCAAGCCAAGTCTTTTAACTCTTCCGGTACCACAGTAACCCTAAACAATTCTATGCTAGGGAGTTCTTCTTCCTGATTTTCTGGTTCATCTCTTGTTTCAATTCTAGACAAGAAATCAAGTCTCTAATTATGCTTACCCGATTTTACCATTATGGTAAAGTCAAATTCTTGGAATAATAACAACCAGTGACAGATTCTTCCTTGAATAACTAGTTTATTCAATAGGTATTTTAGTGGCTCATGATCATTATAGAAAATGAAGGGTGCAGATAGGAGGTAATGCCTAAACTTCTATAATTCATACACCATTTCTAGTGCTTCCCTTTCTCTTGTAGTATAATTCTTTTTAGCCTTGGATAGTTTCCTACTAGCAAATGCTACCAAATGGTCTTTTGTTCCCTTAGGCTGAGCTAGTACTGCACCTACTTCTATTCCTAACGCATCCACATGAACATGAAATGAAATGTTTCAATTAGGAAATATTAGAATAGGAGCCTCTGCAATTTTTTGTTTTAATGTGTCAAATGAATCCTAACATTGATTAGTTCACTTTTAATATTTTTGCCATTTTTCTTCTTTAATAGTTCCTCAAGAGGTGTTGCTATTGGTGCATATCCTATAATGAATTTGCAGTGATATCTAGTATATCCCAAGAAAGTTTTCACCTTTGTGGCTATCTTTGGTACTGATCATGTAAGGATCAAAGTTACCTTTAAAAGGTCTACCATCAAACCTTCTTTACAAATAATATAGCCTAACAAAGTCCCAAATGGTACTGTGAAAGTACATTTATTTAAGTTTAATGATATTTGTAGACCTTTGCACTTATTCAACATCATCCTTAGGGTTTGTGTATGGTCCTTTACCAATCCATCCATCCAATCATCCAAATAGACCTCTAAGAAAACATGTATGAATTCCTTGAATGCATTTACCATGATTCTGCTAAATACTATAGGTGCATTCTTCAATCGAAAGAGCATCACTATATACATGTATGATCCAAGTTTTGAGGCAAATGTTGTTTTTGGTTGATCCCCCCCTCTAATTTTTACTTGATGGTAACTGGAGAACCCATCAGTGAATGAATAGATTTCTCTCCCAGCTACTGACTCTAGGATCTCTTCTATAAATGGTTTTGGAAAGGGATCATGAATACAAGCTTTATTTAGTTCCCTATAATCTCCACATATCCTTATTTCTCCTAACTTCTTGTTTTGGACCACCATTGGACTAATCCAATCTACTTCTTCCACTGGTTTTATAATTCCTACTACTAACACTTTATCAATCTCCACTTTGACCCTCTTTTTCATATTTAGGTTTAGCCTATATGGCCTTTTCCTTACTGGTTTAATTCCTTCTTTTAATTGAATTTTCATCATACCTACCTCTTCCTTGATTCCCTTAATTTCAGTGAATGTTCTTGGAAATAAATTTTTAAATTCATAAAGAGTTTTAGTTACTTGCGCCACTACTTTATGATCCCAATATTCTCCTATCTTTGCTAGCATAGGGTCTCCTTCTTTTGCAATGTTTTCTTCCCTAAGTTTGATAGGCTTGTTGTAGTATTTCTCCTTAGGCTTAGTTGGTAGCTCCAATTTCCTCTCTCCTTCTTGAACATTTATTTCTAGGTCATTTGTATCCTCATCATCTATTTGTGTGGCCTTATAGCATTTATAACCTATATATGTTGATTCTTTATCTATCTACTCTATAAGTTTCCATATACCTTCAGTTCTATGTAGTGGTGTCCTTTGTTCTAGTTCTTCTCTGTCTTCCTCTGTTATTTGTTCCAAAAAATTATTTCCTTCATTTTTAGGAGTGCAGTATGTATATATTTGTTTGGGCTATAGAAGGAAAATGCATGAACAAAGTCATTTTGTAACTCATCCCAATTTTTGGTTTCTTTTATCCTTTCTTGGTTTATGTACCAAGTTTGTGCTATTGGTGATAATATCCAGTAGAAAAAATGGGTGTATATAATCTTGTTGTACTCCTTTTTTGCCTTCCCATAGTATTGTATAGGTGGTTAAATGCTCCTGCGGTGGGATCTGTCCCTCATATTTGGGTGTATTTTTATATTCTCCTTCCTTTGGTAGATATCTTACCTTGATGAGAAGCTTAAATTCTGGCCAATTTTTAGTTGTATCTTTATGGGTGGTCCACTACGGCATTACATACTAATGTATGTTGTACTGCTTCTAGTCTCCTCTATTCATCTAAAAAAGTTTTCTCCATCTCTATCAAGTATATATGTAGATCTTGTACCCCTAAAAATTTAGGTAATTTGAAATGTGAAATTCCTCGCATAATATGATTGATTTGTTGAGATCTCAGGGATTCATTTGTATTTTATTTTTTTGCATTTTTGTATGCATTCTGTGGTATATTTTATGATAATGCAGTAGTTTGTGGTAGGTTTTTCTCACTAGTTCAAAGCATAACTATCCTCTTGAATCTGGTCATCCTCTAGGTTTTTAGATCCGGTTCATTTCTTATCCAAGCCTCCAGTACTTCCTCACTATTAGTACTATAATTATCATCTTCTTCTTGTATTTCTCCCTTTGAATTAGGTTCTTCTACTGTCTAATCCATATTTAACCTTGATATTGAATATATATTCTTAGGATAGTCATCAATACCTTCCACATAGTTAGATTCTTCAATGTATGCTTCTTCCATGGTTGTTCCCAAAGGTATGTATACAATTTTATTGTTATCTGCAAAATATAGTCCCTCTTTGTGAGAGTCAACAATACCATTTGCATCAACAAACCATTGCAATCCTAGTAATGCATTGAATGAATCACCTTGTTCTTTCATTGCTACAAAAACAAAGTATATGACTTGTTTAACCCCCATTAGGTTTACTTCAACTTGTTTCCAAGTTCCAAGTGTTGCTATGCCGTATCCATTTGCTAAAGTGATATTATAAGGAGTTTTAGTCAACCTAGGTTTTCCTAGTTGTTTCCATAGCCTCTTAGTAATCATGTTCACATCTACACCTAGATCTATCATAACATGTCTGACCTTTTTATGGTTTATATGAACATCTATCAATAGTGGTTTTGTTTTCCATTGTCTATTTGTTCTACTCATTTTCTTGATTTGGTTTTTAGATATTTTCTCCTTGTTTCAGTATTTGGCTAATTGCTTCAATTTCTCAATAAGATTGTGTTGTTGCGTTAACGCTGTGAACTATTTAAGTGCCACAACCTCTCCTTCTGTAAATAACTGATTATATTGTTTCTATCTTGTTCTCAAGTTACAATATGCTTTGTTATTGTACAATGTCATCATGTTATTTTTTATTAGGGAAGAATGTATCGTCTTCCTCTCTTCTTCTTTTGTTTCACTAGTATGATATCCTGCGGTATTTTTACCTTGTATTGTTACTACGGTCGCAACCTTTTCTTTGCCTTTTTTTTCTTCTTTTTAGATTGCTCATGCTTGACTTCCTTACACTGGTTCTCTTTTTCTGAAGATTCTATTGAAGATGTATCCTTCTGACCATCTTTGTTTCTCTAGCAGGTTCTTGCTACCTGACCTTGCTCTTTGGGAACTCTCTGAATTATCTAGGCACCTTTTTGGGACATAAGGTTTTCTAGTTCATCACTTTTTGATTGTTGTGGTGCATTGTAGAAGTATTGTTGTGCTTTGTCACATGAGAATAAGTCATGCTTTGTACTATTGCAGAATGTGCACTATCTTCTCCTCTCTCCCCAGTATTTATTAGCAAAGTGTCTCGGTTTACCACATTTATAGCATGTTGCATCATCTCTCCTTCTTCCTCTACCATAGCCACGCCCTCCTCTATATCCTCCAAATTTATCTCTTTCATCATTATTATAATTGTTTCCATGTGGTGCATTAGAGTTTGAATTTTGTACAGTGTTTATATTCCTCTGGTTTCTCCAGCTAGGTTGTTTGTATCCCTGATCCTGAATGTATAAGGGTCATTCTGCCAAGCCTTTTACATATGCCATAGTATTTTTTGTGCATTATTCTTGTGGTGTGGGTTACACCATGACTCATGTTCATCATCATATTCCCTTACTTTGAATAATTGTGAAGGGTAATCTAGTGTCTCATGGTCATCCCACTCACTGCATAATCCACAATATACTGTATTATTTCTTGTAGGTACTACTTTTATATATACCTTCATGGTGATAACCTGTCTTTCACCTTTCAATTTTAGACATTCATTTCTTATGTGTCCTTCCTTAGTACAATAGGAGCACCATATATTAGGCCTTTTCGTATGTGAATTTTACTCCTGTTTTGCTAGAATTTCTTGTTTCAACTTCAATTGTTCCAATTCTATCCTCATTCTCTCTAATTCTAGGTTTTCTTTATTCTTATCCTACTTGTGCCATGTTTGTGACTCTATGCGGCAAGCCAATGTAACTACTTCTACATAGGTTTCAAATAACTTGCCATCCAAAGATGTTCTGACATCTAGGCTTATTCTAGATATGAACCATTCAATCTTTTGTTTCTTAGTTAAAGGCTCCTCTAATTTACGGGTTGTTTCTTTGAATATTTTATCAAATTATTTTATTGTTTCCCCATCTTTCTGTACTAACTCCCTAATTTTTCTCACTCCCTATGTAGGGATCTCTAGAGTTTCAAAATTTTCCAAAAATTCCTTCTTAACTTCTTCCCAAGTTTTATCATGCTTAGGGCATGCCTTCCTATACCATTTCAAGGCATCATTCAACAATGTTCATATAAATAAAATAGTTTGGTTTCATCCCTTGTTATGTCAAATGGATTCTAGAAAAAAGATATGCTTTGCTGCTTCGGTGGTGTCCTTTTCGAACACTAGTAGATTAATTAGTGCATCCATTTGTACTTTCTTCTATTTTTCCAGTACCTCCGATGTTTTGCAATGGTTTTATTCCTTATTTTTCTGCTTAGGTTTTCACCTTTGTTTTAGGGTTTTGGCTTCCATTCCTTTATCTCTTTGTAACTTGATCTCAAAGTAATCCTTTCCCAATATTTCTTCGAAATCTTTCTTAACTTCTTCATCTACATCTTTCTAACTGTCAACTTGATCTTTTACTAAAATTATTCTTTCTTTATAGGGCACCTGGGGTGACTCCTAGTTGAGGGGGTGTGTCTCTTTGTTTTCGGGGATACCTTTTTATTTTTTAACAACATCATGTCTTTTGTAGGTGGCTTTTCACTTAATTGTCTTATATTTTTGGAACTAATCTCATCATATACCACATCTTCTTCTCTCTCTCTCTAATCTTCATCACACTTCGATTTACCAGATAGTCTAGGTAATCCACATACAAATTCAAGGGCTGAAGGTTACAGATAGGATTTATTAATTCTTCCCATTGTTTGTCAACTCTGATTTGAATATTAGAACAATTAGGTTGAAACTTAGGGGTTTTACTTATTTGCGATAGGGCTAGGGTTTGATTATGTTCTTCCCTCCACATCCTTTTTAATTGGTCATAGGCTTCAATACTTCTTCCTATACTTTTGAGAATTTATGTAGCCTTGTCAATATGCATTACTATTGGCTCAAGATTGTCTATATCTCTTTGTATTAAATTTGCAGCAGCCCCTATGGCGCTCTCATCCATTCTCTCCTTTCCTCTTATGTTCTTCTCTTTGGAAGAACCCACCTTGGCATGCTCAACAACACCCTTATTGGCACTCTCATCCAACTATTTCTTTTCCTTTGCAACTTTTCTTGTGCGTTCTCTGCTTATCTCTCCTACCTTTTCCATCCTTCTGTGGTACCTTTCCTGATATTCCCGAGTCTATTTTTATCTCTCTTCATTGCTCATCTCCATTCTGGTTAGTCTAATCTCACTGATCTTCCTTAATCTTTTGTTATCCCTTCTTTCCATGGGTCTTTTTGATTTGGTATTGCATTAATCCTTATGTATCCTATGGTTGGCTTATCTTTGAAGAGTTACATCTTTTCAAGGATCCTTTTAGATCCTCCTCCTTTTCCATTTTTCATCCCCTTAAGTTCCTGTCCACCTCTCATAAGGGTAGGAACCTAAGAGAATTCATAGTCTTCTCCGCAGATCATAAATTTTTTTCTGTTACCTTAGTTTTATTTCTTTCCCCTACTTCGCACTTTTGCTTTTTACTATTCTATCCTCTCTATTCTTCACTGTCCTTTTCCAGAGTCCTAACAACAGAACCAAATGTTGGAAATAAATGGGAAG
The DNA here is from genome assembly GCA_027924645.1 of Cunninghamia lanceolata. Classification (NCBI taxonomy): domain Eukaryota; kingdom Viridiplantae; phylum Streptophyta; class Pinopsida; order Cupressales; family Cupressaceae; genus Cunninghamia; species Cunninghamia lanceolata. The sequence continues at coordinate 3,841,879 of BSBN01000927.1, read as the reverse complement.
GAACCAGTTTGGAGATCCGGTCCTTAGTCAGTTCTCTAAAGTCAGTTTATACCCTAGTCATAGAGTGAGAGATTTCTAAATAAACATTAAGGAATAGTCATATGTGGTATACATAAGTCACATACAAGCATTCATAATATATACATAAACATAGTAGAACCATTATATCTCCTTCATATATTTTTATATTCAAAATACATTCAAATCGACATATCTTAGTCTCTGCCCCTTTACATACTCTTGTTCTCCTCTCTCTCTCTCTCTCTCTCTCTCTCTCTCTCTCTCTCTCTTCTTCTATTACATGTATATCCTATCTATATATCACATAGAGGTGTGTCTTTTCCAAAATACCTCTTTGTCTGTCGGCTCTATCCTCTGCGTACCACCTATGGTAACCTGTAGTAGGATCTACTGCTTGCTCTGTCTTCCATTAATAGGGTTGTTCCTAAACATGATCAACCTTCCCTCTTAGTATGCTTCAACTTGAGGCTAAATTTTAGATTAGATGGCTATGAAATCACCTTTCCAATTAATATTTCCACACTATATAGGTTTGAATCTATATACACCTAAAAATGGCTAAGTCAAATTAAATAAATATTTTAGTATTTATTTTAATTCTCATTCTTTTGTCAATTAAATAAATATCCTAATTTATTTAAATGGTTCACATCCCTCCACTATTAAATAAAATCAATTTATTTAATTAAATTCCCTAAATTCTTCTATAGTCTCATATAATTAAATAATCTCAAAATTATTTAATTAATCCTAAATTCCTGTATCCCTAAGTCCTAATTTCATAAATCCACATCACCTCTCCACCTCATTCTTCCACCTCACCATGTTGCACACATAATTAAATATTTTAATATTTAATTAGCTAATATCCCCTCACCCACATGTACTATTTATCCTTCAGTCAAATTAGTTAACTTACCAATCAAATCAACTAACTCACCAATCAAATCAGTTAACTAATCAGTCAATTGAGTTCACTCTTCAATCTATTCTATTAACTCCCATAAACTCATGAAATGAGATTGGACACTTGTCCTCTTCTGATTGGCACACATTCCCTCAAGCTTTCTCAACCGTACACCTCACAGGTAATTCCTCCAGTCATGGATCTATTGACACTTGGATTTGGTCTCTCTTGAGCCTATAAAAGGAACCCTCATTCCCTCATTTCCATATCTCAAGCTTTCATAATCTTACTCTGCAAAAATCCTACCAGTGTGCCTTTGGCAAAGTATCTCCATTGCATTTGCACAACCTCATTATCATCACAATCATCCAACCATGTCTCCATTATCAATCATCCATCTTCATTAGTTATTGCATTGTAGTTGCATTGCATAATCCACTACACAGTCATTCAAGCTTTGTCATCTTAACAACAAGGAAGTACAACTTCTGAGAGTCCCATAATCAAACAAGATCAAAGCAAGATAGGCAGCAATGGAAGCTACAAGGTAAATTAGTCTACAAAGGTATATCTTTTGTTTATTTGCATTTGTCTTATTTCCATTGAGTTATTTGATATTTATTTGATTAATGCTATTGTTCACATTAATGGATATGTCATGTCAATATCGGCAACTATCCTCCTCATCGACCATGACTGGTATTGTAATTGTAGAAACTCTACATGAGCTTGCTCAAACGAAACACTAGGACCCCATCGAGGACGCTTGTTGTACGTCCTAGCAAAGATGGCATTCCCCTGGGGCATCCCTTGGATCCTGCCAAACTGCTGGTACGCATGAGAAATGATATGCCTCTCAAGAATGTAGGGAGTCCTCCCTATCAACCACTTGGTTTGAAAGAAGAATGGTAACTCTGATACGTCATCCTCCCACACTTCACAATCTAGGTAGGGTCACCAAATAACCTGATCCACATTGTTGAATGCATTCCTCCAATACTCTAGCTTCCCCAGCTTGGGATGGGAAAGACTCTCTTGAAACATATATGAGTACAACTGATCTTTGCCTCGAGGAGCCATACCTATAGGTCATGTGATAGCAATGTGGCACCAAGCCCATATCTATAGCCGAGACACTCCACAAGATAAACTGGCAGCTCTGTCACAGACAAATTGATGCAAGTTGTGATAGAGATGTGCTAGTAGGCAAGGGCCCCAAGAAAACTGAGTCCCCTCTGTCACAATTCGCTCCAACGTCCTCCCCCATCCAACTGCAAACCCATGTGATCTCCTATCAGGGCACACTATCCCTCCAATCAACTCGGCAACCATTGATGGAAAAGGCTCATAGTAAGTGACCATGTCTGCCCAGCTGATCTCTGTCCCCTCAATGGTGTCATCATCAAACACCTCGTGGCATTCGTCTAGTCCAGCCCATGTCTGTGACTTGTACTCAACCAGCTCTCCATCTATTAGAATGTGCAAAAGGTGATGTACATCCTCCAGTGTCATAGTGATCTCCCCGGTAGGAAGATGGAATATCCCATCCTCGCTGTGAAAAAGTTCAGAAAGCACAGTCAGCATACCAAGGTTTGTGCGAATCTCAGGCATAAAGTAAACATGGAGTAACCCTGCTGATTTCAAAACCAAAGGATCAAGCTCTGTCAAGTAAGGCCTCAGTAACTGTGTCACCATAAATTGCTCTCAAGACATAAGGACATCATTAAGCTCCTCCTACAATCAGCCAAATGTGCATTAAACTAACAACATCAACTAAACTGCATATCTATTTATCAAACATCAGAAACTAAGCTATTTTTAATAGGAAATCTATCATATCATCTCTCCTGAGATTCTATCAATCTCAGAGATGACCTATCAATTGGCAAACATCGATCACGATGCTGAATTTATTAAATTTGCTAAGTACTCTTGCTATCTAAAACAAATGCGCAGTTCTGTTCAACATTTGTGCAGGTTTAGGGTGAATGCATAACATCCCCCTATATTTGCGTAGGAAAATTCACATGCGCAGGTACATAAACTATTTGTGCAGCATTAAACCATTTGCGCAGGATTCCCTTGTATATGCGCATAATCATTTACATGCACAGATTCCCAGAGCATTTGTGCAGTTTTCTAACAAAAGCGCATGATTATAACACATGCGTAGATTTACATCACATGCGTTGAAAGCCTTGGTATATGTGTAGATCTGTCACTTGTTTGCAAAAATTATGCATTTGCGTAGATTCTAGCAGTATTTGTGCAGAATCGTGGTGATTGCACCGTTTCACAGGGCAAATGTGCAGATTCACTTCTACTGCGTATTCATAACACCTAAGTTTGACCTAGACTTTTGACCGCAATAAATGCACCTAAGCTAAAAATTAAAGCATACTTATCGGTGGGCCATACTCTGTTAGACGGTTGAACCGTTGGATCCTCTCAAAGTAGTGTAACTCAACTGGAACCTGCTGCATTGTTGCTAACTCTCTTTAGCACCTGAGCTCTGATCTCCTATAACCTCTCTAAGCAAAGACAAGTGTGCAAATGACTAGGAATGTGACCCCACACTCTTATTTATAGCACATTTAACCCTAATTGGAGGTGTTTAACCTTGTACATGCTGGGGCATGTTTTGCTTCTTTGGAGTTATTGTGTTTATTCCTGTCTCATAAAGACATCTTAGAGAGAGATCTCTCATAAACAACTATTCCTACAAACCTTGCTTAAGAGCAATTCCAAGCTATGGTAGGTCATCTAACCACACCACATTTCTTATCCTTCACAGAGAAAGATGATATGTCCATCAACCAACCACACAATGCATCCCTCCACATTGAGGCCCAAATCCACAAACACTGAATACAAAGGGTCCTAATAAATGGAGGTGCTGGTTTAAATATATGCACGTTAAAGTTAATCCTTGCATTGGGGTTTTCAAAAAATGCTGTTGATCCTGAAAAGAAAATAACTATCAAGGCATATGACGAAGAAGAGAGAACTTCCAAAGGAACTGTGGTCTTACCGATACGGGTTGGACCGGTAGAGAGAGATGTTGTGTGCCAAGTTCTTGACATGGAGCTAGCATATAACATTCTTCTAGGAAGACCTTGGATCCATGCAATGAAGGCATTCCATCAACATGCCATCAATGCATCAAGTTTCCACACAATGGCCAAGAAAGTACCATACAAGGAGACCTTGATCCATTCCAGTACACAACAACATCTAATCAAAACCAGAAGTTGTAATCCCTATCAATTGAGTAGCTCCCTCTTTTTCACACCATGTGGATCCAAGTTCTCTAGCTTCTACCTCCAAAACATTAGAGATTAAAGTCAAAGTCAAAGATAAGAGAGTTGGAGAATATGTCATTGAACAATCTTTCTATCTAGCACAGTTGCCTATATCACCAAAATCCTATGGAAAACCATTTCCAAACAAGGCCAAGCCATTAGAGACTTCTAAGGGTCCTTTCATTAGATGGGGAAACTTATCAGATGAGAGTGATGAAAAAGATCTCTTACAGTGGCTTTACAAATATGAAGATAGGGAAACCACACCATATGATCATCAACCTGAGGTACCCACTGCACAATATGGTCAAGGGTTTTCTATTTTACAAAGGATGGGATATGAAGGACATGGTCCCATAGGATTAAGGAAAGATGGTATCATAGAACCAATTCAACCCTCTACCTCCATAGCTCGAGACACTACTGGGTTGGGATACAAGGGTAAAGAGAAGATCAAAGGTAAGGAGAAACTCCAAGCAAAGGACAAACAAGCAGTTACCACTAACTTTGTTGAGCAGCTTCACTGACTACAAGAGTGGAGTGACAGATTCCAATGAGTATGAATGGGACAACCTCTCAGAAACATTTTGGGAAGACAAACAGATTGATGTGTTTCAACAACATAGCTCTACTCATACGACGCATGAGAGACAAAGTTCTAGGGCTAGATTGCTAGAGTTTGATCCGCAATATGATGAACGTGAACTTCATGAAGAGAGTATGATATCACACTTGACGAACCAACTTGAGGAGAGTACCATACTAGATCTTGTCAATGCCTTTACCTATTCGAATGACTCCTCCATTCTAACCATCACCACCCTTGAATCAGACCAACCAGATGATCCATTACCCCTAGTGCATCCGGAATTGATAGACTAGGATTTGCAAGACACTACCCCTAAACTAGATACATTCCAAAATGATGACGCCGTCATCGATTATCTAGAGCTTAGGGACCATTTACCCACATGAGACCACAAGGTTGGCTTCACCATTGAACTTAACGACATGGAATACTTTGGAGAGAGTGCCAATCCCTTCAGTCAAAAAAATATAAAAATAAAAAGTAGATCTAACGGTGAAAACCACTCCGTGGCAGTGTTAGATCATGAAAAAGTAAAAAGAAAAGGTGTATCTAGTGGTGAAAACCTCTCTGAGGTGCCAACAGATGAAGGGATTGACACTCTCCCCTACCATGCACATCAAGAGAGATCTTCAATATTGATTGAACCAGCTCAACCAATAAACATGAGCACAGAAGAGAACCCAAGGACAATCCATATGGTACATTCATTATTGGCACAAGGAAAGCTAGAATTCACCGAATTCTTCAAGTGGAAATAGATTAACTTCGCTTGGTCATATGCGGATATGCTGGGATTGGATCCAAACCTTATAATGCATCATCTTTCACTAGCTCCAGGAGCTAATCCAGTTAAACAGAAATTGAGAAAAATGTACCCACATATAGCATTAATGATCAAAGAGGAACTAAAGAAACTACTAGATGTGGAGTTCATAAGAGCCATTGATTATCTAGAATGGGCTTTTAACATTGTACCTATTTACAAACCTGACAGGAGGATAAGAATTTGTAATGACTTCAGAGATCTAAACAAGGCTTGTCCAAAAGATGACTTTCCTCTTCCAAACATAGATATCATTATCGATCTAATGACAAGGCACACCATGTCATTAATGGATGGGTTCTCCAGCTATAACCAAATCAAAATAGCACTGGAGGATTAGTACAAAACAACATTCACATGTCCATGGGGTACCTATTGTTGGTGCGTCATGCCATTCAGATTAAAGAATACGGGGGAAACATATCAACGAGCAATGCCAACAATCTTTCATGACATGATGCACACCATCATGGAAGACTATGTAGATGACATCCTAGCCAAGTCACTCACCAGAGAAGGACATCTACAAGTCTTGGACAAGATCTTCATGAGACTAGAGAAATTTAATGTATGGTTAAATCCAAAAATGTGTGTTTTCAGAGTCACATCCGGTAAACTCCTTGGATATATTGTATCAACTAATGGAATAGAGGTGGACCTAGCCAAGGTAAAAGCAATCATCGAAATGCCACCACCTAAGAATCTGAGTCACTTGTGGTCTCTACAAGGAAAGTTACAGTCCATTAGAAGGTTTATCTCTTAACTAGCAGATAAGTGCCATCCATTCACACATCTCTTGCGCAAAAACATTCCATTCAAATGGGATGACAAGTGTGAGCAAGCATTCCAACATCTAAAGGAGTATTTAATGAACCCACCAGTCTTGATGTCGCTGATTCATGGCAAGCCATTTCTACTCTACATCTCAGCTACACCCACAATTCTTGGAGCTTTGCTAGCCCAACAAAACCACAAAGGAAAGGAACATACAATCTACTACATCAACAGGACACTAGTAGGTTACGAACTATAGTATACACCATTTGAAAGAGCATGCCTTGCAATTGTCTTTGCTTCACAAAAGTGGAGACACTACATGCTCTCATACTCTATCAAGCTAGTGGCGAAGATTGATCCATTAAAATATGTACTCAGCAAAGCTACCCTAATAGGTAGAATATCTAAATGAGTCATGATACTTAGTGAATTTGATATTGAGTATGTAGATAGAAGAGCAATAAAAGGACAGGTCATTGCAGATTAGCTAGAAGATGTACCTTTGACAGACAACAATCCATTAAGCTTTGAATTTCTAGACGAGTCTATCTTCAACATCACTACATCAGCCTGGAAACTTTACTTTGATGGGTCATATACTCAACATGGATCTGGAGCAGGAATCTTGTTGGTAACACCACATGGAGATAATCCCTAAATCATACAGACTTATGTTTCCATGTACCAACAATGTCGCTGAGTATGAAGCACTGGTTATCAACATGAAGATGGTAGTAGATTGGAAGGTCAAGGAACTTCATGGGTACGGGGACTCACAACTCATCATTAATCAAGTAAATGACAATTATCAAACTAATGATGAGAAACTAATACCATACAAGCGTATGGTGGATGATTTAAAAAACTATTTTGTTGTGATATCCTTCGAGCAGATACCAAGATTAGAAAACAAAGCAGCAGATGCAATGGCTACTATTGCATCCCTTCTTGACATACCTGAAAATCATCCTCATTATGAGTTTTTGGTGGAGCCAGCCCCCTATCCTGCTTATGAAATTCCAGAAACCAACACCATTTACCACATTGTAGGGTCTGATTCTCCCTTATATGGAAAAGTTTACACCTATCTGAAAGAGAATATCCTACCACTCGACATATCACACAACCAAAAGTGAACATTTATACGCCAAACATCCCGATATACCATCATCACAGACACCTTGTATCGATGAGGTTTAGATGGTACTCTCCTTAGGTGTTTGGATAGTGAGGAATATTAGACCGCTCTAAGTGAAGTACATGAAGGAATATGTGGAACACACTCTAGTGGTCCTACCTTGGCAAAGAAGCTCATGCGTCTCATATACTATTGACCAACCATGGAAAAAGACTCCTACCATTTTGTGAAGAGATGCACTAAATGCCAAATCCACAGGAACCTCATACATGCACCAGCACAAGAGCTGCAACCTTTAACGACACCTTGGCCCTTATGCCAATGGGGACTTGATCTAGTAGGCAAGATTCACCCTTCATCCTCCAACGACCACAAATTCAACATCACAGCCACTGAGTATTTCATGAAGTAGATTGAGGCCATTCCATTAACCAACATCACAGGGAAACAAATCTCTTCTTTCATCCTTAACTACATCATATGAAGATATGATATTCCATCATCCATTGTCACAGATAATGGGCAACCTTTCAAGAATCAAGATGTGAAAGAACTCTGTGATAAATTCCACATTCAACATCACTTCTCCACTCCATATTACCCTCAAGGTAACGGCCAAGATGAGGCATCGAACAAAACTATCCTGAAGATACTCAAAAAGACTGTTGATGAGGCTGGTCGTGACTGGCATATGCAATTGAACCCCGCTCTGTGGGCCTATAGAACTAGTATACTCACTCCCACAGGTGCGACACCATACGCCCTCATCTATGGCTCTGAAGCCATCTTGCCTATAGAAGTTGAGTTACCTTACCTCAGGGTGTCGTTAAAGGGTCTCATAAATGATGAGGAATATAGAGTATCAAGACTCCAGGAGCTAGAGCTGCTAGAAGAACAAAGACAACATGCCTTTAACCATCTTAAGGCATACCAGCAGAGAATGTCAAGAAGTTATAATCACAGGGTCAAACCACGTGTCTTCCAAGTGAGTGACTTAGTTCTCAGGGAAAATCCAAGAAATCAACAAGATAAAGAGAAAAAGGGGAAATTTGAACCCAATTGGTTGGGTCCCTATGTCATAGTTGATGCCTATGGATTAGGCACTTATTATCTATCAACATCAGAAGGTGAACTGTTCGATGATCCCATTAACAACATGCATATTTGCAAGTTCTACACCTAAAACCCCAATGCAAAGGAGTCAAAAAGAACAAAAAAAACCAAAAAAAAAAAACCAAAAAAAACAAAAAACAAAAAATCGTCCTATGGTGAAAACCTGGTAAATAGGCACCTTGGATAGATACCATGATGAAAACCTAGCAAACAGGTGTCATGTGTATTTTAACTCAATCATGCAAATAAAAGTAAGTGGTGAAAACTTGGTAAATAGACACCATTTGTGATAAACCACCTCCTTCATCTTTTCAGACCTTGTTCCTCATCCATCCCTTCTAACCACATCCACCCAATCAAAATGAGATACCTACCATGGCTTGTTGATTCACTCGTCCTTATCGCCTTCTTCCACTGGGCTGTCGACCCAAACTTGCGTCCATCTTGTCATCTATCCTCAACCAATCCATTGAACTATTGTCAAACTATGTCGCCTCTGAGCTATCACGTAGGCAAGGCCATCATTTATGTGCCCCCGAGGCTTCTTTCTCATCCATTCCATCCCGTGTCACCCATCCTTTGGTCTATCCAAATCCGCACCATTTCCCATCGCATAGGTCCTAGGTCCACAAAGTCTGCATCTCAAACTACGTTGCCTCTGCGTCGTCATGTAGACAAGGCCATTTATCAATGAGCCCCCAAGGCACTAGGTTAGTCCTTAGGGCTTGTTTCTTCATGCTTATTTTCCATTCATCCATAATAAATCGATCCTTTACTTGATTGGGGGCAAATCCTCGACCTAGTTAGGGAACTAAATTTTTGAATGCTATAGCTCAGAGGATAACAAATCGGATCATGGTTTTATCACTAGACAACACGCAACACAACAAGCAAGATTTAAACATCAACTTGACAAAGAGACTTCAAACAAAGCCTGACAATACCAACCTGCCTAAAAACTATCCAACATGACTCTATCAGTTATTGCAAGAAAAACACATCTATGGCAATAAGGTTTTAATGGTTGTTTAAAGTCTTCTATCATGATTTTTGTTATTATGTCTCCTATGCTACTTAAGGATGTCAAAAACTAGAGATGCTATGATGGAACATGATTATTTTATTTGTCTGTTGTTTGTGGGTTTATCTTTAGTAATGTGAAGCCTGGTCTAAAGACATGATCAACATAATGATCATCGAGGATATCATGGGTCTAAACATGAAATAGGTGTAATCCTTGTCTATTGATACGCAAGCAATACTTAGGTCATCTTGGTTCAATTATACTTAGATGCTTGTATTAACTTGCTAAATCAAAATCCATGTAAGTAATACTCAGGCCATCATGGGTTAATTATACCTAGATGCTTGTATTTTCTTACAACATTTTAAAATCTCAATGATGAAACAAAGTACTTCAAAAACTTGCACATGAAGATGACAAAGTCCACTATCACATCCAATTACATTTCATTATAATCATTCCATACATACCATTTATCCAAGTGTCACAAAGATCTAATTCTATCTGTCAGTTATCTGCCTATCTAATTTCATCCATTAACCAATTCATTCTTCTAAGTTTCCTTTCATTATCCAAATCAATTCTTCGAAGTGTTCTTTTATTTTATGATTGAGTATACTCGGGACAACAAAAAAAACAATTCATAAAACATTTTGCATGTCATAAATAGGTGTGTCATCGTATAGTATCATTGCACTAAGTACATTGATGGTATAAGCATTTAGATCGTGTTCATGTAGCATATAATGTTGTCATTTAGATGCATGAGTCACCATAATAGTGCATAAATCAAAAATCTCACAAAAACACGGATATCATAGTGTTTGCATATTACATCATCATCCATAAATAAAACAATTACAACATCATAGTTTGAATCAAAATCATCACAGTGTATGCATTAGGTCATCATAAACTGTAAACATATACGATCATAAATGTACATATAGGTCACCATGTCCATCATGTGTCGCATAAAAGCATCATGTCACACAAATATCAAGTGCATAATAGAATCACATAAACATGTTAGATGCATCAAATACAACCATAAAATCATAATAAACCATCATATAAAAGCATCCATCCATAAGTGCATATATAGATAGTCGATCAAACACTAGCTCATATATCATCATCATCAAAAAAGAATAATAACGTCCAAGTGTACAATGATATCAAAAATAAAAGGTAAATATCAAAATGTCTACAATATGGGGTATACAAAATGCTACTGCCAAAATGATACATGTCTCAACAAACATCTAGGAAGCACTGCCTCCTGGGGGTGCAGGTTGTGGTGGCTACTGTGGCTGACCATCCCTACCACCACCTGATGTCCCTACAAATGATGTCACCTTGTGTGGCCTCATCACCCCTCCACTCTTTGTGAAAGTCCTCCGCAACCTACTGCGGTAGTTGGGGTGAAAACTGCCCACTCATACAATCCATGCTAGTAGAATATCTCCTGGCCAGCCCTCACCATCTCCGCCACTGTCTATCCTATGGGCCCCTGTGCTACAGTTTGCTGTACCTACTCTAATAGCCCCTCCACCCTAGTGTATCACTGGATCACGATATCTCTCTCCAACCTAGAAATCAGTAACTCACCCTATAGCTGGGTGATCTTCCCCTACATCTGTCCCATTTGCACATGCATCTGCCCTAGCTATGCCTCCTACTGAGCCAACTGGTCTCATAGGGCTGCTAGATCCCCATCATCTTGTCTTAGTCCCTGTCCAACCTATGGCTATACAGAAGGCTGCATATGTCCCTGTAGTAGGGCCTGTGCCTGCAGAGCAGGATCTCTGTCAACCCGCTGTCTAACCCTCCTGCCATATTCGTCATCTCCATCATCGCTGTCGTCCCCACCCCCTCCTCCACCACCTCCTCCATGATCACCACCACCTCTTCCATGATCACCGCCACCCCTACCACCTCTGCCACCTCGTCACCTCCGTCGCTGCTGCGGACCCTCCTCATCCTCCTCCCGATCATCTAGTCTCAAGGCTCTCTCTCTAGGTCTGGAGTAGCGAGGGTATGGATGTGCTGCAAACCAATCTGCATAGTCCTGAGTCATGCTAGCATCAACAACTATCCTCCTCATCGACCATGGCTGGTATGGTAACTGTAGAAACTCTGCACGAGCCTAGTCAAAAGAAACACTAGGACCCCATCGAGGATGCTCCTTGTGCATCCTAGCAAAGATGACATTCCCCTGGATCCTGCCAAACTGCCGGTACACATGAGAAATGATGTGCCTCTCAAGAATGTAGGGAGTCCTCCCTATCAGCCACCTGGTCTAAAAGAAGAATGGTAACTCTGATGTGTCATCCTCCCACACCTCACAATCTAGGTAGGGTCGCCAAATAACTTTATCCACATTGTCGAATGCATGCCTTCAATACTCTAGCTTCCCTCGCTTGGGCTAGGAAAGACTCTCCTGAAACATATATGAGTATGACTGATCTCTGCCTCAGGGAGCCATACCTATAGGTCGTGTGATAGTAATGTGGCACCAAGCCCATATCTATAGTAGAGACACTCCACAAGATAAACTGGCAGCTCCGTCATAGACAAACTGATGCAAGTCATGATAGAGATGTGCTAGTAGGCAAGGGCCCCAAGAAAACTGAGTCCCCTCTATCACAATCTGCTCCAGCATCCTCCCCCATCCAACTGAAAACTCGTGTGATCTTCTATCGATGCACACTATCCCTCCAATCAACCTGGCAACCACCGATGGAAAAGTGTCATAGTAGGCAACCATGTCTACCCAACTAATCTCTCTCCCCTCAATGGTGTCATTGTCAAACTCGTCGTGACACTTGTCTAGTCCAGCCCCTGTCTAAGACTTGTACTCAACAAACTCTCCATTTATTAGAATGTGATGTACATCCTCTAGTGTCACAGTGATCTCCTTGGTAGGAAGATGGAATGTCCCATCCTTGCTGTGAAAAAGCTCAAAAAGTGCAGTCAGCATACCAAGGTTTGCCTGAATCTCAGGCATAAAGCAAACATGGAGTAACCCTGCCGATCCCAGAACCAAACGATCAAGCTTTGTCAAGTAAGGCCTCAACAACCGTGTCACCAGAAATTGCTCTTTAGACATAAGGATGTCATTAAGCTCCTCCTACAATTAGCCAAATGCGCATTAAACAAACAACATCAACTAAACTGCATATCTATCTATCAAACATAAAAAACTTAGCTATTTTTAACAGGAAAGCTATCCTATCATCTCTCCTGAGATTCTATCAATCTCAAAGATGACCTATCAGTTGGTGAACATCGATCACGATGATGACTTTATCAAATTTGCTAAGTACTCTTGCTATCTAAAACAGATGCATAGTTCTGTTTAACATTTGTGTAGGTTTAGGGTGAATGCGCGCAGCACCCCCTTGTATTTGCGTAGGAAAATTCACATGCACAGGTACAAAAAGTATTTATGCATCATTAAACCATTTGCGCAGGATTCCCTTGTATATGCATAGAATCATTTACATGCGCAGATTCTTGGAGCATTTGCGTAGTTTTCTGACAAAAGCACATGATTATAACACATGCGCAAATTTACATCAAATGCGCAGAAAGCCTTGGTATTTGTGTAGGTCTGTCACTTGTTTGCAAAAATTGTGCATTTGCGCAGATTCTGGCGATATTTGCGCAGAATCACAAAGATTGAGCCATTTCACAAGGCAAATGCACAGATTCAGTTCTGCTGCACATTCACAACACCTAAGTTTGACTTAGACTTTTGACTGCAATAAATGCACCTAAGCTAAAAATTAAAGCGTACTTATCGATGGTCCGTACTCTGTTGGACCATTGAACCGTCAGATCTTCTTGAAGCGGTGTAACTCAAATGGAACCTGTTGCATTGTCACTGACTCTCCTTAGCACCTGAGCTCTGATCTCCTATAACCTCTCTAAGAAAAGACAAGTGTGCAAATGACTAGGAATGTGACTTCACACTCCTATTTATAGTGCATTTAACCCTAACTATAGGTGTTTAACCTTGTACATGTTGGGGCATCTTTTGCATCCTTTTTTTTCTTCCGCGTCAACCAATTTCTTCTCCAGTCTATCCTATGAACCTATCTCATCACACGAGATCATCTGTCATCCTGTCATCACATTCTTCCTGTCCAATCTCCCTAGGGGGCATCCTATTGTCGTAAACCTGTACCAGGGGCAAACTGGGGCATGTATCAATCGCATAAATTTTTTATTCTTTGAAACAACGTGATAAAAATACATTGCATCAAAGAGGGGCAAAATGTATACACCTAAAAATAGCTAAGTCAAATTAAATAAATATTTTAATATTTATTTTAATTCTCATTCTTCTGTCAATTAAATAAATATCCTAATTTATCTAAATGATTCACATCCCTCCAATAATTAAATAAAATCAATTTATTTAATTAAATTCCCTAAATTCTTCTATAGTCTCATATAATTAAATAATCTTAAAATTATTTAATTAATCCTAAATTCTTCTATCCCTAAGTCCTAATTTCATAAATCCACATCACCTTTCCACCTCATTCTTCCACCTCACCATGTTGCACACATAATTAAATATTTTAAAATTAATTAGCTAATAGCCCCTCACCCACATGTCCTGTTTATCCTCCAATCAAATTAGTTAACTCACCAATGAAATTAGTTAACTAATCAGTCAATTGAGTTCACTCTTCAATCTATTCTGTTAACTCCCATAAATTCATGAAAGGAGCTTAGACACTTGTCCTCTTCTGATTGGCACACATTCCCTCAAGCTTTCTCAATCGTACACCTCAGATGTAATTCCTCCATTCATGGATCTATTGACACTTGGATTTGGTCTCTCTTGAGCCTATAAAAGGAACCCTCATTCCCTCATTTCCATATCTCAAGCTTTCATAATCCTACTCTTCAAAAATCCTACCAGTGTGCCTTTGGCAAAGTATCTCCATTGTATTTGCACAACCTTATTATCATCACAATCATCCAACCATGTCTCCATTATCAATCATCCATCTTCATTAGTTATTGCATTGTAGTTGCATTGCATAATCCTCTACACATCCATTCAAGCTTTGTCATCTTAACAGCAAGGAAGTACAACTTCTGAGAGATCCATAATCAAACAAGATCAAAGAAAGATAGGCAACAATGGAAGCTACAAGGTAAATCGGTCTACAAAGGTATATCTTTTGTTTATTTGCATTTGTCTTATTTCCATTGAGTTATTGGATATTTAGTTGATTAATGCTATTGTTCACATTTCCTCTAACAGAACCAATAAAAGGCAACCTATTATCATCAAGCTTATCTAATTTGAGGTTTGTTGTGTTTGAATTTCTAAAATCTACTCCAATCTTAGATGAAGTTTTAGAGTCACTATAATCATGGTATATCTCTATTGTGAATGTATGGAAATGCAAGGTTTGAAATAGCCCATGGTCTTTTAAGTCATGGCTTAAAACCACATAGTCTTCTTGATTAAAACCATAACATTTTGACAATGATAGAGGATCACCTTCCTTTCTTGAGTTACTTTTCTTATGTAATTATGAGCAAGTGAATGGAGTGGATGGTATTGCGTTTTCTTTATGAGTATGTATTTATTTATGTCTATGCAACCAGATAGAAGCCATGCCATGTGGGTTCAATGTGTTATATATGTGTTGGTAATTTGACTCCCAAACTATATAGGACCATGTGCATAGGGCAATGGATCACTCTGTGTGGTGATATAACTAGGCCAACCAATTCAAGGTTTGTAAATCATTAGGATATCCTAATTATGTTTACTTTAATATAAGATGATCCCACATGTAAGAATCAAGTTTGATATAGCTGTGATTTAGCTAGCTATCACTAGTAGCGTGCAAGTGACAAATGCTTGGAGCTAACCATTGTATCTTAGGGATTAGATGGATTTATATAGTAGCATGTAGGTTAAGTACTCCAAGATCTAACCATAATATGATAGGGCTTAGCCATCTTTCACCAGTACCATGAAGGTGATATATGTTAGGAGCTACCCCATACTAGGTTGGACCAACTTTCGCCTGTAGCATGAAGGTGATAGATGTTAGGATCCATTGACTAAAAATGTTTAATGGGATGTGGAAATATTATTAATGGCCTCATTTGTTGTGTTTTATTACACTTATGCCCTTTCCAGTGATGACAATAAGTAGTATGGGATGCTTCTCTTGTCATCGTAGCTGGTAGTGAATTGAGAAAAAGGATGAGACTCATGGTGTAGTATGGGATGCACCTACATTCTTCTTTTTGACTAAGATGTACTTAAGGGCTTAGGCATTAGCTAGCAAGGTAAAAAGGAAGATGCTTGTAGTAAGGTTGCATCCATTTCCTTTTTATCGACTGGTCACTATGTGTACCTATGATGTATGCATGAGCTAGTCACTATGTGTACATGTGATGTATGTATGAGTTGGACACTATGTGGTTTTATGTTTCATCTTATTGTTAACATTGTACTAACATCTGTCTGGGATATGGTTGACATTATACTATTGTATATGGATTGAATTGGAAGCATAATATCAATTAATGGTTGTGAATTGAAAGAGAGGTAAGAGATCTCATCTCAATTGTGTGGACAAAGTCTTTCTATTTTTGGTGTGTGAACTACATAGCCTCTAATTCCTAGAAAGGGATATGTAGGCAAGGCCATTTCAAATTAACCCTTAAGGAATAGGTCTAGGTCTAGAGATTGTCCTGATATTGTAAGCTTACTGTATTTAGTGTAAGAATGTAAGAGTGTGGCATAGAGGTGCCGCCATTGCTATGGTTTAGTAAGGTTATGAAACTAGCACATATAAATTGGAAAGTAGTTTCTTGGTCATTTAAGATTGTGTTAAGATGTAATGAAAATGATAGCAGAAAAATAATTAGTGGTAACCAAGGTTGTTTGTTTCATTTAGTCCACAACCTCTTAATTCTTGTCTAAATAATTTCTTCAAGTTCCAAAATGATTCATCTTTCTTCATCTAGAGTTTAGTTAACTTTGTATAAATATAAATCTTATCACCAATTACCTTCTTCAAACAAGATCCATGAAATGCTATATGTGTTCATATAGATTGAGGAAACTCCAATTGTATGCCATGCTACTAATCCTTTGAAAAACCTTGTAAGGACCATACTAATTGGGTGTCAATTTGTTATTTTTTTTTGGCTTCTTTAGAGATAAGAAATTATACAACTATAGCCTCAAAAAAGCCAACCTTACACTTCAAAATTGTTTTCACTTCTATGTTAATCAAAATGTTGTTTCATTTCATTTTGTGCCATAGGTTCCCTTTGAGATTGGATAGTACTTGTTGATGTTGAATACAATTTTTCATAGCATAAATCATTTGAAATACTTCCAAGAATGATGTGATAGATGGTGAATATTTTGGTAGAAGTATAGAACTAAGTGTTATATCACCATATTGCTAATGATAAAGAATGAACCCATTGGGACATTTTTTGACATAAAACAACAAAGATAGCCATTTAAACATTTTTTAACTATGATATTTACTTTACCATTAGTTTTGGGATGTTAAAAGAAATTATGTTGTAATCGAGTACCCAAAAAGAGAATAATTAGTTTAAAAATAATGCATGAAAAAGGGATCACAATCACTAATCATAAGTTTCACTAATCATAAGTTTTTTGTATGTGTAGTATGTAGTTTCTAAATTATTTTAGTGGATTCTATTGTAACATAGCTTTCCACAAATAGATGACATACTACACAAAGATTGGTAAATTTTGTGAGCCTATCTACCACTACCATAATGCTATTTTCCCTTTGACTTTGGCAACATGATGATCATCACTAGCTAGGAATGGATAAGTGTTGTAGAAGACCTAGAATCTTGACCATTTCACCCTTGTTTTTTAATATATAAAAACATTTTTCCAAAAAAAATTGTACATTGCCTTTGAGTCCTTTCTAAAAAATTCTTGTTTGATCCTGTAATATGTCTTCAAGGAGCTAGAGTGTCCACCAATTAGAGATGCATGGAGCTCCATAAAAATTTATTTTCAAGGCTCATTTTTCCCAAGATATAACCTATCCTTACACCATATTTATTCACCTTTCTAGAAAAAATCATTAGATGCACAACAATCTTTATTGTTAGATTTGGCTATGGAAATAGCCACCCAAAATCAAGAGAGATAAAATAAAGTGCAAAGAAAAGATCGATATGAAAGAATAATACTATTTTATTCAAGGATGCAATATACAAAAGAGATCAACTAACTGATTCATTTCATGATAGGATGCATACAATATATGGAAAAGGCAAAAATCAAAAAATAAAGAATGACCTAAGTTTTTGACTCTGAGAGGATAAGAAAAATATAATCCCATGAAATAAGGAAATGACATGTACACATTTATCCTATCCTACCTAAGTAATAAAAATAAATTACCTAAGTAAACTTAATAATGTGAAATTGAATAGTTAAACCAACATTCATATATTTCTAAATGAGATGCCATCTTAATAAGGTGCAACTAAATAGTAGTAGCTTTTATATATTGACATAGAGATGATGGATATTTGCATCCTCAAGTAGTAGCTTCTATAATACTATGTAATGTCTTATTTCTAAAATTTATTAGCAACCCCTTCTTGCTAACAACAATCAACACATTTATTTGCTATCATATTTGCAACCTTATTACCACCTCTCTTTACATATGATAATGGGGTCAATTTGATTTTATTTATATTCATTTTTCTTTGTTATTAACATGATTTAGCCACAAAGATGAAAATTTTCTTTTTTTATTGCCTTGATGAGGATGCAAGAGTTACTCTTAATCATCAATTTATTTTGACCTCTCTATCCATTTTTTGAGTCACTTTAAGTAGAACTATTGCTTCAATAGTATAATTAGTATCATTCATCATATCAATAATGAAAAATGAGAAACTTTAATTTTAACATCTCTAAAGACACTTCCTTTGCTATGTGAACCTAGATTTTCTTTAGCTAATCCATGAAAATTAAGTCTAAAGAATCCTTGAAGAGGGGTGACCATACAAATTTAGAATCATTTTCTCTTTATAGGTCAAACCCACCCATACAACTTTAGAAACATTTACTCTTTGTAGGTCAAATCCATTATTAGGAGAGTTTATGGTATCAAGCTATATACTTAACTACCATTTTATGAATATACTTTTATCTTCAAGGTGGATATTTCTTTACCCTCTTTCATCTAATCTATAATCGATTTTAATAATATTATTCCAATTCACTTCCATATTTGATCTTCCTTTTGAATTTTCTTCTAAAAGATTATGCTATTCCTATTTAGCTACCATTTCCAAATAATGAATATAAGGACAATCTTCCATAGATCTTATAAGGGGCTACCTCCTAGTTTGACAAACCACTAACTCAATATCCATCATCATATAATTGGGGGATAACTATTTTAGATTATATTTTCCCAAGAAGTTTTATGTACTTTATTATATAATATAATGATGGAGATGTCGACATGTGACACACATCCCCATTAATTAGCTAATTTTAGGTCATATACGTAACTTGTGGAATTAACTATCAAGTAACGTGTTATCGTATGTTCGGATTAATGGTTTACTTTCCCATTAGTGTTAGTGGGAGATTGATATGTAGAAGATGTACCATTATTATAAAAAATTACATGGAGAGTATTCTATTCAATTGGGATCTCAAGTTGGAGATACTAGGCAAAGTGGCATATTCCTTGAGTATTATAAATTGTTGCCTTATCTCAATAGCAAATTTTTTATTTTTGAATATATTGGATATTAGGGAATCTTGGTCCACATAAACCTATTATTCCGTGTGATCTTTATTTTATTTTTGCATATTATTATCATTTGGAGTATTTTTGTTAGTCAATGTGTGGATCCTATCTAGTGGCATCAAATCACCAGTTTGGCAAAGTGGGAGAAGTTTTTAAGATAAATTGAGAGATTTTCTCTATCTTAAAAAAATAAATGCAACCTTTCCTATAGAAGGTTATAGTTCTCCTTAAACATATGTTTGACTTAGGAAATTTTTACATCATTAGAAACATTATTTTGAGATCTTCTGGTCACAATAAATATTTTAAGTAGTTTTTTTAGATAGAACTTTTGGGGTTCTATTATGAGGCCTCATCCCTTTATCTAAAAAATCAAATAAATTCATAATCAAAATCTTGCCAGCACAAACCATGTGTGAATGAAGTAGGCATAAAGCTAAATGGATGAACAAACCTCATGCCGAATTAAAAAATGTGGTTGAGATACTACCAACCAAAATAGGGGAATGTAGATGAAGTAAACTAAAACATATAACCACCAACTGCCAATGCCAAAGCATAAACCACGAATGAAAGCCTTTAAACATTGTCATTGGAGTTTAGAGACTCCCCAATGATCAATGCCTGAACAACTTGGTGCAATCTTCCAATGATTGAATATTTAATTATAAACTCCATTTCTAGACACCACAACAATCCTTAGCATCACTAGCATTGGCTCCATAGATCCCTCCAAGCCATCCATTTAAATACCTCTTATCACTTTCTCCCATCTCATAGACAAAACTAAATTGTCATTTTCCAAGCATTGGAGAGTTAGGCCATTGGAAATCTCCAATAATCCCTTATAGTGAAAAATCACCATGTTCTCAATAACTAGGCATATAGCTCAAAACAAATCCATGAGGTTTCCCACATCCTTTCTAAGGGCTAAAAGTTCCTCCTATATAGCCTTATTCACTTGAATCTCCAACACACCTTGGGGTAGCTCCTGTTGATAACTGAGAGGGGGGGGGTGAATCAGTTATCCTAATTATTTCCCTTATTGAACTTTCCTTTTAATTGAGGCAGCATGAAATCAAACACAAAACATTAAACATGAAGTAAGAAACACATGACACAGTATTTTTGACGTGGAAACCCTGTTAAGGGAGAAAACCACGGGGTGATTAACCCAAGAATTATTCTCTGTTAGAAGAATAGGAAATTACAAAAATGGCACTTGCCAATTAGGGCTCACTGCCCGAGCACACTGCTCATAAGAGGCCCACTGCCTACAAGAAGACACACTGTCTACAAAGTGATGATAATCACAGTCTTGAACTGATTGGAAGCATCTGCATATGCTAGAGTTCAGTTCCGGTTAGGCTCAGTACACTGATCTGCTGCACTTCATCTTTCCTCTGTTCTTTGTTCTGCTTTCTTTCACATACCGGATCCTTTTTGCTACCTCTGCTCTTTCTCTGGATTTATTCGCATATCTGACCACACTCACATCCCTTTCACAACTAAATCCATCCTCTATATATATCCGCACAAGTAATTTCATCACCTTTCTAGTCGGCATCCGGAACAGTCTAGTTTCTTACAAACTCTCATTCTGTCGGCTGAATCCTTCCTCACCAAGCAATGCGGATCAAGCATATACTTGTAGATATCATTAATCATGTCGGCCAAACATGATTCATGCCTTCACAACCTCTGTCATCAACAGTAACCCATCCGGAAAGTAGTCTGATACTCTGCCAGTCAGTTCTTCCTCTGTTTTCACTGTCTCTCAGGAATCCGGTACTCAACCATTCATATCTTTTTCCTTGTCCAACACCGGAGGCTAAATCCTTGGAATATACTACTAAAGGTAGTCCTCTTGACTTCCCCAAATCCGCACTGCACCAAGACACTTCCTCTGAGAGGTCCGGACCAATCTGTCGGACCTTGCCACATGCTCTGTTCTTCTTCACCGGACCACAACATTCTTTATTCTGACTTCCGGTAGAGACATATCATGTCTTGCGGATATGTGGGATGACCTTTGTTGCCATCAATGACAACAACCATGAATCCATATAGTGTCTCTTGCCAACAATCTCCCCCTTTGGCATTGATGGCAACACTTAGTGAAAAATGACTAAGTGTTTTCACTATGCTCCCCCTTTGCTGATACTCTGTCTTTATATACAATTTCCGGAACTCCCCCTTTGTTGGATCCCTCATTTTTCACTGCTCCTCACTCCCCCTTTGACATCAATGGCAAAGGGTAGGGTCCGCATATCAAAATTTCAAAAATTTCTTATACTTAGCCGCATATTTACATACTCACATATATTGAAGAATGTCTGCAAAGGATGTCTGTAATTGAATCATTTCGGTAGCCCAACTTTGCTTCATTCTGTCCAAAATTGAAATGTGACCACTTAACAAAAATGCAAACGCTTCTGCCCGCTTGAGATCTGTCGGATCTTTTGTTTGGGCAGTGGTCCTAGCATCACTGATGGCCTCATGCATGGTTTCCAACTTAGGGATTATAATCCTTCTAAGTTCTCCCATCCGGTTGGTGATGTTCTTCCTTTCCTTCTCAAGATTCTTTATTTCGTTCAAGACTGCAATAGTTTGACATTCTTGATTTATTATAGAGGAAGAGAGAGGATCAAAACTTTGAGATAAGCTTTGTAGCTTATCCTGTTCCTCTTTTATTTTCTTGTCAAATGCTGCTGTTGCCTTTGACCAGGATATACAAAATTTATAGATATCATCGCCATCCTTAAGAGCATTCTCTAAGCTCCTTATTCCAATGCTTACAATCTTCCTATCCTTAGAGATTAATTCTAATATTTCTGAAAATCTCTTATCCAAAAATTCCTTCCGGACCTTTTCTTCAGCTGATTTTTCTAAAGAATCAAAATGTGTATCAACACTGCTGACTAAGGTTTTTAGATTACCGGAAGTGGAGGCTGTCGGATCTATCTGGATTGATGGCATGATCTTTACAAGTATTCCGGAAGCAGCCTCTATCAACTCACAGTCTTCCATATGAGACTTCAGGAGCTTTTCATTTGCCTTGGCATTTGCAAATGAAGCTATCTTCATTGTTTGTACCGGAGAGAGAGAGTCAAAATCAAATGGACCTTTGAGAAGCTCCGGTTCATCAATCTCTAGAGTTTCTTTACTCAAAAATTGTTGAACAGTTTGTGCAGTGTCTCTTGCCGGAGACAGATGTTTCTTTTCTTCTGCAGTCTTAGAACTGTCAACCTCTTTGTCTTTCACCACTGCTTCCTTCTCCTGTAGTTGCTCTTCTTCTTTGGATCCGGAGACTGTAGGGGAAACCGGAGGAGAGATGCTAACTTGTTCATGGGCCACTTCTTCTTGAGCAGAGGGTCCCAAGTCCTCACTTGTCTGTTCAGGGCTCACTTCTTCCGGAACAGAAGATTCCAAATCAACAGCTGTTTCTGCACCTAAGTCCTCTACAACAGGAAGATTGAACCTTTTGAAGGCCTTCCGGAGGATCTCTTCTGTTTCTTGAGCCACTTTGTCAGTCTCACCAAGCATGAGTTGATTCATCCTGGCTTTGCTTCTGAACTCATCTTTGCAGTCCTTGAAGATAATGTTCATTGTCTTGGGATCAATTTGAGGATATAGCTGAATAGCTATCTGCTCCCGGATCTCAAGATCTTTGGCATGAGCATTATTCTTTCTTACTTCCATTTCCTTCTCTAGGCTCTTAGGAATGAGAGATATGATCTCAATGAAAGCCTTATTGTATATGTTCAGATATTTAACTGTGGCTTCCTGCAGAGTCTTTTGGTCTGCCTCACTGAAGTCATCATAGGATTCAGTCATTGGTTGAAGGTTTCCATCCACCGTGACCGACTTGATTATGCTCTCTAGTGACAGAGTGGGCTTTTCAACAGTTTCCTCTGCCATTTCCTCCTTGTCTTGGCCTGTGGAGGGCTTACCGGATCCTTTCTTTTTCTGTTTCTTTACTTCTCTTACTCCCTCATCTGATTCTGTTTCCTCTTCATCCTTTTGGCTTCCATAAGCCCTTGTGGCTTTTGCCTTTGATCTCTTACCGGATGCCTGGACTTCCGGTTTTGAACTTTTGGTTGAGGGAGGTGCAGATCTCTTTGTTGATCTGGTCCGGGTGGGAGCTCCAACCGGATCACTTTCTTTGCTTTTCTCTTCTTCCTCGGCCTTCCTCCTCTTTTCCCGGCTGGCATCAAGTGCCTCCTTTGAGATTCCAAGACCTTGAGCAATGTGCTCTACTTCTTTTCTCACTTTTCTTTTGATCTCAGGTTCCCTGAGTTCTACATGTAACTTTATACTCAGCTCCTCAAAGGTTCCAAACCTTTCTGCCTTAGGATCTTTGGGCTGACTTAGCATGTGTTGAACATGCAGCTCCACTATCTGTTCATCAACTTCATACCCCATGGGCATGATCCAGACAGTCCTTGGCTCCACTGCCTCCATCAGGCACTGATCAGTGTCAACCATAAAGCACACTGAGTCCTTGTATTTCTCAATGAGAGACTGGGGAATTCTCTCTCTTGCTTGCATCATGCTCTGAAAGTTTTTGAAGTATCCCCATAGAGCTGAATTTCTTGCTTTTGCATCCCCAAGTCCATGCAAGTAGTCTCTTATCTGGACTGCAACAGGTTTGTCATTCTGCCATACCCATCCACTTGTTCCGGGTAGCTCATTCATGAAGTAGAAGAATAGACATACAATAAGAGTACCATACTTGAAGGAATTCTTCTTATCCTTCTTGATTTTCTGTATATTTTCCATTAATTGGCTTAGCAGTAGTTCGCAGAGGTCATATTCTGCATTTTTCCTTAGCATTTCAAAAGCAGTGTATACTGCAGTTCCGGATACAGAATTCTCCCTGCTGGAGTGATAGATCTTGTATCCTATTATCATTGATGCATATTTGATATCCGGATCGGAGATGTCTTCAATGGTCATTGCCCTTTTGTCAAATTTTGATCCGGTGGCCTCAGTTACAATGTTGTTCTTGACAGATTTGAGGATAGGTACTCCTCCGGAGGAGTATAGGCCAGTTACTGCTCTAATTGCCTCTTTTGTGATCTTGCAGGGTCTATCTAGCCATAGAAAGTTGTCATGCATCCTGCTCAGTACATACCGGACCCATTCATCCTCTTCAAAACAGGGGAAATGAATAAATTGCTCAAATTGTTTCTTCTGGATATCCTTATACTCTGGTTTGAGCTCAAAAGCATTGTCAATCAGCTGCTTGTGATAGAGGTCTCTTAATTTGAATTCCCCAAATTCCTCAATGTTTGCATGTATGTAAACCCTAATGTCTTCGGTGTGTAAAACTCCGTGAGGAACACTAGAGAAGGCTCCTAGTGGGTCAACCTCCAATGATTTGTAGGGATGTTTCTTGAATGAGGGGCGAGGTCTATCGGAGATCTTAACTATGTTTGGAGTAGCCATTCTTCAAAGATTTGCAGTGAGGTAATGAAAAACGGAGAATACCTTATGCGCCTTCGGTTTGCACGGAGTGGTTGGATTGATTTCTTTATCCAATAGCTTCGGCAGGAGATCCTTGGTGTGCTTGAAGAACCTTGTTGCAGAGCTCCACTTTTCGCTTCTTCTCGAGTGCAGAATGAGCAAATGACCTTTGAGAAATCCCTTAAATTGCTCCGCGAACCCTAATACCTGTCTGCAATAAATGCTTCACCTACATCATTCCGGTTTGCCTTGTCTGGATAGCTTGGAGTATCCCGGATTAGTCCTGATCTGTGGATATCATCCGGATCTTTCAATCATGAATAAATCGAGGTGGCATATTACAAGATCATCTCAAACACTCTGTCCAATCCGCAGAACAAGATAGTGCATTTCCGGATCTTTCCGGACCTTTTTGTAATCCTTTATCATACCGGAGCATTTCCCTGAACAGGTCTTATTTGATCGATCATAGCTTCTTCATAACTCCATGCGGACCTCTGAAAACTTGACTGAAGTATCTCAAGACTCATATCTACAAACCCTTTGATCCGCATCTTGTGCCACATCCGGCACCACTTGTTTGGCTGGGGGGACAAGATTTTTTTTGAGTCTCCCCCTGAGCCTGAGCTCACTTTTAATTTCCGGAAGAAATATCAGCACCAGAGTCTGGTGCGGATCCAACCTCTACATTCTCTGAACTTTTCTTCACCCAAATCTTGCTCATCTGATTCCTAACCTCATCCGCATTCATCTTTTGTTTACCCTTGTCTTGATTCTGATTATACACCGGACCTCTTTTGTCCTGATTCTTGTTTCTGCAGACTTTAGCATTATGACCGGACCTATTGCAGATTTGGCAAATAACATTCCTTTGCATATTTGACTGATATCCTCTTGATCTGCATTGATTAGCCCTATGACCTATTCTATTGCATGTGAAGCATCTACCTTTGAATGATTTGTTTACTTGCATAATTCTACATTCATGGGATTTGTGTCCATACCTTTTGCAGTTGAAGCACTGTCCGGAGAAGGATGAATTATTCTGATTCATTCTCATTCTGCACTGATTAGCTTTGTGACCAAAGTGGTTGCAGCTGTGGCAGTATCCATTGAAGGATGGATATCTTTGAGCATTTGGCTGTCTTACCGGAGGTCTTCTAGGCCTGCTCCTTGGATTTTCTGATCCAAGATTCTTCTGACCGGATCCGGAGCTTTCTCCTTTCACATATCCCAAGCCATACTTGTCATCTGTCCTCTTTTGACTTCCAAGAAGAACTTCAAGTTGAGCAGAACTTATCTTGAATTTCTCTTTATATTCATTTGCTGTTTGAAGGTCTCTTTTGAGAGAGGCAATTTGATCCTCAAGTTTTCCTTCATTATCTTTGGCATCTTCAAGATCAGATTCAAGGTGTCTGATAATCCTGTCCATCTGGTGGCATTCTTCTGATTTTTCTTTAAGAGATTGTCTTAGATTGTCTTCAGCCTTTCTTTTTTCTTCAATCTCTTGAGTAAACTTTATAGTTCCTGATTCCATTTCATGTCTTAACATAATGACTTCTTTTGATAACTTTTCACATAACTTGGTTTGCTCAGTCAATTCCTCATTTGTATTGCTTTCTTCACTTTGTCTTGCCAACTGTTGAAGTAGCTCCTTTCTCTTTTTCATAGAGAGACTTAATTTGTCTTTTAATTCTCTCATGAATTCATCAGCCTGTTTGAGTCTTTCCTTTAATTCACTGACTTCAGAATTTGACTGTTCAAGATCCTCAAGGGCAGTCTTGAGTTGCTCCCTTAAACCATATGCATCCATTTGAAATCCCAGATCTTCCTCAAGCTGTTAGGCTCTATTAGGAGGAACTTAGCTCTGATACCAATTGTTGATAACTGAGAGGGGGGGGTGAATCAGTTATCCTAATTATTTCCCTTATTGAACTTTCCTTTTAATTGAGGCAGCATGAAATCAAACACAAAACATTAACCATGAAGTAAGAAACACATGACACAGTATTTTTGACGTGGAAACCCTGTTAAGGGAGAAAACCACGGGGTGATTAACCCAAGAATTATTCTCTGTTAGAAGAATAGGAAATTACAAAAATGGCACTTGCCAATTAGGGCTCACTGCCCGAGCACACTGCTCACAAGAGGCCCACTGCCTACAAGAAGACACACTGTCTACAAAGTGATGATAATCACAGTCTTGAACTGATTGGAAGCATCTGCATATGCTAGAGTTCAGTTCCGGTTAGGCTCAGTACACTGATCTGCTGCACTTCATCTTTCCTCTGTTCTTTGTTCTGCTTTCTTTCACATACCGGATCCTTTTTGCTACCTCTGCTCTTTCTCTGGATTTATTCGCATATCTGACCACACTCACATCCCTTTCACAACTAAATCCATCCTCTATATATATCCGCACAAGTAATTTCATCACCTTTCTAGTCGGCATCCGGAACAGTCTAGTTTCTTACAAACTCTCATTCTGTCGGCTGAATCCTTCCTCACCAAGCAATGCGGATCAAGCATATACTTGTAGATATCATTAATCATGTCGGCCAAACATGATTCATGCCTTCACAACCTCTGTCATCAACAGTAACCCATCCGGAAAGTAGTCTGATACTCTGCCAGTCAGTTCTTCCTCTGTTTTCACTGTCTCTCAGGAATCCGGTACTCAACCATTCATATCTTTTTCCTTGTCCATCACCGGAGGCTAAATCCTTGGAATATACTACTAAAGGTAGTCCTCTTGACTTCCCCAAATCCGCACTGCACCAAGACACTTCCTCTGAGAGGTCCGGACCAATCTGTCGGACCTTGCCACATGCTCTGTTCTTCTTCACCGGACCACAACATTCTTTATTCTGACTTCCGGTAGAGACATATCATGTCTTGCGGATATGTGGGATGACCTTTGTTGCCATCAATGACAACAACCATGAATCCATATAGTGTCTCTTGCCAACAGCTCCATACCTTGCATACCTTGAACTAGAATCTCCTCTATATCTCATGATGATCACACTAGAAATGCCTCTAGGCTACCACATCCTCATTTTAAATCATAACAACCAAATTTACCTTGAAGTCTATTAGAATAGATGTATAAGAATGAAGCATACCATCTTAACCCATAATGGGTTGCACCACCATTAGCATAGATGCATTGGGGTAGTTGACCAAATCCTTTTTAGTCTATGGTGAGACACCCCCTTTGTGGAGAGGTTCCTAGGGCAAGCCATAACCTCTTCCAATCATGAAAAAATGTTGAAGTCACCAAAATGATTCATAGGAGCAAGAACACACTATAACCCAAAAAACATTCCACACAAGAGAGAATCAATTAAAAATGTTGTATGCCAATAATGCTACAATGCATACAAGATAGAGTGTGCTCTTATGAGATCAAGAGGTGGGTATATATAGGATACACCACTAAGATAAGAAAATATACAACTATTGTGGATGAAGGAGATGGAGTCACATGTGTGCATATCTCCACCAAACTAGGAAAGTACAAATGCCTTATGTAAACTTAACCAACTAGGTGAGAATAGGACCCAAAAGGGAAATTAGTGAGGAAATAACCCTATTCACACCAACACCCCCTTAAGTAAAACTTAGGGAAGAAAAATAAAAGAGAAAAAACTCAAAGACGTGTCCTAACAACAAGACCTAATGAGGTACCCATGTACAATGAAAACAATGAAAGAAGGATTCAATACGACCTCCTCAAGTATAACTTCCTTAATCTGAACTACAAAAGAGTCTCTCACAAACAGAGAAAAGGAGAAAAATTATAGGAAAAAACTCATCCCCAAAGAGAGAAAACATGAAAAGGACTAAGAAGCCTCCCCAAAAGATGTCCTTGAAAGATTAGGAATATAAAGAACTCCACTAAAACATGAAGAATCTACAAATAGCTAATAAAGAACAATTGCTATACTACTACAAAAAAATCCACTAAAATCAAGATCAAAGAGGCACAAATCTACATAAATGACCCTAACAACACTACTTGAACAATGCTTAGATGGAAAGAAGGCAACAATCTAATAGTTGAAGATGTAGATGGCACACCAAAAGGTACTAAGAGTGTCAAGAAAGATGATCAATTGAAGATGATGGAAGGTGGCCTCCATAAATAAGAATGCAAGAGTGCTTATATGGTATGTGTTCCATTTCACCAAAATACATGGGTAACTAGCCATTGCATCTACTTAGTATATAGGAACAAAAACTAGATACATAGCTCACTCCAAAGTGAAACTAGGGAAGAATTAGCACTAGTACAAACAATATTATATCCTCATAACATTGAGAAGGGATAGGTATGAAAACTCCACTAAAATGGTGTGTCACAATTTAGTGCAAGAAGGTGAAAAAGTAGCATCAAAATGACCAATATGATGTACTTGCAACTCAAAAAGGGTGTGCAACAACAAGGAACACATGCATGAATGCAGACAAGGTGTTTATGTTAAAAACAAGGCACACACAACAAAATCCACATGGAACTTTATAAGGTAGTGTGAGTGTAATAATGACACAACTTGATGTGCAAAATCTCTGAAATACAAGTACAATGTGTGGCACTTTGTTTAGTGCACTAAAAAATGGGATAGTGCATTCAATAGATGTGTCACAATGTCTAAAAATGCCACATGCTAAAAATATAATTCTACTACAAGATGAGAGGAAATGAATGACTACAAAGTACACAAAAAATATGCACTGTCAAAAAAATGGACCCAAAAAGGAGTCCATACACAAAAGATATGGCCCTTCAAAGTTTCCAAAACAAGAACAGCATAGTAAGATCACTAAGAAAACTAAAATTTTGAGAAAATTAGAAGTCCAAACTAAAAACCACCTACACCATTGAAAGTATGTGAAAAACCACCCCATTTCAAAAAATCTCTTTGAAAATGGACACCATAAGAGAAAGAATGGGGCTTCTAAAGTTGGACAACAAACTGGAAAAGGATAATGGAGGCAGGTCTCTATCCCTAGTGGTGCCTTAGTGGCTAGTAGGTAGTTATTTTTTCCAAGACTCATAATTATCCTTATCTAAGGCTACCATAGAAGGATGAATAGAAAAACCCATGATATCTCCTCAAACGATAAAAATAGAGATTAAGAATTTGAATACTTATTAATGTTGATAAATGAAGCCCACCAAAACAAACACAACCTTTCTAGGTGCCAAGATGTCTAAGATATCAACCAAAATGTGTAAAACTAACATACTAAATAAAAGATACCTAGGATTGAATCTAGAAAAAGTGCACAGATGGCTATATAGAGCTCCTCAATACCTTTCCAATGCTGCAAGAATCATGAAGATCGGAGATTGTGACAAAAAGTTATGAGCTCGGAAGATAAAAAAGTGATTGGACTTCAAACAACAATAAATTGGACCAACAAAAAAATCTAGAAAAAATACTAGCACCACTAGATTATGCTTAGAACTAGCTATTTGATACCTATTTGTTTGTGAAAATCCAACTTTGTATCTCCTAGTTATGCCAAAAAGGAAAAAATACTTGGAATAGGGCAAAAAAAGGGTCCAAAAAAATTGGGTTGGTGCACTGTTGAAGTGGCCCTCTAGAGGCATTCAGGTGGCCAAAGAGTAGATTATATTGGTTGAGGTGGTGTATGGGTGGTCAATGGGCAAAGGTTAGGTGAAGCTCTAGAAACGAGCGACAAATTGATTTTGGGGCCGTAGGGTTTGATTTTGGGGCTCAACTAAGCTAGAAATGTGGCCAGCTAGACATATTTCCTTGGCCGTGAAGTAGTTTTGTTGTTCGTAGGATTGTTTCAAGAGGCCGACTGGGCTAGTCTTCTGGTTGGTATGGCCCCAAAATGGGCCCGCGTGTCCCATTTTAGGGCACTTAGGGCCCCTTTATTTTTTTAAAAATAATCTGTACAATAGGGCTGTATAGGTGCTATAAGGCTCCAAAATTAATTTTTTTTCCTCAAATGCTCCCAAGTCTATTTTTGACAATTTGATAGTTGATCTTGTTAGACTTAGGGCACACAACTGAGAGGGGGGGGTGAATCAATTGTGCAAAACTTTCTCAAATAAAACACTTAAATCTTCTTAGTGATTAGCAGTATATTAATAATGAACCATAATGCATTCAAATCAAGAGCAGAAACACATCAACACATAAGACACCAAGATTTTGACGTGGAAAACCCGGTTAAGGGAAAAACCACGGGGTGATTAACCCAAGATTGTATTCTCTGTTAGAAGAATAGAAAGAACAAAATGGTACATGCCAATTAGGGCTCACTACCTGAGCACACTGCTCACAAGAGGCTCACTGCCTACAAAAGACACAATATCTATAAAGAAATAAATATCACATACATGAACTGGAGAATAGCATCTTCACCATGCTTGAATCAGTTCCATTTAAGCCCAATACTTCTACTCTGCCTTTCACTCTCCTCCTCGCTACAATACTCTCATCACCACAAGGATAACTTCAAACTGACTTCTCAATCCCTTATTTATACAAGGCATCAACTTAGGAATGATCATCTAAGTCAGCAAACATTCATAAGATCATCTGCCAGATGGATAACTCATTCGGTCAGCCTGTCTCAAGAAGAACACCATCATCCGAAAGTTACTCTTCAATTGCGAGCTCCAACTTCAATGTGGACCACCAACACGAACTGGACACGATCCAAAGACCTCCACAAGCTTGCCTGAATCACCAAGAACATCCACACTTCTTCTGCTTACTAAAATCCTTCTCTCCTTCATCCAGAACCTCAAGAACACAGTCTGTCATTATTGTCACAAAGGAATAGATGCTTGCGGACCTTCAAACCACAAACCAATAGAGTTGATACACCACAAAGACTTCCTTAGCACCCCTTAAATCTGCAGAATAGGAAACTTCATTTCCAGATCTCACCGGACCTTTCTTGTTACACTCTGTCACCTCTGAACACCTACCGGAACCGGTTTTACTTGAGCGGCCACAACTTCTTCATATCTTCATGTGAACCTCTGAAATCTCTACTGGATCACCTACAGACACATATCTACAAACCCTTTAATCCGCATCCTCTGATCCTCATCCTATTTTGGACTTTTGCCTTACTGTCATCAATGTTCTTCACTGTTCCTGATTGAGACTAATTTTCTCAATATCCTTAGTTCACGGCTCATCCAAACCTTATCATTAATGCAACAGGAGTATGTTGACATCAATGAAAACACCAGTTAGGTCCATACTTGCAATAGATCTTATGATTTTTGGGCCTTTTGAGCATGATGGCAGGGTCAGATTTAACCCAAAATTCTTCAAAATTGTAGCTTCCCTTTGGATTTGGAAAAAAAGCCACTTCAAACCCTCATAGATCTAGCCTTTTGTGCTCAAATTGAACCAAATAAAAGGCTAATCTAACTTTCTTGACTACTTTGAATCCAATGAAGATGTATGTTTTACACAGACATACACCCAACAAAAGGATCTTGCTTGATTTTATATGGATTTGAGAAGGGGCTTGCAAATCTAAAGCTTTGATACCATGTAAGAGTCACCAATGGACTCAAGCTCCCAAGATCACCTACAAAACTAGAGATTTCCTTCTACCAGAGAAAAAGCAAAAGAAGATAATTTTGCATGATAAGGATGCAAGAATGATATTGGATTTTAATAATTACATATGAGATCTTGCTTTTATATTTGCAAGATAGAAACCCCTAGGAGCTTAAAAAATCCATAAGTAAACTTAATAAAGTGTAATTAAATAAATAATTACACTAATAGGAAAGGTGTTCTTGATAATTGGAGGACTTGAACTTGGAAAAGTTTGTGTTGGCTTGGGAAGAGATTTGGGTATCATCATAATGTAATTCCAAGGATTTAAAGCTTATAAGAGGCATGTCCTTATTCTACTTTGTTCTTCATTATTTTACCTTTTTATTGTTAAAAACAATATTCTTCTTCTCTCCATGAGTGTGTAGAAAAGGTTAAAATACTTCCACTTCTTATGATATCAATTTGTTTAAAAAGAGAACATGGCATACAATAATAGAGTCCTAAGCTATGTGGGTTTATATTACCTTTATGTATATTATGTTTAAAGTATTGATGAGTCTATTTTAATTCTTAAATGGTGTTCTCATACCTTGTCAAGGGTCTCCCTCTTGAGATAGTATTGATTTAACATGTGTGGGAGTTAGTTACATGATTGTAGGACAAAAAGAGTGTGATCTAGCTCAAGAGAAAGTCATTATATATATGTATGGATGTATATGCTATTATAACATCCTTAAGAGGATATGTTATTCTAGCATAAGATTATTGGGAGAACTTGTAAACCCTTGGTACTGGATTTGGAGATCCATGAAAATAGACATTATTTTTCCTTACCTACCAATAACTCTCCTTTAGATAGATTAAGACTGATCTATTGTGTGTTCTTAAGAAATCCACATTTTATGTTTTTTATCAATGTTGCTAACACTAATCTCATGTTTATATATTTTTAGATCCATGTTACTCTCTCTTTTCAAAGAGGGATGATTCTTGAAAGCATTATGTATTGGTAGGGAGGTAGCTATTCTCCCATTAGTTTGGAGCTTGGAGGATTTTACTTCATTTTGGGAAAATTATGTATAAAATTGTAATGCTTATTTTCTCATTTTCATTTTCAAGCTTGTATCAAATATTTGTTTATGGAATCCCATATGTAGGAATGGATCTTGAGATTATATGTATATAATTTCAATTTAAGAAAATGATGTACAAGGTCTTTTGTGGACATTTATGTAAAGAGCATTTTGAACTCTACATTTTCAAATTGTTTGTTTTCAAGTTTTGGATGTTGGATCTTGTGGTTGGGTAGATTTGTGATCCAATGGACTATAGTGTAGGTACATATCATTTTCCATTCAAAAGTTATGATCAATTATATAGGTTTAATGGTTTCCATTTCAAAAATGTCATCCATGGTGGTTGTACAATTTTTTTATGTATGTCATTTTACACTTTGAGAGTTGGTTTAGTAGTGTAAAGGGATCATAAGGTAAATTTTCAATTTGGAGGGGCAGTTAATTAATGCTAGAAGACATTTGCAAAAAGTCTCATTTCTAGATTTTGTGTACTTTTAAAGAAATCATAGAATTGAAACCACCTTTGGGATTTTACAGTGCCATTTGCCTAATGTAGTAGCATCTAGGTGCTTTATTTATTTATAGAATCCTTTTGAAGTTTGATGGTTACCTCTATATTCTTTTGTTTTCTATCTATAAACTTGAAAATAATTTTGTTGTAATAGATTTATGCTCATGTTTCTTTCTAGAAATTTGTTATGTGATATCCATTTGAAAATATGGGTTGGAATCTTCTTAGTTACATGGTTGAGTAGGCCTTGACATGCTTTATTACCATTTGGTTATTGAGTAGGCCTTGACATGCTTTATCAATTTGGAAGCAATTATGTAAGCCAATCATTCTTATTATATGGTTGGTAGAATTCTTGTCAATGAATGATTCCTTTGGTTATTTAATGAATAAACTATAGTTCAAATGTTGTTTACTATTGTTTGAAAGAAATAAAAATAATCCCTAACCCTTTATAATGTTTTATGTGAATTTAATTAAGAGAAAGGATAATTAATGGTACATTCACTATTTGGTATCACTCTTTATGCTTTAAAAAGAGAAATATTTATCTTTTTGAATCTACTTCATCTAGTTAATCTTAAAGGAATTGAATTGGTGTAAGTATGATTCTTCCATTATTATCTTTCTTGTGTGTGTGGTAGATTTGCATTGTGATGTGTTCCACCCTTCATAGATTGAGATGTTGTCATCTCTCTACTTGGGAGTTATCTACATGTTTCTTCCACATGTGTAGGATATTTGCGTGTGGTGTTGTGCATGATAACAAAACTATTGTGTTAGTGTACATTACTTCATTGTTTAGTGTTGTAATTGTTAATGGAAAATTTTTGTTGGCCTTGTTTGCATATTTTGTCCTTAGTAAAATTTGGGTATTATAACATCTATATCATGTAAGATGTGTAAGAGCATCTAGGGCATTGTAAAATGCATAAGAGGAGTTACATTATATTATTAGGGGGTTTCACACATGTGAGGGGCACTAGAAGTTTGACCTTGATTTGGATGCCCATTTTTGGATTATGGTTTTGGTAAACCACATTTGGTTTTTGGGGCCTTGGCCTATATATTGAGGGCTTGGGATGGACGTTTGGAAATTAGTTTTTGAGTATGGTTTTGCTACCATATTTCCTCTAGGTGTAGAGTGTTGGTCTCCTATGGAGAATTGAGACTCTAATATTGTATTGTAACACTTGTTGTTGAATAATACATTAGGTGCATATGATATGGAGGTTGGGCTTTTCTTGCAAGGGTTTTCCAAGGTATATCATGTGTTTTGTCTCTCTTGTATCATTTATCTATTAATTTATTTAGATTTGGTTTATTTACATTGTTCTCCTCATTGGATTAGCTAGGAAAGTTTGGTACTTTCCTTTTATTTAGTATCAAAACCTAGCTAGGTTGTTGTATCTATGGGAGGAGTAGGCTATTACTAATCCTTATTTGAGTGGGATCCTTGCACAAATATCTTGTTTTCAAGAAACTAAGATCTAAATCACTTCTAGAATGGAGGTGGAGAGGTTCGATGGCACCAACATTAAGCTTTGGAAGCTCAAGATGGAAGATTTTGGAGTTGGTTACATGGTGACTATAAGCACTAAAAAAGCACATGGGCCTACATGGTAATCTAATGATGAGTTGTAGTCCTAATCACGTACATGTAAGAATGTAATTATGACCTTCCAACAATATTCTTCTTGGTGACACTTGAAATGAAGTTTTTCATCTTGTTTTGTGCTTGCCCTATCCCCTAGCTAACCTTCTAAGGTCTTGCATCTTCCCCATTTCCCCTTTGTTGACAAGTCATTTTTTTCAATTTATAACCTTGTCAATTTGACCCTCTAGCATCACAAGATGGGAAATTCACTTTCCCTAGGCCCCCTTATTCCATTTAACCTTTTAGATGCCTCCAATTGACCTTCCAAATCATTCCCCATCGTCAATTTTTGTCTCTCTATCCTTCCTTTCTGGGTTACCCCCTGTTATTTCCAAAACTCCTTGGGAGACCATGAATCTCCCCTTGGGATGACCCATGATCTCACTGGGTGACCCACTCTCTTCAAGTCTAATCAGTCTCTGGGTCTTGAGATCATCTTTAGCCCCTTCTGACCATTCTTAGCCCCTAAAACTACCTACATAACCCTATCTTTTTGGGTCGCCCCTTTTGTCTTTTGAATCTCCTTGGGTGACCCTAAATCTCCTAGGGGGTGACCTTGAATCTCCATGGGTGACCTAGCTTTCTAAATTGGGTGACCCAATTGTGTTTAAACATGTGAGTTTCTCTTTAGTTCAGAACCAGATTAGCTCCATTTTTCCTCTAGTTTGCATAGCTCTTCGACCTTAACTGAGCCTAGTTTATTTTTAACTCCTCCACTCATAATTACTCTATTCTTAGCTCCCACAAAGATATTCTTATCTCTCTTTCTTATCATGCTAACTCTATTTCCTCCTTGAATGGTAAGCTATCAAGCCTAGTTCACTCCCTAATTAGGCCTGTTCACTCCTCAATCTTGTTAACTCATCAATCAATTGAGTTAACTCTTTAATCAACTCCACATTTTGTGAGCTCTCCCAACCTATAAATACCCCCTTCCTATATGCAATATGGGAGGCAAATTCATTGTTGCAAGCTTATGCCCAACTTTGATTTTATTCTCTATAGCATGCTTATGCTCTTTGCAAGACTTATGAGCCTTTTGCTTTCATAGTTTAGTTTCCAAGATTTCAAAATATTTAATAGCATCGTTACATTCACAAATTATTTTCAAAAAGTCCAAGCCATAGTGCTTCATTAGCTTCAATAGCTCATATCATCATAGCTTTCAAGGTCATTCCCATTTCAATCAATTGCTACTTCATCCCTATTGCCAAGAGGAGTTCCCCATGTAAGAAAGCTAAGGTAGCGGAACAACTTCCTACACTAATGTTGAGGGGAGGCATATGCAAAACTTTTAGATCTTTACAACAATTATAGAAATAAACACAAATAGAAATCATACCATGACACAGTAATTACGTGGGGAGACCCTTTTGGGAGAAAAAACCCACACTTCAAAGCCACCCAATATATTATTCAGGAATCAACAAGATTACAATATACTTGTAGAACAATATTTCACAGGAGTATAACCAACTAGAGATCTGGATGCATCTCAACATCTATAAGATTCTTACACACAACCTCCATCTCAAGCTCTTGATATATAGGAGATATAATATGGTAAACCGTCAACGGTAATTACAAAACCATTAGCCAAAACCACTCAAAAGTGGCACCCAAATTATCTTCAATCAGAGATTCCTTGTGATGTGCCAAATCACACACCAACATTTGTAACTCTCCCCTTTACATCTCTTTTAAGTGTCCAACACGTTTTCACATTTCCCAAAATAGGAGGTCCAACTTCTGGAGGCCATAACTTTTGATCCGGGTGTCTGATTGATGAACTGTTTGATGTATTGGAAAGATCGTGAAGAGATATATCAAGATATAACCCACTTAATTAGTTACAACAATGTTTAGGGAATTTAGGGACCTCTAAGTGCATCAAATCTAAGTTTGAAACTTTTTTTAGGAGTTTCAAAAAATATAAACTTTAATATCTTGCAATATAGGTATGATATTGAGTCGAAACTCACCCAAGATGTTTACTTGGTAGTTCCACACCTTTTGGAAAATTTTTAAGTCCATCCGTACTTAAATGTAGATTTACTTAAAATAGTAAGCCCTGCCATTTTTAGCCCCTTTTGGAAATTTTAAAAGTTCTAAACCATTCTTCAAGATAAAGGGTATTTGATAAGACCAAAATTGGGAAGAATAGAAACCTTTTGTAGTTACAAGGTTGAGATACCTTTCCTAACATTCTCCCACTTGTCAAACACCTTGTAAGAGAAAAGGGAGTATCAACACCATGATTTAATTGCTAGGGGTCGAGAGGCCCATAGACTCTGAACACCATCTGAACTTCTCTGTACTCATAGGTTTAGTTAATGAATCTGCAACATTCATCAAAGTCTCTACCTTAACTAGCTTCACCCTACTGTCCTTGACCATATATCTAACAAAATGATACTGTAAATCAATGTACTTGGTCTTGACATGAAATGTTGGGCTCTTAGCTAGGAAGATCGCACTCTAATTGTCACAATAAACTATCACTACACCTTGTTTTATTCTGATATATGAACACAATATCTTAAACCAAATGGCTTCTTTACAGGCATGAGTAG
The DNA here is from genome assembly GCA_027924645.1 of Cunninghamia lanceolata. Taxonomy (NCBI): domain Eukaryota; kingdom Viridiplantae; phylum Streptophyta; class Pinopsida; order Cupressales; family Cupressaceae; genus Cunninghamia; species Cunninghamia lanceolata. Next base: position 3,803,501 of record BSBN01000927.1, on the reverse strand, counting down.
ATTCCATATACTCCAATTCAGTAGTGGACAAAGCAACCACATCTTGTTGCTTACTCATCTAACTAATTGCACCACCAAATAAAGTAAATACATAACCACTGGTGGATCGTCTGCTATCAACATCACCTACCCAGTCTAAATCCACATAACCATGAATATCAAGGGAATGCATGTCTCCAATCAAATTACCATGATAACACAATGAATACTTTGAGGTACCCCACAAATATCTAAAGACTATTTCAACTGCATCCCAATGAACTCTACTAGGATTAGACATATATCTAGAAAGAACTCCCACTGCTTGGGCAATATCTGGTCTAGTACAGACAATAACATACATCAAACTTCTAACTACGCTCTGGTAGGAAACTCTACTCATGTCTTCCATCTCTGATGGGGATGTTGGACATTGTGAAGCAGATAACTTCATTCCAACTGTAACTGTAAAAGGAACACATAATGGTCTACAATCTTGCATGTTAAACCTCTGTAAAAATGAATTGGTATACTTACTCTGGCCAAGCTATAGTTTTTTATTCACTCTATTTCTTCTTATTTCCATCCCAAGAATGTGTTTAGCTATACCAAGATCTTTCATTTCAAATTTATCTACAAGTTGAGAATTAAGTTCTAAAATCATTCCTTTCACTTTAACAATAAATAACATATCATCAACATATAATGCAATAAATAGGAAATGATCACCATTAGATTTATAATAAACACAACAATCAGATTTAAAATGCTCAAATCCCAAACTCAACACATATGAATCAAATTTTTGGTACCACATCCTAGGACTTTGTTTGAGGCCATACAAAGATTTCTTCGATTTACAAACCAAATTACTTTTACCTTTCACCATGTAGTGCTCTGGCTATGTCATATAAATATCCTCCTCCAAATCACCATGAAGGAAAACCATTTTCACATCCATTTTCTCAACCTCTAGAGTAGCAATAGAAAACAAGAATCTAATGGACGTCATTTTTGCAATAGGAGAAAATATCTCACCTTAATCAACACCCTCAACCTGAGAGTAACCTTTTGCAACAACCATGTTTTGTACTTCTCAATACCGCCATCTAAACCAATATTTTTCTTGAACACCCATTTGCAACCAATAGGTTTTCATCCTTCAGGCAATGGCACTAGGTCCCATGTATCATTCTTTTTCAAAGCTACCATTTCTTCATCCATAGCAATCTTCCAAGACTCTACATCATTCATCCCTAATGCTTCTTCTATAGATCTAGGTTCATCTATGTTAGTATTCAAAGAAAAATACATCTCCTGTCATTAGGTGAATACCTTTCAGGTGGTTGTCTATGCCTTGTAGACCTTCAAACAAGTTGATTTGGAGGTTCTTTGTCCTTTTCTGAAGATTCAGAGCTAGATGAGCTCTTTTCAACTTCGTGTCTATCTAGGGGCCTCAATTCAACTTTCTCAGGCATAGAAGGGAGTTGAATCACATCTTTCTATTCACTTTGTTCTGGCTGCAATGTAATAGAAGAAGGCTTAGTTTTTCTAAAAATAACACTTCTACTATATATTACCTTCTGTGCAACAGGGTCCCAAAGCTTGTATCCTTTCACACCATAACTATACCCGATGAAGATACATTTCTCTAACTTTGTTCTCTTCTCCTTTGACACATGCATATGCCTTACAACCCAAAAATCTAAGATGTCTTAGTGAAGGCTTGTTCCCTAACCATGCCTCCATAGGTGTTTTATCAACAAATGCTGATGTAGGAGACTTGTTAATCAGGTAGCAAGTAGTAGCAACAACTTTAGCCCAAAACCTTTGTTCTAGACCAGCATTGCTAAGCATACTCCTAGCCTTCTCCATTAGTGTCCTATTCATTCTTTCTACAACTCCATTCTGCTGTGGAGAATATGAACTTGTCTTTTGTATTTGAATGCCACAATATTTACAGAATCTATCAAAATCATTAGAACATAATTCACCACCATTTTTTTTAAACAAAAGTGGCAAGCCACTATAATTATATATATTAATATTAAAAAGTTACAAAAAGCTGGTTCAATAGAGCATACCAGCAGGAAAGAAGAAAACCTCCGGTTGTAGCTTGAAATTTACAATTACCCTTATCGGGTTTACAATAACAAGAAAGGGGGAAATAGAATAATACAAAGTAGAGTTATAGTCTTTGCCCCCAAAAACTCCACAAAAAATGAAAGGATTTGAAAATATCCCTCGGAACATCAGATGAAAGGGAACAAAATTGCTATAGAAGACATCTCCACAGAACTATACAAAGCTTTAGAGGAGAATCCTTTGCCAAAAAATTTGCAAAACCAGTGACTAAATACAAGAGGACATTCTAACCATCAACTGGAGCATTAAGATCTTGCAACATAACATTACCCTCAGAAGCATCTGGTTCAACTGGTGACCCAGGAGGACGAGAAATCTGAGGATGGAACTAAATCAAAAAGAGCAAAGCATGAAACTTCTCTTCCACCTGATTCACTAGTAGATCACCCAACTCAGCTCTATGAGCATGAAGAGGGATACTCAACAATTCCTCATTCTAGAGTCAGATGGCCAAACCAAAGGCATTGAAGGTGCAATTGTGAGTAGGAGAATGAAGAATATTGCATTTAGTGAACAAACCACCAATTAGAGTAGTTGGCTTAAACAAGTCATAATTCTGGAAAGCATCTAGTAACACATCCTCTGAATACAAAAAATGATGAACAAACTTTACAATTAACTACCCTACCATAGAGGAATCCTGGACCAAATCCATCACATTAGAAGCAAACATAGATAAAATCTGAGAAGGGTAAAGAGAATACGCACGGGAGTCCAACAATTAATTCCCTACCACCTCACACACCACTTCCTCAATATCTTGATTATCAATTGCAAACACAGAAGCTAAACCCTCTACATTTACATTACCAAAAAATGTCATTTCCCATTTCTGAACAGGGAAGTGAAGTCTGTGATTCAATTGGATCTCCATCTTTTAAGCTTAAAAATAGGGGATGAAAAAAAACCAAACATAGAATGAGGTTAAATAAACCGAGGGACTTCAAATATTAATGCATAACATCATTGCAAGTCCTCTCAGATCATGCCACATTCCAGCAAACTGAAGTGAAGTACTAAAAAATTAGAATCAGTGCAGATTACCCTGCTGTGAAAGGAAAGCACAAGCAAATGTTGTCATGAAGCAATTAATTCACATGAATAAACAACTTTAATGCCAATAAAGGATAAGCAGGAGGTATTACGAGGAGCGTGCTTCGCATGCATTCAAACTTTACAAGTACTAGATTCTTTTTCAATTAAACTTAAAATATTAGGGTAACCTTCAATATTCCCACTGTCCAAAATCAAACGATCTACCTCCAAATCGAATGCTAAATTAGCTAGAGCATCCGCCAAAAGATTACCTTCTCTAAATCAATGAGAGAAAATAAAGTTATCAAAAAATTTCAACAAATCCCATGCCTCTTGTAAAATATAATTAATCTTCCAATTCAATGCAACATTTTTCTTCAAAGCATTGATTATGACCAAAGAATCCCCTTCTATGTGAAGGTTAACAATATTCACCTGCTTAGCTAATTTCAAACCTTCAACCAGAGCCAAAGCCTCAGCTAAATTATTAGTGGTTTCTGATATTTTTAAAGAAAAGGCCAATAAAACTTCTCCTGAATCCCCTCTTAAAGCCCCCCCAATTGAGGCAGGACCTGGATTACCTTGTGAAGCACCATCAAAATTAAGCTTTATATACCCTTGGACAAGAAACAACCATCTAATGGTACTTCTATCAATTTTAAAGTTTGAAGAAAAACCCAAGTTTGGTAAAGGCTTTAAAAACTTCCAAGATTTCAAAAGCTGATCATCCCAGGAGGAAAAATTGAAATTTGAAGAACCCTTTGTAAATTGCTCATGACCACTTCTGATATAGACTTCTCAATCTTTGACAAAATAGTTTCACAAGTTTGGAATTCCTTTCTAAAAATCCTCTGATTTCTCTCTAACCATAAATTCCATATCACAACAGAAGGAGAGACAATCCAAATAGAAGAGAAAGTTGAGCCTTTATAAAGAATTGGCCAGCTACGAAACAAATCCAAAATAGAATTAGGTAAAGGAGCAAACCAATTAAGCTTCGAAAATAACCAATACCAACAAATTGAAGGAAAAGGACAAAGCACAAAGAGATGATCAGACTCTTCATCACACTTTCCACAGAAAACACATTTAAAAGGATCTGCTAAACCAAGTTTAGTAAGCATTTGGCTAGTCAAAATTTTCCTCTGAAGCGCCAACCAAGCAAAAGCACCCGCTTTAGGAAGACAAGCAACATTCCAACAAAGAGAGAAAGGCCAGTCCAACATCTGACTTCCCTGTTTGAAAACCAAGGATCTATAACCATCCTGAATAGAGTAAGAACCATTATTTGTAAAAGTCCAAATTAATTCATCTACTTTATCAAAAAAACAAATCCTCCTCTTTTGAAGCTGAAAAGAAAGTAAATTTTTTTGCTCCTGAGGAAAATCACGCTGCTGAAAATCTTTCCACACCACTGAGGAGAAGGATCCATCCCTGATTACTGAAAAATAATCTCTCACCTTACTCCCCCAATTAAGTAAAAGGAAATCTCTAGCCTGATCCAAACCATCGCAAAGAGAAAGAGGAGGGAAACCATTCCATGAATCCTCCCAAAAACTAGCCTTAGAACCATTAAAAACCTTCTAGGAAAGATTAGGGAGAATAACCCCCTACAGGCCACTAAAAAATTCCACATACTAGATCCCTTAGAAGGATTCTCTACTGTGAAAATTCTTTCAGGATCAGAAGAATCCAAATACTTATATTGCATAAGTTTACACCACTTTAACTGAGGTTTGGAATAAAGATTCCAAGCCAACTTAGCACCCAAATACTTATTTTGAGCTTCTAAGCTATGAATACCTGCTCCCCCTAAAGATTTAGGAATACAAACCTTATCCCAAGAAATCAATGGGATCTTATTACTGACTTCTGAACTACCCTTCCAAAGAAAAGACCTGAGTGATTTCTAAAAATATTCAATAATTCCTTTGGGAATTTGGAAGACTGAGAGCATATAGATTGGAAGAGCAGTCAAGACTGACTTAAGGAGAGTAATCTTACCAGACAAAGTAAGTCATCTACCCTTCCATAGGGCAATTCTATTATGAATTGACTTAGAAATCTTTGCCCAAAAAGACTTCTATTAGGACCAAAAAATAAAGGAATGCCCAAATATTGGCTAGGTAATGACCCCAATTTATATTTCAAAAGAGAAATGATTCTAGACTGAATATTTGTCTTGGTGTTAAAGAATTTTTTTTAGACTTATCCAAATTAACCTCTTGATTGGAAACATCACAATAATTTGAGATTGTAGTCTGAATGCATTTAGCCTCACATAAAGAAGGAAATCCAAACAATAAAGTATCATTTGCAAAAAGAGTATGAGTAAAAGGAAAAGGAACCTGAGGAATCACAATACCCTTCCAATTAGAAAGTTGACATTGATTAATGATAGCCTGACTAAATGCTTCTACCATCAATATGAAAAGATAAGGAGAAAGAGGATCCCCTTGTCTAATACCTTGAGAGACTTGAAAAAAATCAGTAGGACTTCCATTTAACAGGACTGCTGACCTTACTTTCGAAATGCAGGACCAAATCCATTTACACCATTTCTTCGAAAAACCAAATTTCTCAAGAACTTTCAACAAGAAATCCCAAGATACTCTATCGTAAGCCTTTTTCATGTCTAATTTTAAAATCATGGCCGAGAGTTTTAACTCCTTAATAGAGTGAAGAACTTCATGAGCTATTAAAGCTCCATCTGCTGTCTCTTTTCCTAGAACAAATCCTCCTTGCTCATCAGAGATTAATTTCAGAATTAAGGAGGCCAATCTCATAGTAATGGCTTTAGTAAAGATTTTATACAAGGTATTACACAATGAAATAGGCCTAAAATGAGCAAAAGAAGTTAGAGAACTAATTTTTGGGATTAGGGCTATAAAAGTAGAATTCATTTCCCTTAAACTATTACTGTTCTTTCTTGACTCTTCCAAAGCAAGCCAAACATCTCTACCTACAATATCCAACATTTCTGGAAGAACAATGGAGTGAAACCATCCAGACCTGGAGCCTTATCTGTATCCATGGAGAAAACAACACTCCTAACTTCTTCAAGGGAAATTTTTTTAAGCAACATAAGATTATCTTCTTTATCTACCAAACTAGGGATAATACTCAATAAAGAATTACACTGCCCTTCTGAGAAGGAAGCATTATTGTTCAAAAGAAGAGAGGAGAAGAAGGAAGCAACCTCTTTTTGAATATCTCCAAAATCAGACAAGAGATTTCCTTCCTTATTTTGGATGAGCTGAATTTTGTTTAAATGCCTATTCATTTTTACGGAGGCATGAAAACATCTAGTATTTCTATCCCTTTCCTGCAACCAAGTTTCTCTTGACTTTTGTCTCCAAAAGATCTATTCTCTCGAAAGAATTTCCTCCAAATCTGACTGTAACACTTTTTGACATTCAAACAAGTGATTATCCATTCCTTGATTAATGATTTGCTGATTAATAAAATGAAGTTTATCTGAAATTATCTCCTTCTCTTGAAAAATATTTTTAAAATGAGAAATATTCCAACCTCTAATTTTCTCTTTAAGTAGATAAAGTTTTCTACAGATTTGAAACATTCTAGAACCCTAATAAAAGGAAGAGACTCCCACCACGTTTTTATTAATGGAACAAAATCTAAATCATGAAACCACATTGCTTCCAGCCTAAAAGGTTTTTTTATTACCTTGTAAGACTTCCATGAATTTCAAAATTAATTGAACAAGAAAATGATCTGACCCTGAAAAAGAAAGAATTGAAGAAGAGAATGAGCACTGCTGAAAGATCCAAGAGGAGGAAAGAAGGAATCTATCCAACCTTTCTGCTATCTGCAAGAAACCCTTCCTTCTATTTGACCAAGTAAATTTACTGTTAATGGGAATTGAATCAATCAAACCATTATTTGAAACAAATTTAGAAAAATCTGCCATAGTCTTTAAGGGAGGGCTTATACCCCTTGATTTTTCATCTAAACTCAAGATGGCATTGAAATCTCCTCTAATAATTAATTTCTCATTTTGAAGATCTTGTAAAATAACACTTAAAGAATCTGAGAGCCTTTTTTTGTCTATAGTAGTAGTTGGACCATAAACATTAATTATTCAAAAAGATTCTAATCCAAAATGAATCTCCACTAGTAAAAAATTGGAAGTTGTAGAAACAACTTGAACATCCACTAACAATTTATTCTAAAGAAGAACCAAACCTCCTGAAGCACCAGAAGCTGCCATAGCAGAGAAATTCCAATTTTTCCATTTACTAAAAAAATTTTCTGCTAAAGACGCAGAGAGTTTTGTTTCTTGAAGAAAGACTAAATCTACACCTGATAAATCCAATTGATGTTTTATCAGGCATCTTTTTTTAGGGGTGTTAATACCCCTAACATTCCATGTTAGGATTTTGATTGGTCTTGAGGAGAGCAACAAGCTCTCCTCACTGATGATCTAGTTAACATTTTCTCTAAAGTCAACTAAACTCCTGCTTGAATTTATTCTTCTGTAACCTTGGATTTTGGTTTTTTTCCCCAGGGTTTAGCAGGAGGAGTGGGACTACATTTTTCCTCTAAAGGAGTTTGAGAAATTGAGGAAAGAACATCACTCCCTTCTACAACTTCCTCAATCATTACTTCATCAGTTATCTTATTAATTAATTCCTCCCCTACTTTCGAAATAACTTCATCAATGAACTTTTCTGCCTCCTCTAAAGGGAAATAATCCTTTAATTCCCCTAAAATCTGGTCTACAGAAGAAACTAAAGGGTCCTTATTTACTACATTAGACACAAAATGCAAGGGGTCTGAAGCATTATTAGCACTAACCAAAAAAGTAGAGACAAAATCAAGATTGACATCACCCTGCTCCACCAAAATGGGATCTTGGGAAGAGGAGATAGCATTACTATCCAATCCAACTGAAGGATTAACCAAATAATTAAAAGACAACTCATAATCCTCAGACCCAAAAACCCCATCATCTAAAGAAGGTAAAACCTTATTAGAACACTCTAAATCTGAAACTCCTTCATCCCCTATATCCAATACAGGCACTTTAGAACTCTTTTTAGCTGAAAGCACATAACTTTCCATAATAATAATAGAATCTTCTTGATTTATACTCTGCACATTAATTAAGGAACCAGATTCATTTGTCACATTTAAAAGCTGATCTTCTTCCAAGCAATTTGATTTATCAATACCTAAATCTAGAGAAGCATCTTTAACAATGGGTAAAAGATCAGAAGATTTTTCTGAAACCCCCCATCCTCTAAATTACTAAGATTATCAAAATTTAAAATAGTTTGAAGATCTTCAAACTCAAGATTCTGTACCCAAACACTCTTAGTAGTTTTCAAAATCACCGAAGATGGTAATGGAAAAAAGGTGTTCATGACCACACACATTCTTACTAGAAGACTAGGGTTTTTGTAAGTCAACATATCATGATTCACAAAAAACCCCACTCTTTCAGTAATAAATTTTAGAACACCCAAATTTCAATATTCCAAAGGTAAATTATGAAGACTAATCCAGAAAGGGAAATAGTTATTTGTATTAGCTCGGGGATCAAAATTTGGAATCCATTCTTGTAAATAAATTCCTTTACCTTTGAAAAACCAAGATTTGACTTTCAAAATATTATCTCTTGCATTCTTATTCAAGAAAATAACTATAAAAAACCCTAAACCCTTATCCAATAACCAAAAATTGGATACTTCACTCGAATTATCATTTACCTAGGATTCCAAAAAATGAGCTTCATCAGCAAAATTCCAGATCTTACCTATTAATGCATGCTGACTTAGATCTAGGACATGAGGATGAATAAGGTCTTCAGGAAGCTGAATCTCAATCTCCTTAGTTACAATAGAATCCTTACCTGTAGATTTTTCTTTTGGAACCCAGATCTGCTTAATAGCTTTCACATATTGTCAGTCCTCAAACATTTTATTTTCTTTCCAGTTTACAACACAACCATAGCTTTAAATTCTTTAAATCAATTTAAAACTTTAGATTTATTTTTTAGAAAATATACCCATGTCCTTCTGCTATAATCATCAATAAATGAAACATAATATGTGGATTTTGCAACATCTACAAGACCAAACACATCACAATGAATAAGATCCAATACACCACAAGATTTATGAGAACTCAAGTAAAATTGAATGCGGTTTTGTTTACCATAATTACAATTCTCACAAATATCAAAATCAAGATTACAATCAGTCAACCCTTCAATAAGGTTTTTATTTTTCAAGGTCCTTAGATCCTTTTCTCCTAGGTGGCCTAACCTCTGGTGCCATAACATAGTCTTCTTGGTGCAGGAGCATCCAGAGGTGTAAGGGCAATCTTGCATCACCCAAAAAGAAGTTAATTCAAAACCATTGTAGTTGTTTTCATTTCTTTCCATAATTAGTGTTTTTGGTTGCATAATATCCAGAATAATGATGTAGGACTTTCAGTTTTTCCAAAACTGCTAAAAATAGCGACCTGCCTATTTTGGAAAGTGTACCTACCATTTTAGGAAAGTTTGCATTTGGGCACGTAATGAAGCAAAAACTTCTAGAAAGTTACATAATGGAAATATAAGACCTTTGGCAAAGGAATTAGGCAAAGATCATTTGTGAGCTGAAAGATATTAAAGTTTTTGTTTTCTGAAAAGCCCCTAAAAATTTATGGAATGAGATATGAGGCACTAAAACATCTCATAACATCTCAAAAAGTTGATAGAAATCCATTTATGGATTTTTGGTGTGATAGTTCACATCGCGATCTTTTCAGCACTTAAAACAGTTCGTCAATTGGACACCCGGATCAAAAGTTATGCTTCCCGGAAGTTGACCTACTTTTGGAGGGAGTTGCAAATTTCAAAATTTAGCTGGAGGCCACCAAAAAGTGCTATTTATGACTATTTTGGGAACCCTGGGCAGTAGTAGAGTTAAGGGGGCAAGTGTAGAGTCAAGAATAGGTGGGAAAATAGAAACCCTAGTTGATTTGGGGTTACAGAAGGCTGAAGATTCTAGAGTCTTGAGGTTGGGAAAGCTGTAATGTGTTGCAGCCAGTAGAGGGTTCATCCTCTGATTGTAATTGAGCTTTTGTAATGTAATGAGTTTCCCAGTTCAATAAAAGAAAGTTCTATTTGCTGTGTTCAATATCTATTATTGTGTGTTTTGTGATTTACCCCCTTCATCAAGTGGTATCAGAGCAAGGGTTCCTGAGTGTGTAGACAAATCACTAACCGTGAGGCAGTTTGCACCAGGACCTGAGGTTGTGAGTTTGCTGCGAAGATCAAGATGCCTCCACGAAGAAATCATGTTGGGAGAAATACTTTGACAGAAGAGGGTTTTAGAGCCCTACAAAGGTAAATCGATGCATTGCAAGAGGAGCTGCGAAGAGGGTTTGATCCGAGAACAAGAGAAGAAATCGAAGATGAAGCTGAAGAGGAACTATCTGAGGAAGAACAAGAAGCTGCAGAAGTTAGGTTGTTGAGGGCCATTTATAAGATTGAAAAGAGGCCCAGGATCTAAGTTTCTACATATTCTGGAGATTTGAATCTGGAACAACTTATTGATTGGATCAATGACATGGAGGAGTATTTCAAGTATGAAGATGTGGAGGACCGAGATCGGGTCAAGTTTGCAAAAACAAGTTAAGGAGTATACAGAAGAGTTTTATAAGATTACTATCAGAACCGGTCATGCAGAGGCCAATAAAAAGAAGGTAGCCCATTACATTAATGGGTTGAGGCCAAGTATCCAAGAATAACTGAGCCTGGTCAAAATGACCACCATAGAAGATGCGTATCAGTTTTCCCTGAAGGTGGAAGAGAAGTTGAATAAAAGATTTGACAACAAGCAAAGGGGAAGAGGTTAAGGTGGAAGGACTGGTGGAAGACCCTATGGAGGCCGAAATGAAGATGCAAAGAAAAGTGAAGAAGCTGGTACCAGTCAAAATCAGAGAGGAGATAATACCTACCACCCTCGTGACTAGAATAATGGTGAGCAAAGAGGAAGAGGAAGAGGCAGACTTGGGCAAGGACCTGGAAGAGGGGGTTTCAGAGGAACCCATTTCCAATGTGGAGAAGAAGGGCATAGAGCATACGAGTGTCCACAACATCAAGGAAGGACAAATAGAAGACCTGAAGGTAATGCACGAGTTGCACATGTAGATGAAGATGCACATTCTGAGCATTCTGAAGATGCTAAAAGGGGAGAAACCCTAGTTGTCAGAAAACCTTGCTAAATGAGGAGAAAGAACCAAATCAGAGGAAGAGTTTATTCCGCACAAGGTGCAAATGTGAAGGTAAGTGTTGTGATATTATTATTGACAGTGGAAGCACTGACAATCTTGTTTTAGAGGAGATGGTTGACAAGTTGAAGTTGACAAGAAGAAAGCATCCACATCCATATCGGATTGCATGGTTGCAGAAGGACCAAAGAGTTTTGGTCAAAGAGCAGTGTTTAGTGAAGTTCAAGATTGGGGACTACCATGATGAGGTGCTACGTGATATCATACCGATGGATGCATGTCATATGCTATTGGGGAGATCGTGGTAGTATGATAGGAGCGCTGTCCATGATGGCCATGCAAACACATATTCCCTAACAAAGGATGGAGTTCATCATAAGTTGAAGCCCTTGAAGGAGGTGGAAGAAAAGGTATGTAGTACTTCTAGAATTTGCTTGGTCAATGGTAGGAAATTTATGGAGGGCATGAAGCATGAGCGTCATTACTTTGCATTGATTCCTAAGATTAGTCAAGAGAACTGTGAAGATGTTCTAGCAGAAGTTTCAGATATGTTGGAAGAGTTCCAGGACATTATCTCTAATAATGTACCAGAAGGTTTACCACCAGTAAGGAAGATAAGTCATCAAATGGATTTGATACCAGGAGCTAGTTTGCTAAATAAGGCAGCCCATAGAATGAACCCTGTAGAGAATGAAGAGCTAAACAGACAAGTTCAGGAATTGTTGAGGAAGGGACTGATAAGGGAGAGCCTAAGTCCATGTGCGGTACCTGCAGTACTAGCACCAAAGAAAGATGGAGAGTGGAGAATGTGTACATACTCTCGAGCCATCAATAACATCACAATCAAGTACAGATTTCCATTGCCTAGAATGGATGACATAATGGATTGTTTGAGTGGAGCCAAGTACTTCACGAAGATTGACCTGAAGAGTGGGTATCACCAGATCTATATCAAAGAAGGAGATGAGTGGAAGACAACCTTTAAGACAAAGGAAGGTTTGTATAAGTGGTTAGTCATGCCATTTGGGCTAACCAATGCACTGAGCACATTTATGTGGCTCATGAATGAGGTACTAAAAGAATTTTTGGGAAGTTTTGTTATTGTTTATTTGGATGATATTTTGATTTTCAGTAAGACTTGGGATGAGCATCTGATGCATATCAGAAGAGTTCTAGAGAAGCTGAGGGAGGAGAAGTTGCTGATTAATCTGAAGAAATGTAGTTTTACAAAGAAGGAGTTGGTGTACCTTGGATTTGTTGTCTCAGAGGAAGGTCTTAAGATGGACCCAGAAAAAGTAAGGGCTATCATTGAATGGCCTACACCAAGGAGTGCAACGGATGTAAGATCTTTTCATGGTTTGGCAAGTTTTTATAGAAATTTTATCATAAATTTTAGTAGCATTTGTGCACCCCTAACTGAGACAATGATAGGGGATAGAAAAGAGTTTAGATGGACTAAAGGAGCAGACAAGAGCTTTGACACATTGAAGCAGAAAGTCATAGAACAACCTATTTTGGCACTTCCAGATTTCAATAAGGTATTTTAGGTAGATTGTGATGCTAGTGGTAGTGATATAGGAGCTGTTTTGAGCCAAGAAGGTAATCCCATTGCCTATTTTAGTGAGAAGCTTAATGATGCCAATAAAAAGTATTCTATTTATGATCAGGAGTTTTATGCAATAGTTTAGGCTTTGAAGAAATGGAGACATTATTTGTTGCCAAAGGAGTTTGTTTTATATACTGATCATCAGGCTTTACAATATCTTAATAGTCAAGGAAAGTTAAATCAAAGGCACTTAAAATGGGTTGAGTTTTTGCAGAGCTATACTTTTGTTTTGAAGTACAGGAGTGGGAAGTCCAACAGAGTTGCAGATGCCTTGAGCAGAAGGTAAAATTTGTTGACATAAATGAAGATAGAGGTTGTTGGGTTCGATGAGCTCAAAAGTTTGTATCCAGAAGATCCAGATTTTGCAAAGGCTTGGAAAGCTTGTTTGGAACCTGTTATTTGGACAAGAAAAAATGGTTGGATTTCATTATCCAAGATGGCATGTTGTTTAGAGGAAGCCAGTTATGCATTCCAAGGAGTTCCATGAGAGATAACTTGATTAAGGAGAAGCATAGTGGGGGATTGGATGGACACTTTGGTTGAGATAAGACAATTTCTATTATTGGTGAAAATTATTATTGGCCACAGTTGCAACAGAATGTGAGGAAATTTGTGTAGAGTTGTAGAGTGTGTCAGATGGAAAAAGGAACAAGTCAGAATACAGGGTTGTATCAACCATTACCTGTACCGGAGAAGCCATGGGATGATATTAGCATGGATTTTTTTCTTGGTTTACCAAGGACACAGAGAAGACATGATTCTATTTTTGTGGTGGTGGATAGATTCTCAAAAATGGCACATTTTATTCCTTGTAAGAAGACTAATGATGCTGTTCATATTGCAGAGTTATTTTTTAGGGAAGTGGTGAGACTACATGGTCTACCAAAGAGCATAGTTTTAGACCGAGATACCAAGTTTGTTGGTTATTTCTGGAGGACATTGTGGAAGAAGTTGAAGATAGACTTGAAGTTCAGTTCTGCACACCATCCACAGACTGATGGATAGACTGAAGTGGTGAATAGGAGTTTGGGTAACCTGCTACGATGCTTGGTAGGAGATAAGCCCAAGGGATGGGATTTGATTTTACCATAGGAAAAATTTGCCTACAATAATTTTGTCAATAGGAGTACTGGTAAATCACCATTCTAGATTGTATATGGGAATAGTCCAAGAAATGCTTCAGAGTTAAGGAAGCTGGACAACAGAGAAAAGACAAGTGCTGAAGCTAAAGACTTTGCAGAACATCTGAAGAATTTACATGAAGAGGTTAGAAAGCACATTAATAAAATGAATATTTAGTACAAGGCTAAGGCAGATCAGAAGAGGAGATATAAGGAGTTCCAGGTAGGAGATGAAGTCATGGTTCACCTGAGAAAAGAAAGGTTTCCAATTGGAACATACAATAAGTTGAAAATGAAGAAATTTGGACCATGCAGAATCCTGAAGAAGCATGATTCTGGAAATACATATGAGGTAGAGCTACCGACTAGGATCAATATTTCCTCTATTTTCAACATTGCTAATTTATCAGAATATCATGAAGGTGGAACAGAGGATGGACCAACAGAGGAACAGTGGAGTATTTCGGCATCTACTTCAATAGAGGAGATAGAAGAGATCTTGGCTAGCCATGTGGGAAGGAGCACTCGGAACAGGCAATATGAAGAATATCTAGTGAAATAGAAAGGAAGGCCTGCTGAAGATTCTTCTTGGTTGTCTAAGGCAGAGGTTGACCATTTGGGTTTTCCTCACACAAACACTTGAGACGTGACAGGGTCACTTCTCAAATTACCCTGGGTGTCTGATGCAGGAGCATCTAGAGGTGTAAGGGCAATCTTGCATCACCCAAAAAGAAGTTAATTCAAAACCATTGTAGTTGTTTTCATTTCTTTCCGTAATTAGTGTTTTTGGTTCCATAATATCTAGAATAATGATGTAGGACTTTTAGTTTTTCCAAAACTACTAAAAATAGTGACCTGCCTATTTTGGAAAGTGTACCTACCATTTTAGGAAAGTTTGCATTTGGGCATGTAATGAAGCAAAAATTTCCAGAAAGTTACATAGCAGAAATATAAGACCTTTGGCGAAGGAATCAGGCAAAGATCATTTGTGAGCTGAAAGATATTAAAGTTTTTGTTTTATGAAAAGCCCCTGAAAAATTTACAGAACGAGACATGAGGCACTAAAACATCTCATAACATCTCAAAAAGTTGAAGGAAATCTGTTTACAAATTTCTGGTGTGATAGTTCACATTGCGATCTTTCTGGCGCTTAAAACAGTTCGTTAATTGGACACCCGGATCAAAAGTTATGCTTCTCAGAAGTTGACCTACTTTTGGAGGGAGTTGCAAATTTTGCATAGCAGAAATATAAGACCTTTGGCGAAGGAATCGAGCAAAGATCATTTGTGAGCTGAAAGATATTAAAGTTTTTATTTTATGAAAAGCCCCTGAAAAATTTATGGAACGAGACATGAGGCACTAAAACATCTCATAACATCTCAAAAAGTTGAAGGAAATCTGTTTACAAATTTTTGGTGTGATAGTTCACATCGCGATCTTTCTGGCACTTAAAACAGTTCGTCAATCGGACACCCGGATCAAAAGTTATGCTTCTCAGAAGTTGACTTACTTTTGGAGGGAGTTGCAAATTTCGCATAGCAGAAATATAAGACCTTTGGCGAAGGAATCGGGCAAAGATCATTTGTGAGCTGAAAGATATTAAAGTTTTTGTTTTATGAAAAGCCCTTGAAAAATTTATGGAACGAGATATGAGGCACTAAAACATCTCATAACATCTCAAAAAGTTGAAGGAAATCTGTTTACGAATTTCTGGTGTGATAGTTCACATCGTGATCTTTCTGGCACTTAAAACAGTTCGTCAATCAGACACCCGGATCAAAAGTTATGCTTCTCAGAAGTTGACCTACTTTTGGAGGGAGTTGCAAATTTCGCATAGCAGAAATATAAGACCTTTGGCGAAGGAATCGGGCAAAGATCATTTGTGAGCTGAAAGATATTAAAGTTTTTGTTTTATGAAAAGCCCCTGAAAAATTTATGAAACAAGATATGAGGCACTAAAACATCTCATAACATCTCAAAAAGTTGAAGGAAATCTGTTTACAAATTTCTGGTGTGATAGTTCACATCGTGATCTTTCTGGCGCTTAAAATAGTTCGTCAATCGGACACCCCGATCAAAAGTTATGCTTCTCAGAAGTTGACCTACTTTTGGAGGGAGTTGCAAATTTTAAAATTTAGCTGGAGGCCACCAAAAAGTGCTATTTATGACTATTTTGGGAACCCTGGGCAGTAGTAGAGTTAAGAGGGCAAGTGTAGAGTCAAGAATAGGTGGGAAAATAGAAACCCTAGCTGATTTGGGGTTACAGAAGGCTGAAGATTCTAGAGTCTTGAGGTTGGGAAAGCTGTAATGTGTTGCAACCAGTAGAGGGTTCATCCTCTGATTGTAATTGAGCTTCTGTAATGTAATGAGTTGCCCAGTTCAATAAAAGAAAGTTCTATTTGCTGTGTTCAATATCTGTTATTGTGTGTTTTGTGATTTACCCCCTTCATCACTTGTATAGAGGCAATTTTGATTCAGAAGAAAGATCACCCTTAGGTACCCAAAGTCCACAACCAGCCACTGAAAATGAAACCCTCTCCTTTTCCAATGAAGTAGTCATAGATTTGATTTTCACATAAGTACTTTTGTACTCAACAGTGCGTGCATCAAGCTTATATAATGTGCCAAATCTAACACCTCTAGCAATCACCATAGCACTTCTTACCATCTTGCATCCTAAATAAAAAAAGACTACCTGCACACCCACTTCTATTAGTTTGCTCATAGATAATAAATTTCATGCTAATCTAAAGATATGCAACACACCATTAATCCTTTTATTCTATCACCAGGAAATCTGATTTTAACTTTACCACAACCAACAATATTTAAATGAGAATCATCACCCAAGTACACCTTACCTCTATCAAATTCTTCATATTCAGAAAACCAATCTCTATCAGGGGTCATATGGAAAGATGCACCTGAGTCAGTTAACCATGCATCATTACTTGCAAGAGTGGCAAAATCAACAATGAATGCATCACCATCTTCCTTCTTGAACTCAGAGTCATAATCAAATTTCTTCTTTTTGTTCTTCTTT
Source organism: Cunninghamia lanceolata (assembly GCA_027924645.1). Classification (NCBI taxonomy): domain Eukaryota; kingdom Viridiplantae; phylum Streptophyta; class Pinopsida; order Cupressales; family Cupressaceae; genus Cunninghamia; species Cunninghamia lanceolata. Next base: position 3,786,325 of record BSBN01000927.1, on the reverse strand, counting down.
ACTTCTTTACATTCCTTATGGAAGTGTCCAAGCTTACCACAATTCCAACAAATAACTTTGGACTTTCTAGGAGATTTGGATCTCCCCTTAGAATTGGATTTGTCATGCTTCTTTCTCTTCTTCCTTTTTCTTTGGGTCTTCCATGAACACTTATGGATTCTTTGGCACTAATGGATACTTTCCTCCTCATTTCTTTATGTAACGTCAGAAAATGTCCCCTTGGGGGCTTTTCCCTCTTTAGGTTTAGCTCCTAGGTCTTTAGTGTGCATTTAGGACATCTTACATCATAATTTGGCATCCCGATGGAATGAACCCTAGGTATCATGGAAAATGGAGCCTAGGGGGACCTCTTGAGCTTAACCCTATGCAAAATAGGGGGGAGGATTTAGGTGCTCGTACCCTAGTCTTGCCCTATTTTGGGTCAGGCCCAAATTTTAAGTGTCAGTTTATGATCGTTATTTGGTCCCTAGGTCGACACAATAAGTTTGAATTTACGAAATCTTGGTGGGAATGTTTGTAGTTGCATATAAAATCATGTTTAGGCATTCATTTAGAAACTAGATGGCAATTGTGAACTTTATGCATTCTTAAGGTGATTCAAGGCTTTTATTGTGTTGCAAGAGTAGATTGTTGTTGTCTATGTGTTTTTGTTTGTAGACTTGAGCATCCATTTCCTCATGGAATGAAAAGCATCTTCCTCTCATGAGATTTTCACTACAAGGTGACATTTATTGTGTTTGTGATTATGATTTCATTTGGATTTTGCCTCTGCCTCATAAGGGCACCCACTCTCTATTTGACAAAGGTGTTTGGAAGACTTAAGTGTCCTTCCGGGGCTTGACTGAGGCAAGCTCCTAAACACCACAAGCCCCTCCCAAAGTTCATGGTTGCATGTTATAGGTTGATGATGCAGACAAAGTAAAGTTGTAGGAGGGCATATTGGAGTGTTAGAATTGTAGATCAGAGAAGAAAAGAGCACCCTGGACTTGGGTGCCCGCTCATTAGTCCTCAAAGTTCCATGATGGGAAAATCTTCAAAGCAGTAGAAACAAGTTACAGACCGAGTCTCCAGATCTAGACAAAAAGCAGGGCCTTGGACTTGGGCGCTCTCTCTTTTGTCCCCGACATTTCTACCTTAGAACCCCAAAAATAGGTGCACAATTATTTGTTATTTTACAGCTTTCTGTAGAAGCGTTTTCTATTATTCATTTGTTTACTTCCTTATTTGCATAATTAGGCTTTTGATGTGTAATTGAGTATAAGAGAAGGAAAATTGATAATCAAATACCCTAATCCAAGTTTCCCTACATTTGTAAGTGACCAAGGACCTGATAGGACTCTGCCACTCTATCCTAAGGTCCTTGAATGTAATGGGTGAAAGGAGGATTTAAACACTAAACTAAACAATCCAAATTTTACTCTAAACACTTTAGAAAGCAAATAACCCACACCATATTCAACTTTCAAGACAACAAAAGTACTCCCAATCACCATAACAAGAGAATCCCATTAATGAGGCAAAGAACAAAGTAGGATCTGACATCTTTCCTTCTCATCCATTTTTACACCAACTGATGCCAATTGAGCCACCAACATATTGAATGCTTCCAGGTGGTTTGTAATTCATCCATCCTCTTCCATTCTCAAGGAATACAATTTCTTCCTCAAGAAAATATTGTTCACTAAAGGTTTGGCTTGATATATCTCACCGAGTTTCTTCCATAGTTTATTTGCAAAGGGCTCTTCATGAACATTAATTAAAACAAAGTCTATCAAGCACAATCTAATTAGACCCTTGGTTTTATGGTCCATAACATCATATGCAGCAACCAAAGTAGCATATGTGGGCCTTGAAACATTCTCATCAATAGCATCCCACAGATCTTGATCAATTAAAAGACCCTCCATCTTCAGCTTCCACATCTCAAAATTTGTAACATGTCATCTCATACTACCCAGATCTACATCCCTAATTTACTATCAAGTAAATAACCATGATCTTCATAAACATTTGTTTTAATAAACAATAATTATTTGCATAATAATTTCATAAAAAGCATATCTTTTCTCAATATTTTCAAACTGAAAATTTATAACATATTCAAAGATAGCATGTTAGTGAAATCTTTCACTTTACAATCACAATATTTTGCTCATGGAAATAAAAGTAAATCTACATAAATTTTGACTATCAAGTCATATAAATTGAATATACTGCATTTGGAGTTTTGATATCTGTCCTCATAAGTCTTGGCTTGTCATCTTCTTGGGAAGGAGAGCATCACCCGAGTGCTTTTCCTCCAACCATAGACCGACGTTCCCCCTCACACCTTCCTTACTAGAAGTGGCCCTACCCTTCATGAAGGGAATAGATATAAAGAACCAATATGTTTGCCATCTAAGTTTCTAGTGTTGTGTCTTACATAACTCATCACAGTCATACAACTATAGATCCCCTCTAACTATGTATGACACTACTAGATGGTTATGCCATCTGGAACACAGTGAACTGACTAATGCATGCAGAGATGAATGCATTACTTTGGTCAAAGGTTTAATATAACATAGACGTTTCACAATGAACGCAGTCGAATGTCCACACACTTCTAACTCGACTTAGAAGCTATCTCATCCTACAATGAATTTAGTTCAGCCAATTCTAGCCATGGGTGTCTAGAATAATTCTCACCCATTGTCTTCCCGACTTAGATTTTTATCTCCAATTTTTGGAGTATGATACCCATTAGGGTTCATAGTGAGGTCTTGATCCTTCAAAGGTCTCTCATTGCAACTATAACCTAGAATTTCATGATTTCTTGTCACTCTATTCCTTGATCCAAAAGTTTAAATGTGCATATATTTTCTTGTCTTGGGTGTCTAGTATCAACATGGATAATATTTTTGACAGAACATCATAAGTTTGTCCAAGATATTTAACTTGGTTCATGGATTCACATCCAATCCAAATCAACAATTTAATGTTTGGTAAAGGTTAATCATATACTTGTAAAAAGATTTGCATGTTCATTATGCATGTATGGGAGATCCTTAGAAATTATCTTTTCTAATCCCAAATCACATAAAGGTGAGTAATTAAGAACCCTTATCATAAAAGGTTTTTTGACATACTTCATAAAAATGAACTTTAAGGCTTAATTGTCAATCAATACACTTACCATTTCATAGACAAGATGATATCATCAAAGGGCATATTTCAAATCTATAGTGGCCTACAAGATTTTTCCAATCACAATATTATTAAATATATCAAGATAATCATTAGTCATCAGTAAATAATATAGGTAGTGTTGGGACTCAAAGTCCATCCACTTACTACTAGGGCTCGGGTATCTACACCCCGACTCTGCCCGACTGTCGAAGAATGATTTAGTTCAAAGTACAATCCAATTTCTTTCAATAATAATATAACTTTGGGCTTACAACTACTGTTTACGCCCTTATATGATCTTACAAAAAGATAGAACTATAATCAACTAGTTTTCTTTACTCTAAAACAGTCCAAGGTTATTCATGCATGAAAGGTTTCTTCTAAACTCAAGGATGGTAACAACTTTTTATCATAGCCAAATAATAACAAATGTTAAGAATAGGCTTCCACATCCATAAAGAACCAACAATGATCTCATTAAAGCCAAGTTCTTCGAAGTATTGACATGAACAGTGGATACCAATTCAACTAATAGCCTATAGTCAAGGAATGACTATAGTTTTTTACTATACAAGAATAAGAATATTCATGTTAAGGCCAGTGACTTGTTAAGCTACATAGTATACGTTACAAGTATACGTAGACCAAACTGTTATCAGCCTACTATGCCATAAAGCAATTGTTGTGAGACAATATGAATGATATTGGATTATCTAGCTATACATTAACATTTACAAGGAAGGATTCAATAAAAGAAGGATACTACATATCCATTTATCATAGCTTCGGCCATAGTTAAGAGATTACCTATTTATAGTTTAAAATAATACTCCTCTTGGACTTTGAGACACGCTCTCAAGTTTCTTTCTTCCTAGAAGTTCTCAGCTCAAGCTCCCTCTTTTCTTGTATTTCTTCCCAACACAGTCCACACCAATGATCTCCTCCTTCACACCCATGTGTGTCTCTACACCACGGAAAGGATAGAGCTGCCTAAGAAATCTCAGAAAAAGAGCATGCAGTCTGCCAACTGCTATCTTCTTTCCCAAAAGATAGCTCCATCACCGAGGATAATTACCACTCTTTCCATTTTACATGGAAGTATAAGGTACGTGTACCACCTCGTGGCACCACCTTGTGGTCAAGTGGTTATCAAAACCATCAAAAAACTTATCTCAAGTAGATAAGTGTTTAAAACACACAAAAAATGACATAATATATCAATGTTATTAAAATATATAACTAAATAAATACAAGATATCACCTTAATGGTAGAAACACCATTTCTAAGGATGTTGATAATAATTATTTTGCAAGTTGTGACAATGGGGTCAAGGTCTTCTCCCCCTTCGCAACCTCTTGCTGACGTCAGCATCAGTCATCAAGCAAACAAAGAAATATGGCTGAAAACTTCCTGGTGAGAAGAATGGTTAAACTCTAACCTCTAAATACTTATATCTCTTGACCAAATCAAATGGATTTTGATGTCAAAAATATTTCCAAAATGACTAATCAACATTGGTCGAATTGAGTTTAAATCAATAAGGGAAAACAACTAAAACATACCCAGTCTCACAAAGGTTCACGTAATGTACATATTGGAACTCAAATGGAAAACTTGACTTTTTCCATAACATCTATGCCCTTCTCTCTGGTGATGCTCTCCTTCCATTATTGGAGTTGGAAATCTCTTTTCTTGGTTACACTCACAGTCATTCAAACTATGATCAGTGTATCATCAACAAATTATTATACATCATGCTAAAAGAATCTCAATAACATGTAATCTCACGTCTAATTCTAAGCATTAATCATAATCCATATAATCAAATGTTTATCCTGACATTTCCTAAATGTCAAATCATTAATCTATGATTGCTTATCCATTTAACCACAAGAAAGTAAAAGTTAAACATAGTCAAAGTTTGGGGATGTAACATATCTCCCCCATAAGAATCATCGTCCTTGATGATTTAATGTATCCAAAGTTTTATAACATAAAAGAGAGTTTTGTTCATCATAATAATAGAAAGCTTAAAAGAGATGAGGGAATCTTTGATAAATATCATCATAATTCTCCTAGTTGACATTCTCTTCTGCATACTGGTCCCAAAGGACCTTACATTGAGTAATTTCTTTATTACGCAAGCGTAGCTTACGTATTTTGAGCACCTTGATGGGCTCGATCGTTAGCACCCCAGGGTCCTTCATGTGTATGACATTCCAATCAAGAATGGGAACATGATTATCTCTTGTAATATAATTTCTCAAATAAGAAACATGGAAAACATTATGCATCATGGCAAGAGCTGGTGGTAGAGCAATCCTGTATGCAACTGGGTTGACCTCCTTTAGAACTTCAAAGGGACCCACATACCTAGGAGCTAGTTTGGATGTCTTTCCAAACTTAATAGAACTCTTTTGTGGTTTGACTCTTAAGAGGACTTTCTCTCCTACTGATAAATGTCTTGTGATGCGCTAATCATCCGCATAGCATTTCTACCTATCATTCACTTCCGCTAGTCTTTTCTTAATCAGATGGACTTGCTCTTCCAGTTTTGAAAGCATTTCTGGACCAAGGCTAATCCTATCTTCTAGCTTATCCCAGCTTATAGGAGTTTGGCACTTTTTCCATATAATGATTCAAATGGAGCCATATTAATAGCAGAATGATAGGAATTATTGTAGGCAAATTCCATAAGAGGAAGATAATCTTCCCACTTGTATTGCTGATCCATGCAATACATCCTCAATAGATCTTCCAACACTTGGTTCACTCTTTCCGTCTGGCCATCCGTTTTTGGATGATAAGCTGAGCTTGTGTTCAGTTGAGTTCCAAGTGAGGAAAATAAGGTTTGCCAAAACCTTGATGTCATACGGGCATCCCTATATGAGATAATATTCTCAGGAATATCATGCAATTTGAATACTTCTTGCACAAATTTGCGGGCTATGACTGGTGCTCCATTGTCAAATTCCTGGGTATAAAATGTGCTACCTTGGCGAGTCTATCCACCACTACCAGAATAGCATTGTGTCTATTTCTAGACATAGGAAGTCCTTGTACAAAATCCATTCTAATGATCTACCATTTCCATTCCAGAATCTCATGAGGGTATAGGAGTCCTACTAGGTGATGGTGTTCTGGCTTGATGCAGTCACAGTCAGAGGGTTCATTGAATGAACTGTCCAAACCATGCAACTAGAGTAAACACAAAGGAAACAACACAAATATAGAATGCAATGGAAGACTCAAATGCTAAATATATCATATATTCAAAATGCTTATATGCCGGTAACATGCGGGCAACAATCAAAGGGCTCACAGGCCTACTTTCTGGGTTACAATAGATATGCAAGATAGTGCATTGAAGTGCCTTTCGAAAAGGAATCTATATTTCTAAACAATTTAAATCATATCATAGAACTACTGAATTCCTAATACAACTTAGAGATCTCTATATATCATCTGTACTACAACAGAAGAGGCAATTAGTGCCTAAAATAGTGCCATAATTTAGTGCATTTGAGTCCATGAATTGGACACTTCTACCAGCACAAAACTCAGCGCCCAATAGCATCTCACTATTGCGTTGGGATTAACGCTGGGTTTAGCACCGATTGTAATGCTAGGTTTAGTGCCAGAATTTTGTGCCAGGATTAATGTTAGATTTAGCATCGGATTTTGTTGCTTCTAGTTTGGCTTTCAATTTTGCTTATGGTTTTGCTTTTTGTGTTGCTTCCAAGTTTGCTTTTGGTTTTTCTTTCAGTTTTACTTCCAGTTTTGCTTCCAATTTTGCTTCCAATTTTGCTTCCAAGTTGGCTTCTACTTTTTCTTCTGGTTTTTCTTTCAGTTTCACTTCCAGTTTTGCTTCCAATTTTGCTTCCACTTTTGCTTCTAGTTTTGCTTCTGGTTTTACTTCTGATTTTGCTTCCAGGTTTTCTTCCAAGTTTGCTTCCAATTTTGCTTCTAGTTTTGCTTCCACTTTTGCTTCTGAGAGGAACCTCCTGCAACAATATAATGAAAATGCATGAAATAATAGAAATAGCATAACACAGGGGGAATTTATTGATCACAAGCCACTTCAAGGGGGCAACCTCCTTTGAGCAAGCTCAATACAATAAACTCATGGATGCCGTCATTGGCCTCAACACGTACTTATATACTAAGTCTAATCTAAACAACTATTACTCCCCATGAATGTGGGATAATACAATATACTCACGGGATGACTTACAAAGCATATGCGTCCAACAACAATATACTAACAAAGTAAAGAGAAGGGTTAAACATGGATTCCTAACATCCCCTCCCTCTTAGAAAAGCTTTTTCCTCAAAGCTTAAGATGTGGAAATTGTTGCTGAATCTGAAGGAGTGGTTTCCATGTAGCATCCTCTAGTTGCATTCCATGCCACTGAATTAATACCTCTATGATGGATCAAGAGTGAAGCTGATGAGTGTACCTGTCGAGGATTGCCTCCGGCTCCAAAATGATGGATCCTTTGTTATCCAGTTCTGGTAAAATAGTTTGTACTCTGATATTGGTGCCAAAAACTTTCTTTAGACAAGAGACATGAAATACTAGATGAACGCGGGAAGGAGAAAGCTCCAATTTATAAGCAACTAGCTCAATCTTCTGAAGAACTTTATATGGCCCATAGAACTTTGGAGCTAGCTTATGATGCCCTTTGAGTTTTAGGGAGGATTGCTTGTATGGCTGCAGATGAAGAAAAACCATATCACCTACTTGAAAAGTGCACTCAGAATGGTGCTGATCGGCTTGTTGTTTCATTCAATTTCTTGCTATGTGAAGATTGTCCTACAAAATGTGAAGAATCTAATCTTGGGTTTGGAGAACTGTGTTAACTGCCGGAACTGGTGAACTACTGGGGGTGTATGGAAGGAGCATTGGCGGTGCCTGACCATAGACTGCTTCATATGGAGTCATTTTAACCACTATTCAGCGAGAGGGAGCCACTTTGCCCACTGATGCTGTTGTTCTGAGGTGAAGCAATGAAAATAAGTTTCCAAACATTTGTTGATAACTTCAGTTTGACCATCTGTTTGTGGGTGATACCCTGAGCACATCTTCAATTTGGTGCCAGTGTGGCGAAATAGTTCTGTCCAAAAATAATTGGTGAAAGTTGTATCACGATCTGAGACAATGGAAGAAGGGATTCCATGAAGAAAAAAGATTTGGTCCATGAAAATCTGTGCGACTGAGGAGACGGTATAGGGATGGATGAGGGCACAAAAATGACTATATTTGGAGAGGTGATCAACCACAACCAAGATCACTGTCTTCCCTCTAGATTTAGGGAGCCCTTCAATGAAATCCATAGAAATATCTATCCAAGTCCATGTAGGGATGGGCAAGGGTTCGAGCAATCCAGGAAGGAGTGTCGTTTCACCCTTGTTGCACTGGAAGGTATCACATTCAGCTACCATCTATTGAATTGCCCTTTTCATTCCCTTCCAAAAGAAGTTATGCTGTGCCTGCTCATAAGTTTTGAGGAACCCAGAGTGCCCTACCAATGGAGAAGCATGGAGTTCATAGAAGACAGCCTGTTGAAGATCTATGCTCTGGGGAAGCACCAGGCGACCCTTGTATCTAAGAGAAGCACCATCCCAAGAGTAATGTGGTATAGTAGAAGGGTTATTGCCCAACTGTTGGATGATTTGATATAATGAAGAGTCATTGACATAGCCTTGCTAGACAGATTCCAACCAATTTGGAACAGGCATAGAAATAGCTGAAAGAGAAGCTTGGTCATCAAATGTGTGAGAAAGAGCATCCGCCACAATATTGTCCTTACCCTTCTTGTAAGTGATCTCATAGTCATAACCCATGAGTTTGCTAACCCATTTCTGTTGTGCTGGGGAGGAGACCCATTATTCTAGGAAATATTTCAGACTCTGGTGATCAGTCTTGATGTAGAAATGATTCCCTAATAGGTATGGCTGCCACTTTTGTACTGCATGCAAAATAGCCATCATTTCCTTCTCATATGTAGAGAGTACTAAATTCTTACCTGAAAGAGCTTTGTTGGTGAATGCAATGGCATGTTCATCTTGAAGGAGAACGGCACCAAGTCCATTGCCACAAGCATCACTCTCAATAGAGAAGGTCTTGGAAAAATCTGGCATAGCTAGAATAGGTGTAGTACACATAGCTTGTTTCAGTTTTTCAAATGCACACTTAGCAGCATGTGTCCATGTAAAATCATCCTTTTTCAACAGAGCTGTTAATGGAGCTGCAATCTTCTTGTAATCCTTGACAAACTTGCGGTAGTAGCCAGTCAGTCCCAAAAAACCACGGAGGCTCTTAAGTGTTTGAGGATGCAGCTAATTTTTCATGGCATCTATTTTGGCAGGATCGACTCGAACCCCTTGGGCTAAAACAATATGCTTGAGATACTCCACTTCCTCTTGCCCAAAAACACATTTAGACTATTTTGCATAGAGATGATGATCAGAGAGAAGTTGCAATACAAGATCCAGATGCTAGAGATGCTCAGCCCATGTTTTACTATAGATCAGGATATCATCAAAGAAGACCATAATGAATTTTTGCAAGTAGGGCCAGAATATTTTATTCATCAATACTTGGAATGTGGAAGGAGCATTAGTGAGGCCAAAGTGCATGACCAAAAACTCATAGTGGCCATCATGCGTGCGGAAAGCCGTTTTAGGGATATCATCCTCGTGAACCCAAATTTGGTGATACCCAGAACGAAGATCCAACTTGGAGAAAAATTTAGCACCATGAAGCTCATCAAGAATAGGAATCAGAAACATATCCTTGATTGTGATGTGATTAAGTGCTCGGAAGTCAATGCAGAGGCACCATGACCCATCTTTTTTTGGACAAGAAGAACTGGTGAAGAAAAGGAACTAGTACTAGGGTGAATAATACCTTGCTTCAGTAAGTCCCGAACGAGCATCTCAATCTTTGTCTTTTGGTGAAATGGGTAGCGGTAGGGCCTGATGTTGGGAGGAATGCTTCCAGGAAGGAGCTGAATACGATGGTCTTCTGGTCATGAAGGTGGCAATCCCACTAGTTCAGCAAAGACACATGTATATCTATCCAAAATTTGTTGTAGATCCAAAGGAGTAGTGGAGACCGCTGATGGTTGCATCTGAATGGAATGGAGCTGAGCAATGACACCATGTGAATTCTTCTTAAGGAGATTTTCCATGCGATGTGAACTGATGATGCTGAGAGACCCTGGTTGTAAGCCCTTCAATGTGTGTTTTTGCCCATTGTCTGAAAACTGCATCCAAAGTTTAGCAAAATCCCATAAGATGGGTCCAAGTGTGCGTAACCATTGAGCACCTAAAACCACATCACATCCACCTAAGGGCAAGGCAAACATGTTAGAGAATAAGTTATAATCTCCAATAGAGATATGCACATTGTGACACTTCCCTTTGTAAAGTAATGTGCCCCCATTAGAAATCACGACTTCAAAGTTGGAGCAAGGATGAACAAAACAATCAGCCTGTTTGGTGATCTAAGGGTCAATGAAGTTATGAGTGCTACCAGAATCAATGAGTATTGTAAGAGAGAGCTTCTTAAAGTAACCCTTGAACCACATGGTTTGTGGGGTGGCGACTCCTGCTAAAGCATGGAGAGAGATCTCTGGGTGGTCGTCCTAGGAAGAAGGGTCAACAAGCATCTGTAGAATGTCGACCCGATCATCTTCATAAACTTTAGTTGCAGGCAGATAATCCACATCCAAGAGATAGAGATTTTTCTCAACACATCTATGTCCCCAAATGAATTTCTCATCACAAGTATAACAAAGCCCTTTTTCTCTACGTGCCCACATCTCTACTTCAGACAAATGCTTGATAGGAGTTGTTCTAGGAGTTGGCGTGATTGGAGGTCTTTGGGAAACCGTATTTCTGAATGGAACAAAAGTGGATTTGGAGTGCTGTTGAGCTATGATCTTGTCCTCAGCCAACTTAACCAACCCTAGGGCTTCCATCATTGTGCTAGGACGGAACATTTTAACCTCAGATCGGATTGCATCCTTCAGACCATTGACAAAACAACTCCTGAAGAATTCATTAGACAATCCCTCTATGTGATTGGCTAGGTTCTCAAATTCTGTCTGATATTCTCTCACAGTGCTAGTTTGGCAAAGTTTAGTGAGTGCTCTTATGAAGTCATCAAAAGCACTAGGGCCAAATCATTGCAAAATGAGTTTGCAAAAATCTGTCCATTTTGTCTTTTTCATGAGCCTTGATGTACCAATGGAACCATTGAAGGGCTTCATGTTCCAAATCAAAGGATACAAGTGGGACTTTGTTGACATAAAAAATATTATGCAAACTAAAATACTATTCTGCCCGGTATATCCATCCAGTTGGATCATCACCATTGAAGCGAGGAAAATCAAGCTTTGGCCCATGAGAATTGCTGGAAGAAGAGAACCTAGTGTCTGTAGAAGACTTTGGCTACTGTCTATTGTTCATGGCTGAATACTGAAGATTGAGGCTGAGAATTTTTTCATCTAGATTTTGGAGTTTGGTCTTGAGGGTTGCAAGTTCATCCTCCATGTTTTTTGCTCCTGCGCGGGTGACAACCATAACTAGGAGTTTTTCTTTTTGGGAATGGGTAGAAAAACAAAAATAGAAACTTTTTTAGTAAAGGAAAATTTGGATTTGGGAAAAACTCTGAGGGGTAATTGAGGTTTGACTAGGTTTTGGACACTTTTTGAGGGACAAGGAAGTAGAAAATGGAGCTTTCAGAAGCAGGGTGAAAGAATGGGAAAATTTGTCCAAGAGGGACAAAGGAGCAGACATAGGAAATGAACATTGTGAAAAAAAATTGAAGGTGATCGGGTGAGAATCAAAGAAGTTATGGAAAACCCTAAAAATAGACAAATGTGGGATTTTTGGCTTTGATAAGTGGAATTTGGGATAGGGCCCTCAAGGAAGAAAATATGCAGAATGGAATTTCAACGGTTCCAGTGAATTTTCAGAGGAAACAGAGCTAAAGCAAGGAAGATATTTTTTTTATTTTTTTTCTGGAAACAATCTACAATGGCTCTGGACAGATGTAATCTATGATTTGTCAGCTGGCAATAGATATGGACCCTAGGTATGTTCAGTTTCCTAAATGTTCAGGGGATTCACTCGACTACCAATGCTATCTAACGACTTGTGTATTGGGGTAGCACCCCTCACTCCACGGCTTAGGTAAAACTGATAACAACTTTTCCACAAACGATAGCTCTTAGTTTACCTCATGGATGGGAACTAGTCAATTAGGTGGGGCCGTTGCCCTTTTCACTGGCAGGTCCTCTCAATGGGCCATCTACTTCAGGGTTCCTGTGGTACTCCTCACAATGAGTTTTAGGGCTATGCCTAGGTACTTCCCATAGTTAAGCGGATAGGGATTATTCCCTGATCCAAACCTGCAATTGAAATGAATAATACAGATGCAAAGAAAAAAAAAATTACTGCAATAATCACAGCACTTGGAGGCCATTGTGAAAAAAAATTCAGCAGAAATTCCACTAGCGAGCCCAAGAAAGTGCTTTGATACCAGATGAGAGGAACCTCCTGCAACAATATAATGAAAATGCATGAAATTATAGAAATAATAGAACACAGAAGGAATTTATTGATCATAGACCACTTTGAGGGGGCAACCTCCTTTGAGCAAGCTCAATACAATAAACTCGTGGATGCCTTCATTGGCCTCAACATGTACTTATATAGTAAGTCTAATCTAAACAACTATTACTCCCCATGAATGTGGGATAATACAATATACTCATAGGATGACTTACAAAGCATATGTGTCCAACAATGATATACTAACAAAGTAAAGAGAAGGGTTAAACACAGGTTCCTAACAGCTTCCCATTTTGCTTCCAAATTTGCTTCTGGTTTTGCTTCCAATTTTACTTCCAGTATGGCTTCAAATTTTGCGTCTGATTGTGCTTCAAATTTTGCTTCCAGTTTTGCTTCCACCGTTGCTTCCAATTTTGCTTCCAATTTTGCTTCCAATATAACGTCGCTTGTTGCTTCCATTTTTGTTTCTTTTGTTGCTTCTAAAAATGCTTATTGTTTTGCTTACATTTATTAATTTAATATGTTGTATTTCAATTTAATTAGTTAAATATATCATGCCTCTTAAATAACTCATGATTATAAAGTAAGTAATTTAATTATTTAACTCATATGATTAAATAACAAGATAATTATTATAACATGATCATCATCTATAATTAAAACAAGTGAGTCAAATATCTATAATTTAATTGAATTTGACATCCATCCTGAGCAATAAATTAAAATCATCATACGTAATAAATATCCATCCAAAAATCATCGACCACTTTCAATATATATAAATTGACAAGTCAATACAGATAAGATCATCATCATATATAACTAAAACAAGTGAAAGTCAAATATGCTAGTAGATCAATAACATGTCTAACTCAAAATGATATAAGTCAAGATGATACATGTCCAAATGATATAAGTCAAAATAATACATAAATTTATGATACAACTCATTAATATGGCACTGTAGGCCGTGAAAATGATACATATGATAGCTAGCGACTATGAAAAGAGGCATCATAACAGTATATCAATAATGATTCATGATGCAGTCTATATGATCATGAATTTCACTGGCTACTACGAGCAACTGCCTCATCATCATCATCACCATCATCGTCATCATCATCATCATCATCATCATCATCGGCCTCAGTGTCTTCTGTATCTACGTCATCATCATCCTCTGCCATGTGATCTATACCAGAACCAACATAATCTGGATCTCTATCGGGAGGATCATCTTGATCTTCTGGAAGACCCGTGTTCTACAAAAAAAACATTTAAAATGAAAAGTTATTATTTATTTCATGTAATAATTTTTTTTTCTATTATATTTCTAATATTACAACATATGAAACGAAACCATAATCATATTACATCATATGAAAGTGCACATACCATAATAAAATTTCAAAAAAGTTATAGCTAATATGTCATTCCAATGATGTAAAACATGCAACAATTCTAATAAACATTAGTAAAGATCATAAAAAAATTTGTTATAAATTTAACTATCAGCTATAAATTCTATTACATAACATTAAGTGCTACAAATTGCTTGGTTGGAAGCTCCCATTTTGACACAGGCAGGGAGGATGGTGGCAAAGGTTGTGGAATTTGGCTTTACACTAGCTAATTGCATTTGCTTTAAAATTTCTGAAGCCTTTTCAACAAATCCATTTTGTGCATATCCTGCAGTCATTGCAGTCCATGAGACCACATTTCTTTGAGGCATTCTGTCAAACAGTTCCCATGCCTTGTCTATGCTTCCACATTTTGCATACATGTCTAATAGGGCAGTTGCAACTACAACATTTGAGAAAATTCCTCTATCCTTTATGTATTGTTGGATGTCCATACCCTATTCCAAAGCTCCCATTTTGACATAGACAGGGAGGATGTTGGCAAATGTTGTGGAATTTGGCTTTACACTAGCCAATTGCATTTGCTTTAAAATTTTTGGAGCCTTTTCAACAAATCCATTTTGTGCATATCCTACAATCATTGCAGTCCATGAGACCATATTTCTTTGGGCATTCTGTCAAACAGTTCATGTGCCTTGTCTATGCTTCCACATTTTGCATACATGTCTAACAGGGCAGTTGCAACTACAACATCTGACAAAATTCCTCTATCCTTTATGTATTGATGGATGTCCATATCCTATTCCAAAGCTCCCATTTTGACACAGGCAAGGAGGATGTTGGCAAAGGTTGTGGAATTTGGATTTACACCAGCCAATTGCATTTGCTTTAAAATTTCTGAAGCCTTTTCAACAAATCCATTTTGTGCATATCCTGTAGTCATTGCAGTCCATGAGACCACATTTCTTTGAGGCATTCTGTCAAACAGTTCATGTGCCTTGTCAATGCTTCCACATTTTGCATACATGTCTAACAGGGCAATTGCAACTACAACATCTGACAAAATTCCTCCATACTTTATGTATTGATGGATGTCCATACCCTATTCCAAAACTCCCATTTTGACACAGGCAGGGAGGATGGTGGCAAAGGTTGTGGAATTTGGTTTTCAAACAACTCATACTCGTAGAGTCATGGTTTTAGGTCATGTATGTTATGGTAACAACAAGGAATTCCAACTATGGTTACGATAGCTAAGACTGCTCTCATTTGTGACTGTAACAAGGTTCTTGGACAACACTATCTTGCTCTTCACACTGGGTACTATATAGGCCAAGATTGGGTTGAAGAAATCACTTGATGGTTACCTATATAGTGATACCACACCCTAATACCCCACGCATTCTAAATATCTTGAGATTTATACAACACTCAACCAAGATGAAATTGTATCACTGTACCACACTTAAATATGACATCCTTTCTTGACAACAATTTGTAATCTTTAGACTATTGGGATACTTGCCACAAATAAATATTAGGTCAATGACATTGTTAGGTCTCAAAAATGCAGGTTGCAAATCCTAAGACGATGCTAGGCTCTATGCTTAGATTTGCAACATTTTTGAACTAACGAAACCAAGTTAACCTATAGGGTTGATGACTCCCTGCACTTCAGGTTCTGCTAGACCTAGGCGGGTGCACCTTTCTAATGAAGCAAATTAAATGGATGTGTGATCTTGGCTGAGTGATGGATCTACCCACAGTGGCAAATGGTGCAGAATAGATGATTACTTGCTACCTACTTTTTACTTCTAATGTCTGAACAGTGATTGAAAATGGTATGGTTCTAATTTGGTATAAATTGTATAAGCAATATCAAGGCAAAACTAATGGATATGTTCAACTAATGAAAATGAGTAAGACTAGTGCCTAAATCTATTAGGCTATTTGAGTCAATGAATGGAAACAAATGTATGTGATTGGTGAGCTTATCTCCTAGCTTAACTCTAACAGTTGGGCACTTTGGATATTTACACCTTATGCAAATGTGTAGGTTTTAATGTGATAGTGCTCTTCTTATATAATTCCAATGATATTCCCTTGAATTACTGTGAAATTATGAAAGGAATTTAATTCTTGAGTTGATGGAAACTGATCACAATAACTTCTTCAAAAGGATTGAATCTTTGACATGAACCAATTAAAGTCAATTATTAGAAAAGATTTTTAATTCACATCAACTGGAAACCAATCAAAGAACTTCACATAGTGACAACAAATATGCCCTGAC
The DNA here is from genome assembly GCA_027924645.1 of Cunninghamia lanceolata. Classification (NCBI taxonomy): domain Eukaryota; kingdom Viridiplantae; phylum Streptophyta; class Pinopsida; order Cupressales; family Cupressaceae; genus Cunninghamia; species Cunninghamia lanceolata. The sequence goes on along the minus strand of BSBN01000927.1, from coordinate 3,769,914 downwards.
AAATGTAAATCTGAGTAATTCAATAGAACCACTTTGGAAACAACACAATAACATATAATCATGAAAATTAACACAACTGTTGAACACCAGAAATAAATCACCATGTAGAAATATTCTGCTCCATTATGTTTTTTAGAAATTAACACGTGTAATTGAAATTCTTTAATTAAAATAGAATTGACAATTTATCTTCTTTCTATATGTAATACATACAGTCTTCTTCAAATTAAAGAGAGATACCTATCAATCGATGATCTTATGACCATCATATGTTTTAACTTTAAATCAATATTAGTGAAGAGACCACATCTCTTCATATTGTGTTTTGAGAACTAACAAAATTATGAAAATAAAAAAATACATTTAATACTAAGCCCTGCTAAGCCATAAATAGATTTGAGCAAGATGATCCAAATATTTCTAGCTCAGGTGTGTCTCTGCATACTCAATGGAATCCCTAACGTCCACCTCTATTGAAACCATCTTCTCTAGATTCGAGCAAGCTTCCTTGGATACCGAATCTTCATGTTTTACAATTTCTAGGGCCTCATCTAATATTCCCTGACACTCCTTGACCCATTCATCCTTGCTCTTCAAATATGTGTCATTCTTGCGTAACACAGGTACACCTATCTAAGAAGTCTCCATGCATTCTTTCACTTCATCTTGGAGCCTATCATGGTACTTCTTATGCTGCTTAATAAGATTGTCTACATCAGATGTGCTTGCACTGTGAGAGGTGTGTTTACCCTGTATTTCATGTAACTTATCGTGCATTTTGTTATTTAGTATTTCATGTTCTTGAATGACCTTTTGGTTTTCAGAGCAAATATCCCATAATTTAGGCATCCATTGCATCAGATGAGCATGTCTATTCTGCAGGACTATAGTGAGTGTATCTATTCTGACCTGTGCCATTTGATCTTTTGAGGATGATTGGACTTGTTGTGAGCTTTCTTCCTGTGTAATCATTTTAAGAGGGATTGAATCCTTTAAGAAATCATTTTCTTTTTGCAACCTTTCCCAGCTCATTTTGTAGGTATCCCTCTCCTTTATCAATAAATGAATCTGAGCTTTATTTAGTTTTGCCACATTTACTCCAAGTTCTGCTGTAATGACTGGATCAGTTTCTCCAGCTTTCAATGTCATAACATGGCCAAAAACTTTTTCAGTGTCAATGATAACAAGTTTTCTGTTTGGTGGGTATAGAGCCCATATCATGAGGGAGTTCTCATCTGGATTGTATTTTGTTCTGGTAAATACTTCAACAACCCCTTCAGAACTAAGCTTGTGTTTTGTATCATTATTGTGCAGAAAACTGTCAAAAACAAGTGCTAAATTCAAATCAAGACCCAGGAAGATCATTACACTAGATTCTCTGAGCAACTCTCTTCCTTTCTCAGGAGTCATATCTTCCATCTCCTTTTCAACTTATACTTTTAAAGCATTCATTAACTACGTCTAGTTGTCTGGTGTAACATCTGAAACTGATTCTCTAATAGCCTTCCCCTTGTGTTTGTATAAAAAGGATCTGAACTTAGGGGTATGAATAAATTGGTCATCTAAAATAAAAGATTTATATGCAAATTGTCTAGCATCATTATTCCCTATTTCTTCAATTTCCAATCCTCTTTCCGGGGGTTGGTATGGTTTAATTCTACATTTTGAAATTGTATCAGAAAAGTCATGGGGTTGAGAGGCCACAGACCCTTCACTATCAGAGGAAAACACTTCAATTTCTTGTGCTTCCCTTCTTCTTTCCCTTATTTTATGATTATATTCATCAATGGCTATTTCAATATCTTCTTGTTCCCAATTTCTGATTACATCATCATGAGGGAAAGGTACATAAGTATATCCACTCAGTTTTTGCTTCTTCTTAGCATAATCAATAAAGCCCTCTGGGTCAAAATATTTTCTCTACATTGCTTTACTAAGATTAAAATGAGATAGTTTATCAAGAATGAGATCATAACCTTCTCTAGCTAACACAGTAAAGTCACCAAAACATAATGTGCTTGGCATAAAAGGCTGTTTATCATATGCACTGTGATTCATCACATTTGAGTAGTCAAGCTGTCTAACTATTTCCAGGTATGCCACCCTATCTGGTATAGTTTTTGGCAACAGAAAAGGGGTATCCTCAAACTCGTATACTCTAATCATTGTGGAATCATGAAAACAATACCAATCCCCCCAATTGTGGTTTACAGTAGGTGGCCCATCAAAATTCTTGGGTCTCAAAAACCTTTTAATTTCTTCTGACAAAGTGTAACTGCGTGGGTAGCCATAACATTTGTACAGGTTTTTACAAAGAATTCTTCAAAGTGAACATAACTAGAATTCACAAACCTGCTGTCCCATATTGAGGTCCATAATTGTGGGGGCAGTGATTGACCATCTTTATCAATTTGTGAAATTTTCAACTGCTCTGGCCATAGATTCAATTCTTGTCCAAAATACAAAACCATATGCATGAGAATAGAATAATGTCTAAAGCTGACTATGGGGGAACTATTCTTTAAGGCCTTTAGACCCGAGTCGATTTCCTTAAAAATAAAAGTAGCATAGTCAAATGTCCTGGCGTGATGGCATTGGATATCCACAAAGATAACCATGGGCAATATGGACATAAATTCTGGAACTTCAGTTCCCAACACCTGCTCCACTGAGTAATATGTGTATCTCAGGTAAGGTTTGAACAACTTGACATGAAACGGTGGTTCATCCCCTTCTTCAAATGGCACTAGATTCCCCTCATTCTGTGGCCTATGTAAGGGTAGTCTCCAGCCCTTACATGTGGTATCCAATCTGAAATATTCCTTTTCTAGGGCTTCATGTATGATAGGGGTGTTATATGTGTCATTTAAATCAAAAACTTCACAAATTTCATTTTTAGATATATGAAACAAGGGCTTTCCCTATAGATTGCATATGGCCTTTTGGTCTAGATCATAATGGTATGCTAGCAGTTTCAAAAGGTCTATATTGACAAAAACATCTGTGACTATTAATTTCCCTAAATTGAGTTGCCAAGGGTTGCAGACGGGTTTCATCCTATGTCTCCTGTGATAGTGGAAAATGAATAATTCATACCCTCGGATAGGAGTCCATATATTTCTGACATATTTGTATTTATCTTCAATTTTTTCCACATTTGCCCTCAATTGTGCAGTTTTTCTGGCCTTGGGTCCAGAATCAGGCAATTGGTCCACAAGATCTTGGTTTAGTTTCCTTTCTGGTGTTTTCTCTCCCTTCTCTATTTCAATTTTCTATTTTTTGCCCTTGGTTTGGCTCTTTTCAGTGTGTTGCCTTTTCTTTGTTTCAGAGGAGCCTTCCATTTTATACCAGAACTTGACTGTATCAAAGAAAGTTCAAGGACTTACCTATATATGCTCTGCACAAATCTCCTGATTCTTGGTGAATTCCTTCTTCTCCGTCTGCAACCCTTGTGTTGATTTTAGTGAGGATCAGAATGGCTTTTACAACATTATGTTCAATCAGCCATTAATGGCTGCCACCGAAATTAAATGCAGGGAATTCATGAATTTCAAAATCTCAGGGCGATGCTCTTTTTATCATATTGGTGAGACCATTTTATTCTTTTGCTGATCTTCATATTGTTTTGGCACCATTTTCTTTCATATGTTTCTGGTTGGTCACTAAGGGTGTGTTGGTGTCTCTATGAAATACTCTTTTCATAGAGTTATGAACCCTTTATTGTCATTTTTGGGAGATATTATAATTTTCATCCCAATGCCATTTTGATCAGGTGTGGCAAACGTTCTCCTTAGCATCAGTGAGTGTTTCTTTGACAGATAGTGGTTACCTCATCTTTATCGGCATGACAATCTCCATCGTCAAGAGAATATGATAGTCTCCTGACAGGTTAGGTCTTCCTGATGATCTTATCTCCATCGCTCATTTTTATTAGAACATATTGGTGAGAGTCTTACCGAAAGCCTTTTGTCTCTTGTGTCGGGGTGACTTTTGTGGTTGGGGAAGCTTAAGGATTTCATTATGATTGTATATGTCACGTCAATAGTCTTAATATTATGCACTAGGGAGAGATTGTTTGCTTCCTAGCGATGAGCCATTGGTCGGTGTGACTTAAAGGCTCGGTGTAACTTTAGGATTTCACTCTGATTGTTCTACTCACACTGATGAGTATGCGTCAGTGATACATACAAAATGTCTCCCTGATCTTTTGACATGAAATTTTGATCATTCGGACATCAATCATCTCTCACCGATTATCACATTATACTTCAAGAATGTATTTTTCTATTTAGGGTGAGTTACTTAAGGTCTTGCCGATATAGATAACTTAGTATCAGAATTAGGCTATGGTCAAAGAGCTAGGTATATTCATGAGATTATTTTGTGCAGATTCTGAAATGGATCTTGTCACACAAATTTTTGGTGGATGGTTTTGAAAATGAGGGACATTAGTCACATTATGTGGAGAGTTGGTGAATTCTTAGCAGATGAATAATGTGAAATTTTTTAGTTCCAATAGACACAAGGCTTTTAAACAAAAACTATAATCCCAACTCTATATCCATCCCCTTGGCAGTCTCAAGGGCCACCTTGAGACAAAAAATGCTAATGTACTATTATGACAGTTATGATTGTCCTCCATCATTTCATTGTACATTTGAAACTTGAGATGAGGATTGGGGAGGTCTCCATTTGTAAAAACATGGAAAATACTCATGGCAAGATCTTTAAAATAGGCATATTCAACTTCAGGCATTTTTGTAGACTCTAGGAAGGTGGATTTAAACTTAGTGACTTTAATTACCAGCGTAAAGACTATCCCCTTTGTGACTATGACAAGGTAACACTATCATGCTCTTAATGACAATCCCTTCTCCATTGGGTAATGGCCTAATAACATTTATCTCCTTTGTGATTCCAATGCTTCTCTAATGCACTATCATAGGAGTCTTGACAATCCTTATGTATTAGTGAAGAAGGCTTCCAACAAATCAGAAAGGAGGGTTTAAGATTACATACAAAGTCCTAGTCTTCATACCCTAGTCACATATCACCCCTCTAAGAAGACCTCAAGACAATTACCCTTTAATACAGGATGTCAATGCAGTTTTAAAAGATAAAGTGCAAGAGGCCAAAGGACAAGAAAACTTAAGGCCTTAAGGGGTTTAAAGGAATAAAAATATAGGCTTGCAGACTCGACTTAAAACCCTAACCCTATGTGGGTACCACCAAAACCCTTCAACTTGGCACTATAAAACCTTGTCCAATCTGATCGTGGGAAGCTGAAATCAAGCATGTACAATCACATATGATAGATAAGTATGCCTACCAAGTGGTTTGACATAAAAATGAATAGCCTTCAAATTATAACCCTTCAAAGTAGGCCACTGAAGTATATTGTACAGGTGCATTTATGAGTGCTACAGTTAGATTTTTCATCATGGGAACCTAAATTTTTTGCAAAAAATGGTAGGAAATTTTAGGTTCCAACAAGTCCTTTAGTTGGAGGCAGGAAAACAAGGGTTTTATGTTCATTATTAGCCCGTTAAACTTAAGCATATGAGATATCATGGCACACACAAAATGTTGTGGATAATGACCATAAGATTAGGTTAATTGTGGCCACTTTTTGTAAGCAAGCACAAGACTAGTATACTCATTATGATCCTAATGGCACCAAGAAGGGTCCCCAAAGATATAAGAGTAATCATTTGTCATCTAAGAGAAATATTACATTTAAGGGCGCTAGGGAACAGAGAAGCACTTTATAACTCATCCTATGCATCAATAAACAACTCAACACAAGAAATTCAAATTGACATATTAACACAACAATATCCAACTAAGTTATTGAAAGTCAACTATTGATACCTCGTTCTCCATCCAGATTACAAAATTGGTCCACTTTTTGCTTTGTAACATTTCCTTTTCAAACTGGCTTGGATGCCGGCCATATTTCTCCTCCTATCAAAACATGGCACATGGACTAGTTAAACTAATTAATATGCAACCATTTACTTTTTCCTAGGAAATTAAAAAAAACAATATCATTTAACTTATTAAATATACTTACAAATGTACAGATCAAGGCCTGTAAACCTTTCTAGCCACTGTGATGCATGGCACAAAGTTTGTCAAGCCTAGCCTTGGAGGCCTTGTCCTGAAACATATACTAATTCAATTTAACTATGCACAAATAAAATTTAAAAATCATTTAATAAATTTGATATAATCTTATGAGCAAATTCAAATACCTGTGTACTCTCCTCACCGGACTTCCTTCATGCATCAGACTTCTTGTATGCTTTTACAAGCTCTTTCCATACTTTCAAACTTACATCAATTGGCCTTTTTTTGAGCTTTTGCTCGGGAGGGAGTTTTTTTATCTTCTTTGTTTGGTTGCACCAAAATCTCTTGCAGTTTTGAGACATTTGTAGCTTTATCTTCTTTACAGACTAACCTGTGCCAAATTCAATCTCCATGTCTTGGATATCTTCTTTTTGTAGGTGCATGGGTATCTTTGAGAATGACAAATATAGATGGTCTTTGAATTGTTGAAGGCATGATTCCTTCAACCTATTCACAAATGTTTTTCTAGCATCCATCATTCAGACGTCCCCTGAAACCACATCATATTCTATCTTGGTATCGTAGGTACCAATGCAAGATGCAAAACATGGCGTGGTGGTCGAAGAAGTCTGTGTCCCAGGAGTGGGTGGGACATTGGAAGCCTCTGTTCCCTGTTCCACATTATTAGAGCTTATTGTTATTGATTTCCTCCTAGATCTTTTGCTCAACCCATGACTGGTTAGGGAATCAATTGATTCCCTTTGACACTGTTGATTTGGTTGTAATGTTTCAGGGGCTTTACCAGATCATTTTTCTATGCATCTGGCAAGCATTGTCAAGTCCACACCATCCAATTTGTTCACTGCTTCTACCCCCAATATGGAAGCCAATGCCTCTTTATCTTTGTTAGTATCATGTTCCTATAAAATAAATTTCTTCTTTTAAATTTACAAATAAAAAACTAAAAACTAAAAATCAAAGAAATAATGGAAACATTTACAAATCTATAAATTGACAATGAATTACCTCATTGTGGCCAGAGTCTGCTCCCTTTGCTCTCTTCCCTCTATTGCTTGACATTTTGAGGTGACCTAGGGCAAATTATTTTCATTTAGTCTGTGGAGGCAATGAAGTACACACTGCTAGGTATGAAAGTTTTTGTCCAATTTTTCTGTATTCCTCAAGGTTTTTGACCTTTACTTTGTAGAGCAAATCATGAAGCTATTTTCCTATGAATCAATTGGTTACTTGGGAGGGAATCTATAGTTCCTAGCCTAATTTTAGTTTGCTCACCATCGTCTCAAAATCCCTATCTCCTTGTATTGTCTCGACCAACCTTTGTTTTAGTTTTCTCACCCTCGTCTCAAAAGCCCTAATTTTAGCTTGCTCACAATCAACTTGTCTTAAAGAACTCGACTACTTTTTTAGGAAGGAAGCAAGAAATTTGTGTTCAGAGAAAGGTATTGATGGTAATGATAAGCGAACTTGGGCATTGGGGTTTGAAAAATGTGTTCACTACTCTCGGATGCAGAGGAAATAATGCAATGTCTACAATTTTACCCTCCTCCTTTGTAACTACATGAGACTTGAAAGATTCGCCTGTAAACAAAACAATATTTACAACCATTTCTTCACAATCCTCTCCATTTAATCAAAACAAAAATATATTTGGGAACAAAAATTTTTTATTGTAATTGTAACCTTACCTATGGTGTCAAAAACTAAATCAAATTTCTCATCTCTTCGTGCGGTGTTTTTCTCCTGTAATTATTGAATTTGTCATATATTAATTCATGCGCCACTCCAACCCAAACGCTCGATCTCTAAACAAAAAATGAACACTAAAAATCAATATTAAAGTTTTGTTTTGTTTTTTTTTTGTTTTGGGTATGTGCAGGCAGGAATTTTTTTTAATTTTTTTGATCCAGTAGTCGGCGCTATAGTCGGAGCAATTAACGTCGACTTTACCGCCGACTTTTAGGGAAAAAATGTAATCTATTTGGGGTGCTAAAGATGGCATAAAGTGCACCTAATTTAGTGCCAATCAGTGCAAAATGATATATTTTGCTTGAAAGTTGATAAAAACATAACCTCACCAAATTTGGATTGTCCTTATAATAAGTAACTATATCTCGTTTCCATGATAGCATTTTGACTTCATGCTTCTCTTATGATTAGCTCAATAATGACTCACTCTTTCACGACCTTACAAAGATGGTTGGTGACAATCCTTATGCAACTGATATGGCTTTGGAAAAACTAAACAACTCTTCTTTTACTATCATGATGATATGATATTGGGACTATATTGATAGCTTATGGAGTGTGCTTATGGTATTGTGATTTTCATTTCTATGTTCTCATTAACCTGTTTTAGGTTGAAGCATGGTAACTAACTAGTGCAGGAGCACCACGGGCTTGAAGCCCATGTATATATTCTTTTTGCATTTTGGTGTGATGTTGTGAATTTTCAAATAGGACAGAGCGGGAACATGCATGTTGGTGTGAGAAAGGCTATCAGGATGACCAAGTTTGCATTGATCCGACAATAGTGATCTCACCGATCGGAGTGATGAACATCAAGCGTCACTGATGGGTAGTTCATCAGTGTATCGGTGAAGGGAGTTTTTGTGGCCGAAGGCAATGTCTCACTGATAGGGATGTTATCGGCATGTCGGCGGGAGAAATGGAGACACTGCCGATAGAGGCAGTCTTGCCGATGGAGAAGTTGTATGTGGATTTCGGCGTGAGGTTGTGATATCAAAGAACAAGTGTAAAGTCTAAGAGATAGACATTGTCTAGGCGATGGAAAGTCTAAGAGATTCAAAGGCATCTGTGTGAGGTTACATATCGGAAGGCGAGGAGAAACTTTCACTGACGGCCTAAGTCACAGCGATAGGAAGCATCAGGAGGAGAAGTTGGAAGGTCTAGCCGATGGAAGAGAGTCAAAGATCATCAGGGTGATAACAAGCATTGGAGTAATATTTCCAAAGGAGCCCGATAATACTAAGTTTGGCCAATGAGCATAAAGATCTCGGGGAGAGATAAGTCATCGGGGAGAAAGAATGTGGGAAGGTCGATAAGGTAGGTCAGGCCGATAAAGATTTAGACTCACCGATAGAGGGTGGTCACACCGATGGAACGATAGCATAGAGTTGAACTAGGGCAGTTAGAATATGAATCGGTCTGAGAACTGAAACGTCCTGTAACAGACATGTGTTAACTATAAGATGCATAATTCTCTCTGTAAGGGGTTACAAGGGTAGAAGTTTTTGATTTGAGAAGCATTTTGATGTAAGAACAATTTTGAATAAAAATCCAATTCAGCAGTTCGACCAATATTATATTTTTGTACAGTTTTTTGTTTGTTATTCTAAGGTAGATTAGTCATTTTCTTTTCTGCAATTTTATTCTCTTTTGCAAACCATGACTCTATCTTGATGTCCCTCAAGTTCCTCTGTATAGTATGGAGGCCATCAAACAGAGCCATGCCTTTTGTTTGTTTTTCTTTTGTGGGATGGTTGGATTGTCGACTAGAGGCAATGCATGCTTGTTCTAGGCGAGCTCAGTAAGTAGTCTGGCTAGATAAACAAGTAGGAGAATAGACTTGTAGGGGTGGAAAACTAAGAGGGAGAAAGTGAGCACCAAGCAGTCAAGACCCTTGAACAGAGAAAGAAGGGTGGACAATGGGTTCAAAAAAGTTATGTACCCTTGAGGCAGTATCTTGGAAGTAGTGAGGACAAGGAATGTGTCCCACACCAAGTAGAGTGATAGGATTTTCCATCTCTGCAAAGAGTTGAGGAATTTAGCAGACATTTTTGTGTAGAAAGATGTCATGAGCACTTGAATTGGTAGAGAGGCTAGAGTTGTCCAGAGTCTTGAATTGATTCAAGATAGGTAGAATTGACATTCTAGAGTCCCTCCCTATCAAATTGGTATCAGAGCTAGTTAAAGATTTGGGTTATTCCTAGATAGGAATAGAGGAGTTGTATGTCATCAACCAGTGAGTCTATAGATTCATCCAAGAAGATGGTGACTAATGCAGAATTGGCAAAGAAGGTTGAGGATCAAGAAGAGGAGAATAGGCTCCTACAAAAAAGATTGGCAGCAATGGAAAGTAAACTGGGTGCAATGATGGAAAAGACTAAAGAAGTCAGGTAGAAAGTAAACAAGGAAAAAGGTGTGTCTATAGAAGATGAAGAGCCCACACCTGATCCTAAGATGGAAGAAGAACCTTTCTTGAAAGCTTTGAAAGCCATGAGTGGTAAGACATTGGAAGGAGTTCCTCTTTTCAGTGGGAAAATGGACCCAGATTTGGTCATGGAATGGATAAAAGGACTTGAAAATCACTTTGAATGTGATGGTGTAAGAGAGGCATAGAAAGTAAAGGTGGCCAAATCTAGATTCAGGGGAGCTGCCTTAACCTGGTGGAAATTTGTGCAGACTGAAAGAGCAAAAGAAGATAAGAAGCCCATAGCTACTTGGAAGGGGATGGTAGCTAAAATCAAAGAAGCATATATGCCAGAAGATTATGAAATATAGCTGCACAGGAAGAGACAGAATCCGAGACAGAAGGAATTAGATGTCAGTGCATACACTGAAGAATTCCAAAAGCTATGCTTAAGGTCCAAAGTGATGGAGGATGAAAGCATAAAGGTAGCAAGGTACTTTAATGGTCTGAAGTGGAATATACAAGAAGAGATCAATTTGTTATGTCCTACAATAGTGCACAAATGCTATTAGCTGGCACTAAAAGTAGAGGAAAAGAGCAAGAGGAAACAAGACTCAAATAGCAGAGGAAGAGGAAGAGACAGAGATAACAGAGGACACAGAGGAAGTTTTGGTGGAAGGAATGCTGACAATAGATCCCAAGCAAAATCCAAACTCACAGAGCAGAGTGGGGAGTTGATTGGTAGAGGAAACCACATAGGAAGAGGATCTAACAGAGGAAGGTCAGGAGTATCAGGTAGAGGATCCTATTTCACCACCATGAAGTGTTACAATTGTGGTAATCTAGGTCATCTAGCATATAGGTGTCCAGAAAAGGCCACATCCTCTTCTCAAGGAGGTGATAAGAGAAATCACTATGTCCAAGATAATGCATCTAGCAGCTAGTCACCTGAGGTCAGTCTGAACTCAGAAGATGGAGAGAACCTGATGATAAGGAGAACCTTGATGAAGAAACCAGTAAAGTCTGAACCAAGCCAGAGGAGAGCACTATTCAAAATCAAATGCAAGATTTTGATTAAGGTATGTAAAATTATCATAGACTCAGGATCTACTGATAATATTATTTCTGATGAGGCAATTAAGAAACTGAATTTGAAAAGAATAACTCATGCAAACCCATATAGAGTCACCTGGTTGAATAAGGGTCAACATGTGGTAGTAAATGAACAAAGTTGGGTAGAGTTTAGTATAGGTGGCTATAAGGATAAGGTATTATGTGATATACTACCCATGGATGCATGCCATCTCTTATTGGGTAGACCATGGCAGTATGACCGAAAGGCAATACATGATGGTGAGAAGAATGCCTATTCTTTTCAGAAGGATGGTGTCACCTATAAGATTCCATCATTGGAGGATGAGGATGCAGTTCAGACAAAGAGTCCCAATATCTTGGTTGTGAGTGGAAAAGAGTTTTTGAATACTTTTAAGGAGGATGGTATTGGTCATGCCATCATAGTAAAACCAAAAGAAGAGCAGCAGGATAAGAAGACAGTGATTCCCAAGGAGATGCAGCCTATACTAGAGAAGTATAAGGGCATAATCAGTGATGGTACACCAGCCACATTGCCTCCACAGAGAGCAATATATCATCAGATAGACCTGATTCTAGGAGCATCTTTGCCAAACAAGGCTCCTTACAAGATGACTCCAAACCAGCACAAAGAAATTGCTAGACAAGTGCAAGAGTTGCTTGATCAGGGATTAATCAGGAAGAGTATTAGTCCTTGTGTAGTGCCCACAGTGTTGGCACCAAAGAAAGGAGGATCATGGAGATTATGCATAGATGCCAGAGCCATAAACAAGATAACTATAAGGTATAGATTTCCAATTCCCAGAATTGAAGATCTCATGGACTGTATTGGAAAAGCAAAGTACTTTACTAAGATAGACCTGAAGAGTGGTTACCACCAAATAAGAATCAAGGAAGGTGATTAGTGGAAGACATCCTTCAAGACCATAGAAGGACTATATGAATGGCTTGTTATGCCATTTGGTCTATCAAATGCGCCCAACACCTTTATGAGACTCATGAATGAAGTCCTAAAGGATTATATTGGTAAATTCGTAGTTGTTTTTCTAGATGATATTCTAATTTTTAGTCAGACTAAGGAAGAACATCTAGAACATGTAAATACTGTTTTGCAAAAATTACATGATGAACAACTAACCATCAATCTAGAGAAGTGTGAATTCATGAAGCAGGAATTGGTATACCTTGGTTTTGTGGTGTCCTAGGGAGAATTGAAGATGGACAAGTCAAAGGTAGAGGCAATCTTGAGCTGGCCTACTCCCAGAGCAGCCACAGAGGTGAGAAGTTTCCATGGCTTAGCCCAGTTTTACAAAAAGTTTATCAAAAATTTCAGTGGGATATGTGCACCGAATACAATTAAGGGTGCAATGAAAGCAAAATTCAGATGGACACCAGCTGTAGATAGAAGTTTTGAACAATTGAAGAAAGAGATAGCAACACAACCTATACTATTACTGCCTAGTTTTGATAAGCTATTTACTATTGAATGTGATGCAAGTAACATAGCTGTTGGAGCAGTGTTAAATCAGGAGAACAGACCTATAGCCTTTTTCAGTGAGAGGCTGAATGAAGCAAAGAGTAAGTACTCTTCATATGACTTAAGGTTGTATGCTCTAGTCCAAGCACTTAGGAAGTGGAGACATTATCTCCTACCTAAGGAATTTGTTGTCTACACAGATAACCAAGCCCTGAGTTTTCTAAACTCATAGGATAAGTTGAGCAGTAGACATATCAAGTGGATGGAGTACCTACAATCCTACACTTTTATAATTAAGCATAAGAAGGGGCAGCTCAACAAATTTGTAGATGCTTTGAGCAGGAGGTTGCTCACAGTGTAGGAAGTGCAGTTGAAGAGCATTGGAGTTGAAGATTTCAAGGATCTCTATAGAGATGATGAAGACTTTGCTGAGGCATACAAGGTATGTCAAGATTTTGAGAATCACTTTCACAGTGAGTTTGCAGATTTCACCTTGCAGCAAGGATTGCTATTCAAAGGTGGACAATTATGTGTGCCAAGGGGATCTATGAGAGAAAATCTCATACAGGAGAAGCACAATGGCAGTCTGAGTGGCCATTTTGGTCTGAACAAAACACTGGAGCTAGTCCAAAGGTTCTATTATTGGCTGAGGATGCACAGAGACATCAGAAGGTATGTAGAGCAGTGTATCGTATGTCAGAAGGCCAAGGGAACCACTTCAAATGCAGGACTGTACCAACCTTTGCCCATTCCTTCCAGGCCATGGGAATGTGTAAGTATGGACTTTGTGGTTGGTTTGCCTAAGACTAAGACTGGTTATGATAGCATATATGTAGTTGTGGACAGGTTTAGCAAGATGAGTCATTTCATTCCCTGTAAAGTGACTCATGATGCCAGTCATATAGCACACTTGTTTTTCAGAGAAGTGATAAGGATTCATGGACTTCCAGCAAGCATTGTGTCTGACAGAGATGCTAAGTTCATGGGGCATTTCTTGAAAACTTTGTGGCAGAGATTAGGGACAAATTTATCTTTCAGCTCAGCATACCATCCACAAACAGATGGTCAGACAGAGGTGGTAAACAGGACACTGGGTAACCTGTTAAGATGTATAACCAAGGAATATGGGCAGAGCTGGGATCAAGTCATTCATCAGGCAGAATTTGCCTATAATGACAGTGTGAATAGGACTACTGGTAAGAGTCCATTAAAATAGTCTATGGAATGCACCCCAGAGGTGTATGTGAGCTTAGGAATATGGGAAACACGGAGAACAGAAGTGGTCATGCAGAGCATTTTGCACAATCCATGAAAGAAGTACATGAACAGGTGAAGAAAACCTTGACAGAAAACACACAGAAGATTAAGGACAGAGTAGATGCCCGCAGGAAGGACATCCAGTTTGAAGTTAGTGATCTGGTTATGGTGCACCTGAACAAAGCTAGACTGCAGAAATGAATGCCAACCAAATTGCAAATGCGAAGAATTGGTCCTTACAAAATCCTGAACAAGTATGGTAACAATGCATACAGGATTGAATTGCCAGAAGACCTGGCAATCTCACCAGTGTTTAATGTTCAAGACCTGGTGAAATACAACGGTCCTCAGTCAGCAGCAAATGGATCCATTTCAGAGAAGGAACAGACAGTCAAAAATGTGACTTTGCCACCAAAACCCAAACTACAGGCAGAGAGAATACTAGATTCTAGGGTACAAAAGCAGACTAGACATGGCATCTACATGGAGCATTGGTCAAATGGAAGCAGTTGCCTGAGGCAGAAGCTACCTGGGTTGCAGAGTCAGAATTCAAAAAGAGGGGCATTGATTTTGCCTCATTGTCACCGAAGGTGACTTGACTTTTTTCGCACAGGGGGAGTATGGTGCAGGAGCACCACGGGCTTGGAGCCCATGTATATATTCTTTTTGCATTTTGGTGTGATGTTGTGAATTTTCAAATAGGACAGAGTGGGAACATGCATGTCGGTGTGAGAAAGGCTATCGGGATGACCAAGTTTGCATTGATCCAACAATAGTGATCTCACCGATCGGAGTGATGAACATCAAGCATCACCGATGGGTAGTTCATCGATGTATCAGTGAAGGAAGTTTTTATATGGTCGAAGGCAATGTCTCACCGATAGGGATGTTATCGGCATGTCAGCGAGAGAAACGGAGACACTGCCGATAGAGGTCGTCTTGCCGATGGAGAAGTTGTATGTGGATTTCAACGTGAGGTTGTGATATCAGAGAACAAGTGTAAAGTCTGAGCGATAGACATTATCTGGATGATGGAAAGTCTAAGAGATTCAAAGGCATCGGTGTGAGGTTACATATCAGAAGGTGAGGAGAAACTTTCACCGATGGCCTAAGTCACAGCGATAGGAAGCATCGGGAGGAGAAGTTGGAAGGTCTGGCCGACGGAAGAGAGTCAAAGATCATTGGGGTGATAACAAGCATCGGAGTAATATTTCCAAAGGAGCTCGATAATACTAAGTTTGGCCAATGAGCATAAAGATCTCGGGGAGAGATAAGTCATCGGGGAGAAAGAATGTGGGAAGGTCGATAAGGTAGGTTGGGCCGATAAAGATTTAGACTCACCGATAAAGGGTGGTCACACCGATGGAACGACAGCATAAGTTGAACTAGGGCAGTTAGAATACGAACTGGTCTGAGAACTGAAACGTCCTGTAACGGACATGTGTTAACTATAAGATACAAAATTCTCTCTGTAAGGGGTTATGAGGGTAGAAGATTTTGATTTGAGAAGCATTTTGATGTAAGAACAATTTTGAATAAAAATCCAATTCAGCAGTTCGACCAATATTGTATTTTTGTACAGTTTTCTGTTTGTTATTATGAGGTAGATTAGTCCGTTTTCTTTTCTACAATTTGTTCTCTTTTGCAAACCATGACTCTGTCTTGATGTCCCTCAAGTTCCTCTGTATAGTATGGAGGCCATCAAATAGAGCCATGCTTTTGTTTTTTTTTTCTTTTGTGGGATTGTTGGATTGTCGACTCGAGGCAATGCATGCTTGTTCTAGGTGAGCTCAGTAAGGAGTCCAGCTAGATAAACAAGTAGGAGAATAGACTTGTAGGGGTGGAAAACTGAGAGGGAGAAATTGAGCACCAAGCAGTCAAGATCCTTGAACAAAGAAAGAAGGGTGGACAACGGGCTTAGAAAAGTTATGTACCCTTGAGGCAGTATCTTGGAAGCAGTGAGGACAAGGAATGTGTCCCACACCAAGTAGAGTGATAGGATTTTCCATCTTTGCAAAGAGTTGAGGAATTTAGTAGACATTTTTGTGTAGAAAGATGTCATGAGCACTTGAATTGGTAGAGAGGCTAGAGTTGTCTAGAGTCTTGAATTGATTCAAGGTAGTAGAATTGACATTCTAGAGTCCCTCCCTATCACTAACCCACTAGCTATTATGACAATCATACAATGACTAGACAATCCTCTCCACATTGACTATGACAGTCCTCAGCATGGTGTTTTCTTAATGACAGTCCCCAATAATGTGAATTACTCTATGACAGTAGCTAGTTCAAATGGAGTTTTGGATGGTGTAGTAACTTGTCCCTATGGCTCATGATAGTGCATGCCTTGGTTATGTCCTTGTGACATTACTCTCTAGATATCTCTTTATAGTGACCAAGTTCAAGAACATGACAAACTTAGGTAAGGTATCAACTTGTCTCTTTAACCTTTGGATTGTCATTTTTCAAGAATTGATCTCATTGAAATACAAAGACAACATGTCATAGATTAGATGAAAAAATCAAGGAGATGCATGTTATAGAGTATAAAAATAAAAAAAAACAAAGGTCTTTTTGGGCCATTTTCCAACAATATGAGCAAAATTCAAACTTTAAACATGTAGCATAGGTACCATATGAATCATTCACATACATCACACATGTGGGAAACACTAAGAAGGGAGATAGGTGCTTAATATGAGTAGTGACAATTGCACATAATGTTTAAGTTCACTTCAACAGATATTTGGGGATATGATAGCTAATGTAGGGTTTTCTTTTCAAAGGAAACCATTAATTTTAAAGTGAAAGGTCATGGTGAAATATAACATAATGTCCCTATAATTAAAGAATATCTAATGGCTAGGATTAACCTAACAAATATCTAATGATGTGATTTCAAAATTAACATCCAAATTATCCTTCCCTCCATCAAGAATTTAAAATTTTGGTGCCAAAGACTCTTTGAGACTATTTTGAGGGTTTATGATAGTTTTGAGGGTTTTATGGCCACTTGGAGAGATATAGATTGCCTTAAAATGACCCATAAAAGAAAAAGGAGAGTCAAATATGAAATAAATGTCTTTTTGATGTGAATTTGTAGTCATCTTGGTAATCATAAGATTTGAGCTCTAGTTGTCAAGATTCTGCGTGTAAACTTTTTCTGAAGAGCAAAATGTTACAATGTCCTATTTTGTTTTTCATAGTGGCGTCTTAATGAAAAACACGTGTATTAGCAAGATAAATTCAAGAATATTCTCTTGGTGCATAGCTATTATGTGACTATTGTCATTGGTTGTGTATTGCAACATCTAGAGGAGGCCATGGAGAGAGGACAAGGATGGCATAGAACTACTAAATCACAGAGAGGAAAGTGGGTGGGAATAGATATGACAACAAATCTGTAGATACAATAGAGGTAAGAAGAGAAAGCAACCTCAACGAAAGGAGGAAGGTGTTTAAGAATTCAACAATTGCCTACAACATAGAGGAGATAAAGTCATTTTTTGGTCCACAAGGCCTTTGAGGTCAAACTTATTGGTTGAAAATGCACAGGAATGGTGATTAAATGTGATTCTATGATCAAGGGAAAAGTTTGAAAATTAGGATGGCCAAAACATGATATCAATATGTCAAATATATGACTAAATGAGGTTTTGTGTTGGATAGCATATTCGTTGAAATGATATAATTGGTGTACTAAACATTATTTACTATGTTGTGTATTATAGGGGCCAGATGAGGCCATGGCAATAGATCATGTCATATCAAATGAGGACACAACAGATGAAGCGAGAAATCAACTACTCAAATCCAATTTCCTTAGGAAAAAATGATCTGATGGCATTTTGTGATACGTCCATCTTTTTCACAGTATTATTAAAATTTATAATGTATTATCCAATCTTGACATAAATTAATGCATGTTGTTGATTATTTTAGATGGAGATTGGAGCAAATGCAGAGCTTGAGCATTCAACTACAAAACAAAAAATATATGTATGTGGGACGTGGACCTAAACTGTTAAATCATGTAGATGACAGTGGGTGGAGAGGATATGACAATGGATCCTACAGACACAACAAATGATTGCACTAAACAAGAGGTTGGTTAGGACTATAGTACATGGGATGAATACTTTGAGGAAAATTGTTGTTTGTGGATGTTCTGTATGTCATGGAAAGAAAACAATTCAAACGAGCAATTGTACAAAGACATTACATATATGATGAGCTTCCATTCGGTAGTATATACCTTATACAATCGATTCAAATCCAATAGAATTTATGGTAAAAAATTTTCCAATTTGATATAAATAACATGTATACTTTGTTTTAAAACATGTTTTATATTATTTAAATAACTAATTTCTTTCTTAATGGATACTTGCAGGATAAAATTCTTGGTTTAAAGTTTCTTGGATCATTGACTTCCAGCCTAGAGGGCAATGATCATTTATCAGATGATACAACTAACAAAAATATGTGCCAATATACGAGCTCAGAAGATGAGGAATTGATGAAAATAAGCAACAGAACAAGAACCAGTTTAAAGATGCATAATTTGCTTAAAGACAAGGGGAAGGTGGACTACATACCCTATGAGAATGAATGTGATGGAGATGATGACTTGCCCCTGAGTTTGAGATTAATTTACAAAGAGACATTTGATCGTCGACTATATTGCACTTGGCCTAGTGATCAACAACTACCTAGAGTGTACGAGGTGTTTCAATTTTGGAGATATAGGCTACATGATACAACCCTCCAATATTCATGGAGTGAATCTAGGCCTCTTTATTGTCCAAAATGTACATGTGGGATCTAACATAGAAACAATTCAGAACAAACCACTAGGAGATTAATACCATATTATGGTCCATCATATTACAATGGTGAATGGAGAAGGGTTAGCAGAATATAAGCCTAGCATGTTAGCATATGGTCTAAATTTGAATATGTATACACATCTTCTCCAATTGGAAAGTGGAGAAGAAATGAATAGAGGTCATCTTATGTATATAGATGGATGTGCATACACACAAAAAAAATATTGCAGGATTTATAAATAGTAGTAAGGGAAGGGACCCTACTGTAAGACTGAATTGTTAATTTGTTGAGGTTATAAATGATAAAGATGGAGATATGGAAAGAGAGGTTGATAGATTGATAATGGGTGAGGCTATTATGGACCTCACCATTAGGGATGAGTTATTGATTGATTACCCCTTCTTAAAACACACTCCTGCGCGAAAGAAGAGGGAAGAACAATGTCTCCCTAAGGATATTCTTAAGGGCAGAAAACCAAAGAATAATAAATGAGTGTGGACTGATGTTTTATAAACTATGTTGTCCAAATTGTGTTTTATCTAAATTATTGTATAAAAAGGTAGTCTATAAAATAATGTTCTATTATTCAATTGATGTATATATGTTCATACAATTTGTTTTTTTAAGCCATATTTGGATTATATTTCTTTGAAATTGATACATTTATGATTTATCTAATTGTTGCCTAACATTAAATAATGCTTGCATTTGTTGATAGGTAGAAGATGTTGATGAAACACATACTAATAACCAAGATCCAACTAGATTATTAAGATTTGGACAGGATGATCCAAACCATCCTTTAAACAATACCAGGACGAAAAGAGCATTATTCAAGAGAATACTATCAGCTAAGAAATTTGAAGAGCTAGATGAGATCCACATACACTAATGACAATGCCACCTAGCCTTAATGATGATGATCATGATAGAACAATGATGACAATAATGATCATATGGTTGACAATAATGATGATAGCAGGGGTAATTACCACCAACGTAATGTTGATGATAACAACCTGAAATACTCCATCAAGCAAGCAGCGAAGACACTCGTGTTCAAATCGGATGTAAGTAGAACCTCAAAACTGGCATGCACATTAATATTATTAGAAATCAAGTCACTATTTGGTTGGTCAGACAAAGGATTCACTACCCTACTGAAGTGAGTTGAAATCTATTTCTTACTTTGCAATTGTCAATTGGTGTACATAATTCGTAAACATTCATCAACTTCGTTTATATTTCCTTACAGGGAATTTAAAACCATATATTGTATATAAATAGTCCTAGTATAGATTGACATATCAAACATGTTCATCATAAGTCAAAGAATTTAGTTGATTTAATCTCTGGCAATCTTACAGGGTACTAAAAACTAAAATATTCCTTGAAGATAATGTGTTGCCATCAACTTTTAGAGAGGCGCGTCTGTTGATGGTTGAGTTGGGGATTGAATATAATCAAATTCATTCATGTAAAAATGATTGCATTTTATAAAGAGATGAATATCAAAACAAGGTAGAATGCCTTGTATGCAAAGAAAAGAGATATCATACAGATGTACAAGGTCTACAGTTCCAAAGAAGGTTTTACGTCACATGCCAATTATACCTAGACTTCAACGAATGTTTCGTTGCAAGTCACTTGCACAATTGATGGACTGGCATGCAAAGAACAGGAGTAAAGATGGATTCATGCAAATTCCAGCCGACTTTAAAGTAATGAAACACATAGAGGAAAAATGGCCAAGAAAATTTAAGATGAACCCCATAGTATCAGGTTTGGTCTTGCAATTGATGGAGTGTGCCCATTCTCTTTCCTGAGCTCAATTATAGTGTTTGGCCAGTTGGATTGATAGTATACAATATTGCCCCATGGATGAGCATTAGAAAGGAGCACCTTATGCTGACTCTCATTGTTTCAGGAAAACATCAAGTTAAAAACATGGATGTTTATCTTACGCCTTTTATTGATGAGATGCAATTGCTATGGAAAGGCATAAGAATGTATGACATATCATGTCCCCCATCAAATAGGTCCTTGATGTTGTACGATGTGCTATGTTGGACTATTCATGATTTCCCCAGGAATTGGTGTTTGTTCTGGTAAGATAAATATTTACGTATTTACACTCATAATTTATTTTTATCCCAACATTCATACTTAGTTTAGACTTTTTTTGATTTATTAACATTACTTATTGAATTGCAGGCTTCAAACAAAGGGGATATTTGCATGTCCAAGATGTGCAGAACAATTTGAAGGGCAATATTCTAAAGATCTACATAAATTTTTCTACCACTAGATCATAAGTTTAGAAATCGCCTGAAGAATCAATTTGATGGAAAAGTTGAAAATAGAGGCCCTCCCATGATTATGGGTCTAGGTGATTGGCTTAAGAAGTATGAAGATGCTGAATTGAAAGGTTGGGAGGATTTTTTTGATCGGGGTGATTCCAGTGAAGAACTAGAACAAGTTGTAGTTAATATGCCAGAAGGAATGAAAAGGAAATCCATATTTTATGAGCTCCCTTACTGGAAGGATCTATTAATATCTCACCTATTAGATTCTATGCACGTCTTCAAAAATTTCCTAGATTCTATATTTCGACATATATCAGGCAAAGAGAAGGGCACCTTGTCTTCGAGGAGAGATATTGCTCTTTCACGTACCAAAATTGATAGAAAACATTTGTGGCCAAGCAGGGAAAATGAAACATATGCAAAAGCTCCATAGATTTTGAAAAAAAAAAAGAGCTAGACCAACTAAAAAATGTCATCCATTCAATAAGGACACCTACTGGCTATGAATCATCATTGGCTAAAGCTTTTACAATTGATGGACATATCACATGGATTTAAAACACATGATTTTCATAATTTTATGAAGGTACTATATATCATCATTTAACATTTATTGGTAACATTGATTAAGTACTAAATATATTTTGATATCATTATGTTGTGTGAGAAAAAATTACTAATGACCTTTTCATAAATGTGTTTCATAGCATATCATGCCATTGGCAATTAGGGGGGATTCCTGTCTTACAGTTGACTTAAGGAATGCCATAAGTCGATTGTCAACATTTATAAGGTATGTGGTTAATGTGTGAGAGACATAGATATATTATATTGCATATTAATTTTGACTAAAGGTTCATACTAATTTACTATTCTTATATTAGGTGGGTGACCTCGAAGGAGATCCATGAATGTGAAGTGCCAAAATGAAAGAAGGAAATTGCAAAAATTTTATGTGTATTGAGAAGGAGCTCCCTACAAGTTTCATGGACGTACAAGTCCATTTACTTATACACCTAGTCGATGACATTGAATTGGCGGGTGTCGTATCAATGAGGTGGATGTTTTTCTTTGAGAGGTATATGAAAACTCTAAAAAGATATGTCCGACAAAAGGCACATCCAGAGGGTTACATGGCCAAAGGGTATGTATTGAATGAAGCATTTTTCTTCTTGTGTGAATTCCTTGGTAAGGATTTTGAAGATGGGCCACGCTTTTGGGATGAAGAATGAGCATAAGATATTATTGATGGAGAAAAACCACAATCTAATGGTGTTTAAGTAGAAATTAGTAAGTAAATTCATGATCAATGTGGTTTTTATTCTTGCAATCATTAATTTACTCTGCAATTTATTTGTCAAATTAACAGCATGAAATTTGGAGTTTGAAAAAAACATGTTGACATGTAATAGGTGTAGACGAAAGTGCTATACTCGACAAGTTCATTCTGTACCACATGGACTTTATGAACAAATGGATTGATCTGTATGATAAAAAAATAGAAGTGTTAGAAGTAAGGAGACAATTTAAGAGATTGAACCCAAGGAATACTCCACTTTCCATTGATCTGCTTGGGGAATGGGGCAAAGATTGCACACTAGAATGGGTTACTAAACAAATTTAAAATCAAATAGAAGATGCAGGTATAGATTCAAACATAACAGAAGATGAAATCAACATGTCTAGAGGATGTGAAAGAAAGGTACAGTTGGAATTTTACAAAATGTTATTTCCTTACAGCTTTGACACTATTAACTATTTAATATTCATAATTATATTTATTTTCACTGAAATAAATGGTCTTTCACAGGTGAGGAAATATCCAACAATGTGGGCATATGGTCGACATTATCGTGTAGAGAGTGTAGGTGTAAAGAGATGATCCTTCGATTGTGGCATCATGGTTGACTTCAAGCAATCCAATCAATCAAACTCAAAAGATAAGAATATAATTGAAGGGAATCTACAATATGTTGGGAAAATACAAGAAATTATTGAGTTGGATTACCGCTCTTTTAAATGTTGTATTTTTAAGTGTAGATGGTATGAAGCATTTGAGAGGACACGAAGACATGATACCCATAGTGGATTATTTTCTATAGATTCCTCATGTTTCCTATCGGAGGATAAGGAGTCTTATGTTCTACCAATTCATTGTGAGCAGGTATTTCTTTAACTCAAACAAGAAGTGGTAGTGATATTAATCTATTAATTCATAGTTTATTGTGAATATATACATGCGTTTATTAATCAATAAAATTGTTATACCATACGTCTAATATATGTATGTCATTCATGTGTAGGTATTTTTCTATGAAGATATTTTGGACCCGAAATGGATATTTGTCTTACATTATGATCCAAGATTAAGGCATGTATTTGATGATGCATTAGTGGATAATGAGAAAAACAATGATGGCCAACAAAATGAGAGAGAGGGATTAGAGAACATTGAAGAAATTGACATCCATGATGATGTTGAAGATGGTTATGTTCAAGAACAAGAAGACAACAATCTAGAGTTGGATGATGTTATGGAAGACAACAATATGGATGGTATACAAAATGATGATCCAAATACATCTGGTAACAATATAGATGGTCTACAGTTAGATTTCAATGATGATGAAGATGATGGAGGTCAAGATGAGGATGATGATAATATTAAATACTTGAAAGAACATATGAACATTGACAATGATACACTGGATGACATTGTAGCAGATAGTAAAGTTAATGACCAAGACTTCTAAATTTTTAGAATTATTTGCAATCCATGATTAAAAAAGGATGATTAAATTGTTGGCAATAATGTTAATTAAATGGATTGTTCAATTGTTGACAAATTACCTATTGCAATATCCTTAAATTGTTCAATCTTTGGTATGAATTGTTGGCAATAATGTTAATTGAATTTGTTTATCTTTATTTATTTTTCATAAATATCCTTAATTGTATCTATGCCATGTTATCTTGTGATAAGTACTTGAGTAAGACCATCAATGAAATATGAAGTGAATATATTATCATCTATATTAGCTAATTGATTGCACAAATATTTCAATTTATCAATGATCTCATGTTTCTATTCATTTTCAACACTTGTAATAAAGACATCATGATCATAATATTCTTCTTCATCATTAGAATGCAACATGTGATCGTCATAGGAAGTAGGAGAAAGAGGTAGTCATGTTTGCAAGGTGAGGATTTGACCTAGTACTTTGTTGAAGGGGACATAAGGATCCTAGATGTTTCTTAGGAATGTAAAATTAAAGGCATTGGTTGTTTCCAACAAAAGCAAACCACAAAAATCTCAAAATAAAAAATCAATCTTTTTTTATCCTAAACATAGGCATGGAAATTGTGAGTTCAAAAAAATGTAGGGAAATAAATCATACCCTATAATAGAAGTTTTAAGTCCAATCCTAGATTTAATTAAACTTTAAAGTACAAGGAGTTGAGAGTAGAGTAAAATATTGAGATATTAAGTAACTAAGATAGAGAAATGAAATAGTTGAGAAGAAATACAAAACTTATTTGATCTTTTTAGCATGATGTCAAATGTGAAGTGTGTGATTAACTAATGCATTATGAAAAGGAATGAAAACTAGGATTTTCTACTAGAATAATGATCATGAGATTACGGCAGTGATTAACTGATTTTTTGCATTCCTTCTTCAGTTGTCCTCTTTTTCCATATTTCCAAAACTTTACTCTTATCTTCCTAGGGATTCTAGATTTTCCTCTTGACTTGGATTGATATTTATACCATTTCCCTTTAGATCCACTTTTGTCCTTGGGCCTCTACGGAACATGCAAGGCATCCTTAGAACCTTCATCATTGAACTTTCTCCTCATATCTCCATTGAGCATTGTAACATTAAAGGATTCCATAGTCACCTTTGCAACACTACCATTTATAACAAGCATTATGTTCTCCTAATTTTTAGGTAAAGAAAAGGTGAGAAGATACATTTGTCTTCCTCATCAAGTTTAACATTTATTGAACCTATTTGACTTAAAATCATATTAAAGGTGTCAAAATGTAGATTGTTGAGTACATGTGTCTCAGATTTTATAGGCATCAACGAGTGTTGATCATTTCGATGGGGCTAAGGTGCTTGTCCCAACGATGGATTGACAGGCTTGGTGCAGTGTATCAACACGATGGATTGACAGGCTTGGTGCAGTGTATCAACGTGACTTGTGAGATCAGCATGACTGGAAGTTTGTCTCTTTGGTGCTTTGTGTCTCTCCGATGAGGGCTTGGCATCGGTGGGGACATGACACTTTAGTAAGAGTCTCACAGGGTCTTCATGTTACTCCGATGAAGGTTGACATCGGTGAGACCTGACATGTCGCTATGACTCTCTCTGGCACTCTAGGTTACTCTGATGAAGGCTCTGTATCAGCGTAACAATAGTTTTTGGTCTGGCTTTGAAAGGTTGTTTCGATGGTTTGTGTCTTTCTGATGGAGGTTATGGATCGATAAGATTATAACTATTGACACTGTTTGGAAAAGTCACTCTGCTGGTTGTGGTCACTCCGATGTGACATCGGCCAAGGTCTTCCTGATGGTTGTTAGCTGTAGACTGTTGGTCTCGTCAACAACCAAAAGTGCTGACGGTTAACTATCTCGTGGTTGTGTACATAAACTGTAAAAGTGGCCGTCGACTAGTGCATGTGGGACTATTGAGGTCTCATGAATTTGAACAGTCGTGGAAACGGTTATGAGCTGGGGTGCTGGGAATGGTTTGACAGTGGTGACGTGGCCTCCTTGACATGGCAGAAGGGACAGAAAAGCCAACATTCTATTGGAAATGCATATCACAAATATTGTCAATTGAATGATTGCCTTTTGTAACTGTTTGGTCTATTATGGTAGTCAAACTAAATGTTCTCTTCTGTAATGTGATATATTAATGCATGGTAATAGAGGATAGTGCAATGAGAGATAGATAGAGAGAAGAGGAGTGACTATCAAATAATCTCCACATGGAACATGATGTTAATCTCCATGAAAGGGCTTAGAACGTGAATTGTATTGTAACTATATTTTCTGTTGTTGAATAATACAATGGCGATCTGGGCTTTTAGAGTGTGGGGTTTTTACCCAAAAGGGTTTTCCCCACATAAATCTATGTTCATCTCTTCTATTCCATCTTTCATGTTAATGGTTCTATTATTGAAATTGTATAATGCTTGTTGTTCAAACTCGTTAATGTTGGAAATGAACTATGTCTGATTCCACTTTGTGGCATAGTTGTGAGTGTTTTTGAGGCAATCTAATGAAATTTAAAGTTACCGAAGACACCACTGTTCTTAGACACCACTGTTCTTAGATGTTCATTCTAAGTTGCACTCATTTCCTTACAACCCCTAACCCCTAAACCATAAAACCCTAAATAATGCCCCTAAGCCCTAAATTGGCCCTGACCCCAGCCATAAACCCTAAACCCCCTAAACCCTAAACACTAAACCCAAGCAACCCTAAACCTCTATCTCCCTATCTCCCTATCTATCCCTATCTCTATCATTCCTCTACCTCTAAATATCTCTCCCCTTGTCTCTGGCCATGTCCCTCACTCTTTTATCTCCCTATTGGTCCTCTCTCTCTAAACACTAAACCCTAAACCTCTAAACCTTAACCCCTAAACCATAAACCCTAAACCCTAGTAAACTCTAAACCCTAAACTTGAGCAATGCTAAACTCATAAATGCTAAATAATGCCCTAAAACCCTGACCGCTAACCCCAACTCTGTCTCTCTCTCTGACCTATATATTATCTACCAGCTCCTAGCTAGTTAAATCCTTTTCCTACCTTTCCTAGTTTTCCTTTTCCTTTCCAATTTCCCTTTAGATCCCACAAATTTTTCCCTATTTTACTCTTTTCCACCTCTCCTCTCATCATTCTTCCCATCCAATGAACTTTAGTTTTATCAGCTTGTTTCCATTTCATCCGGCTGCCAATTTATATCCTCATCGCTCTTTTAATCATGTCCTAGTTTTCTTGTTTCCATTTGCTTTGTTGAGAGAGAGAGAGAGAGAGAGAGAGAGAGAGAGAGAGAGAGAGAGAGAGAGAGAGAGAGAGAGAGAGAGAGAGAGAGAGAGAGAGAGAGAGAGAGAGAGAGAGAGAGAGAGAGAGAGAGAGAGAGAGAGAGAGAGAGAGAGAGAGAGAGAGAGAGAGAGAGAGAGAGAGAGAGAGAGAGAGAGAGAGAGAGAGAGAGAGAGAGAGAGAGAGAGAGAGAGAGAGAGAGAGAGAGAGAGAGAGAGAGAGAGAGAGAGAGAGAGAGAGAGAGAGAGAGAGAGAGAGAGAGAGAGAGAGAGAGAGAGAGAGAGAGAGAGAGAGAGAGAGAGAGAGAGAGAGAGAGAGAGAGAGAGAGAGAGAGAGAGAGAGAGAGAGAGAGAGAGAGAGAGAGAGAGATGCAAGAGATGAGGGAGAGATAGATAGGTACATAGAGAGAGAGGAGATAGATTGGGAGAGATATTAAAGGAGACAGTCGAGTGAGAGATAGGGAGATAGAGAGTGAGTGAGATGACGATCTAGAGAGATTAGGGAGAGAGACTGAGAAGTAGAGGGATGATAGCTAGAGAGAGGGAGATAAGGGAGAGATAGGGAGATAGAGGTTTAGGGTTTCTCAGGTTTAGGGTTAGGGATTACGGGCATTATTTAGGGTTGAGGGATTTAGAGAGAGAGAGAGACTTCTTTTGACATGCAACCATAAACCCTGAATAATGCCCCTAAAGCCTAAACCTGAGCAACTAAACCTCTAAACCTTAAATAATTAATGCCCCTAAACCCTAACCCCTAACCCCTAAAACATATATAAACCCTAAATAATGCCCCTAACCCCTAACCCATAAACCCTAAACCTGAGAAACCCTAATTAACCCCTAAATCCTAAACCCTAAACCCCAAACCCATAAACCCTAAACACTAAACCCAAGCAACCCTAAACCTCTATCTCTCTATATCTATCATTCCTCTTCCTCTCAATCTCTCTCCCTGTGTCTCTGCCCATGTCCCTCACTCTCCATATATATCCCTATAATCTCTTCTGGCTATGTCTCTGGCCATGTACCTCACTCTCTATATCTCCCAGCTATTTGTCCTCTCTCTAGACACTAAACCCTAACCTCTAAACCCTAAACTATAAACCCCTAAATAATGCTCCTAAACCTTAACCCCTAAACCCTAAACCCGAGAAACCCTAAACCCCTATATATCTCCCTATCTCTAATATTGTCCCTCTACCAGCTCTCAATCCTTCTCCATATCTCTCTGTAGGATATATATCTCACTCACTCTAATAGTCTATCTCCCTATCTCCCCTATGTCTCGGCCTATAATATCTCTCCCTATTTGTCTCTCTCTCTCTCTCTCTCTTTGTGTCTCTCTCTAGCTATCTCCAAACTCGAGCAACCCTAAACCCCAAACCCCTAAACCCTAAATCTAAGCAACTCTAAACCTCTATCTCCCTATCTATCCCCTATCTCTCTATCTCTATCATCCCTCTACCTCTCAATCTCTCTCCCTATGTTCCTGGCCATGTGCATGTGCCTCACTCTCTATCTCCCTATCATTCCTCTCTCTCTATAAACCCTAAACCCTAAACCTCTAAGTACCTGAACCCCTAACCCCTAAATAATAAACCCTAAACCTAAATAATGCCCCTAAATCCTAACCCCTAAACCCTAAACCTCTATCTCCCTATCTCTCCCCTCTCTCCCTATCGGCTTTGTCCCTCTACCTCTCAATCTCTCTCCCTATGTCTCTGGCCATATCCCTCACTCTCTGTCTCCCTATCTCTCCCCTTGGTCTCTTCCATATCTCCATATTGGTCCTCTATCTCTCTCTAAACCCTAAACCCTAAACCTCTAAACCTTAATCCCTAATCCAAAAACCATAAACCCTAAACCATAATAATACTCCTAAACCCAAGTAACCATAAATTTGGCACTCAATTAGGTGCTAAAATAGGCGCTACATCAAGCGCTACATTTAGACGCTACATAAGGCGCTAAATAAAGCGTTAACGCGGTTACTAAATTAGGCGTCAAATGTGGTGCTAAATTAGGTGGTACCGTAGGAGCTAAAGTAGGCACTAAAATGGATGCTAAGTTAGGTGCTAAATTAGGCACTAATTAGCACCTAATTTAGCATCAACTTGTTCTAGTCGGCACAAAAAATGCCAATAACAATGCCATCCCAATAAATAGAGCCGACTTTTTCAAAAAAATGGAGAAAAATACATTAAAACAGTGGGTGGAAGCAAAAAATGGAGCAAAAAGGGGAGCTAATCACAAGGATTTGTTGTAGTGCTGCGAGCTCTAGAAATCCTCTGTGTTGGCCAATAAAGGTTACAAACTCCAATGAAGGAATATAATGTGTAGAAACAAATAGGTTGACCTTAAACATTTGGTAATGCTCCGCAAATGGATGAAACTTGGTGCAGAACTCAAGGAAGGTCTATTTGATCCATATGTGTTGTGTATAATGTGTCATTAGGCTCCACAAGTCATGGAAGTGTTTCGCAAAGCTTCTCCTTCAACTGACTGTCTGTATGCTCTACTCTGTGAAAGCTGATGATCTTTTGGCAGTGATAACTTTTAGCAGACAAGTCCAAATGACCTAAAATTTGAATATGATGTAGATGATGATATGTAGATGCTAAGTCCTACTCCATGATAGGGAGGACTCTAGGCTGCCTGCTCTGCATCCTGTAGGTGTACAAGACTGTTTGACAACACTAGCCTTCCTACCAATTCAAAGTGCTAAAAGACATACTCTTTGCAGAGATGGAAAACTCTACTTTTCTACTTGGTGTGGGACACATACCTTGTCCTCACTGCTTCCAAGATACTGCCTCAATAGCACATAACTTTCTGAGCCCGTTGCCCACCCTTCTCACTCTGTTCAAGGGTCTGGACTGCTTGGTGCTCACTTTCCTCCTCTCTATTTTTCCACCCCTGCAAATCTATTTTTCCTACTTGCCTATCTAGCCGGACTCCTCACTGAGCTCACCTAGAACAAGCATGCATTGCCTCTAACTGGCGATCTGACCACCCCACAAAAGAAAAACAAACAAAGAGCATGGCTCTGTTTGATGACCTCCATATTGTACAATGGGATTCGAAGAATCATCAAAATAGAGTCATGGCTGGCAAAAGAAAACAAAATAGCAGAAATAGAAAAGACTAATCTACTTCAAAATGATAAAGTGAAAACAAAACAGAAAATACTAATGATCGAACTACTATATTTTATTTTTGTTCAAAAATTTTGATTACATCAAAATGCTTCACACATCAAAATTTACTTCTTCAATTCTCCTTCTGCTGAACTCCTCTATAGAAAGAATGCTACATTTTATACCTCTGCTCATGTCCATTACAGGACGGTTCAACTACCAGATGGTTCATATTCTAACTGCTAGTTCAGCTTTGTGTTATCGGCAACATAACACAGATGTCTCATCAAAACATACTTACGCTTTCCCATCGGCAAGACAGATTCTTTGTCGCACCGATCATATTCTTCCCCTGTCGATATGCATTCTATTGACTTTCGCATTCATGAGAACTTTTAGTCCCACATGCACCCGTTCAAATTGGCCACTGCGGTTTATATATCTATCAGCTTAGTAAACTCTTGTCGACACTTTTGCCGCCGACGACCCCTGTCTACCCCCATCGGCACAACCCAAACTATCGGCCAACATTCAACCATGAACTCCGATAGTCCCTTGTCTCACCGATACCAAGTCTTCATCCTCCGTCAGCATGACCACTGTGCATCGGCCTCAAATCTTTAAGCTATGCTGACAGAAGTCCTTGCACCGATGTCCAACTCCATTGGAGAAACACATAGCTGTCAGAGTGACTTTCACAGCCATCGCCGATAGCAAGCCCCATATCGATGACAAGCCTCGACAACACTTCATCGAACAGACAATTAATATCAGAGTGACACCCACATCCTTCACCGATGGTGATTCTCATGCCGATGGCCTTCACCAACCTTTACCACTCCATCAGGATAACACTAAGCGATCAGAGACACAACCATAGGCTCCGCCGATGACCACCCTCATGCCAATGGACATCACACATCGGTAAGACCTTGGAGATCGGCATAAGACACCAAACTCCTGCCGATAGTAAACCTCAAGCCGATAGCTAGCCCTCCATTAGTATAACATGAAGTATCGGGGATACATCTTCCAGCTACGCCAATATCAATACTCACTCCGATGGGTTTACTTTGCACATGTATAAACTTCTTCCCGCTCTACCCTATTTTGAAAATTCAAAACATCACAACAAAATGCAAACTATATACACATGGGCTCTAAGCCCTTGGTGCTCCTGCACCATACTCCCCTGTGCGGAAAGAAGCTATGTCACCTCTGGTGACAATGAGGCAAAATCAATGCCCCTCTTTTTGAATTCTGACTCTGCAACCCAGGTAGCTTCTGCTTCAGGCAACTGTTTCATTTGACCAAATGCTCCATGTAGACGCCATGTTTGGTCTGCTTTTGTACTCTTGAATCCAGTATTCTCTCTGCCTACAGTTTGGGTTTTAGTGGCAAAGTCACATCTTTTACTGTCTGTTCCTTCTCTGAAATGGATCCATCTGCTACTGACTGAGGACCCCTGTATTGCACTAGGTCTTGGACATTAAACACTGGTGAGATTGCCAAATCTTCTGGTAATTCAATTCTGTATGCATTGTTACCATACTTGTTCAAGATTCTACAAGGACCAATTCTCCTCATCTGTAGTTTGGTTGGCGTGCCTTTCTGCATTCTGGCTTTGTTCAAGTGTACCATAACTAGATCACCAACCTCAAACTGAATATCCCTTCTATGGGCATCTACTTTGTCTTTGATCTTCTGTGTGTTCTCTGTCAAGGTTTTCTTCACCTGCTCATGCACTTCTTTCATGGATTGTGCAAAATCCTCTGCATGTCCACTGCTGTTCTCCATGTTTCCCATATTCCTGAGCTCACATATACCTCTGGGATGCATTCCATAGACTATTTCGAATGGACTCTTACCAGTAGTCCTATTCACACTGTCATTATAGGCAAATTCTACCTAATGAATGACAAGATCCCAACTCTGTCCATATTCTTTGGTTATACACCTTAACAGGCTGCCTAATGTTCTGTTTACCACCTCTGTCTGGCCATCTGTCTGTGGGTGATATGCTGAACTGAATGACAAATTTGTCCCCAATCTCTGCCACAATGTTTTCTAGAAATGCCCCATTAATTTAGCATCTCTTTCAGACACAATGCTTGCTGGAAGTCCATGAATTTTGATCACTTCTCTGAAAAACAAGTGTGCTATATGACTGGCATCATGAGTCACTTTGCAGGGAATGAAATGACTCATCTTGCTAAACCTGTCCACAACTACATATATGCTTTCATAACCAGTCTTAGTCTTAGGCAAACCAACTATAAAATCCATACTTACACATTCCCATGGTCTGGAAGGAATGGGTAAGGGTTAGTACAGTCCTGCATTTGAAGTGGTTCCCTTGGCCTTCTAACATACGATACACTGCTCTACATACCTTCTGATGTCTCTGTGCATCCTTGGCCAATAATAGAACCTTTGGACTAGCTCCAGTGTCTTATTCAGACCAAAATGGCCACTTAGACTACCATTGTGTTTCTCCTGTATGAGATTTTCTCTCATAGATCCTCTTGGCACACATAATTGTCCACCTTTGAATAGCAATCCCTGCTGTAAGGTGAAATCTGCAAACTCACTGTGAAAGTGATTCTCAAAATCTTGACATACCTTGTATGCCTCAGCAAAATCTTCATCATCTTGGTAAGGATTCTTGAAATCTTCAATTCCAATGCTCTTCAACTGCACTTCCTGTACTGTGAGCAATCTTCTGCTCAAAGCATCTGCAACTCTGTTCAGCTGCCCCTTCTTATGCTTAATTGTAAAGGTATAAGATTGCAGGTACTCCATCCATTTGATATGCCTGCTGCTTAACTTATCCTGTGAGTTTAGAAAACTCAGAGCTTGGTTATCTATGTAGACAACAAATTCTTTAGGTAGGAGATAATGTCTCCACTTCCTCGATGCTTGGACTAGAGCATACAACTCTAAGTCATACGAAGAGTACTTACTCTTTGCTTCATTCAGCCTCTCACTGAAAAAGGCTACAGGTCTGTTTTCTTGATTTAGCACTGCTCCTACAGCTATATTACTTGCATCACATTCAATAGTAAATAGCTTATCAAAACTAGGCAACAACAAAATAGGTTGTGTTGCTACCTCTTTCTTCAACCTTTCAAAACTTCTATCTGCAGCTGGTGTCCATCTGAATTTTTCTTTCATTCCACCCTTAATTGTATCCAACATGGGTGCACATATTCCTCTGAAATTTCTAATAAACTTTCTGTAAAACTGGGCTAAGCCATGAAAACTTCTCACCTCTGTGGCTGCTCTGGGAGTAGGCCAGCTCAATATGGCTTCTACTTTGGACTTGTCCATCTTCAACTCTCCCTTGGACACCACAAAACCAAGGTATACCAATTCTTGCTTCATGAATTCACACTTCTCCAGATTTATGGTTAGTTGTTCATCATGTAATTTTTGCAAAACAGTATTTACATGTTCTAGATGTTCTTCCTTGGTCTCACTAAAAATTAGAATATCATCTAGAAAAACAACAACAAATTTACCAATGTAATCCTTTAGGACTTCATTCATGAGTCTCATAAAGGTACTGGGTGCATTTGATAGCCAAAATGGCATAACAAGCCACTCATACAGTCCTTCTGTGGTCTTGAAGGCTATCTTCCACTCGTCTCCTTCCTTGATTCTTATTTGGTGGTAACCACTCTTCAGGTCTATCTTGGTGAAATACTTTGCTTTTCCAATACAGTCCATGAGATCTTCAATTCTAGGAATTGGGAATCTATACCTTATAGTTATCTTGTTTATGGCTCTGGCATCTGTGCATAATCTCCATGATCCTCCTTTCTTGGGTGCCAACACTGTGGGTACAGCACAAGGACTAATACTCTTCCTGATCAATCCTTGATCTAGCAACTCCTGCACTTGCCTGGAAATCTCTTTGTGTTGATCTGGAGTCATCTTGTAAGGTGCCTTGTTTGGCAAAGATGCCCCTAGAATCAGGTCTATCTGATGGCTTATTGCTCTCTGTGGAGGCAATGTAGCTGGTGTACCATCACTAATTATGCCTTTATACTTCTCCAGTATAGGCTGCATTTCTTTGGGAATCTCTGTCTTCTTATCCTGCTGTCCTTTTGGTTTTACTATGATGGCATAACCAATACCATCCTCCTTAAGAGTATTCAGAAACTCTTTTCCACTCACAACCAAGATATTAGGACTCTTTGTCTGAACTGCATCTTCATCCTCCAATGACAGAATTTTATAGGTGACACCATCCTTCTGAAAAGAATAGGCATTCTTCTCACCATCATGTACTGCCTTTCGGTCATACTGCCATGGTCTGCCCAATAAGAGATGGCATTCATCCATGGGTAGTATATCACATAATACCTTATCCTTATAGCCACCTATACTAAACTCTACCCAACTTTGTTCATTCACTACCACATGTTGACCCTTATTCAACCATGTGACTCTATATGGGTTTGCATGAGTAATTCTTTTCAAATTCAGTTTCTTAACTGCTTCATTAGAAATAATATTATTAGTAGATCCTAAGTCTATGATAATTTTACATACCTTGTTCAAAATCTTGCACTTGATTCTGAATAGTGCTCTCCTCTGGCTTGGTTCAGACCTTACTGGTTCCTTCATCAAGGTTCTACTTATCATCAGGTTCTCTCCATCTTCTGAGTTCAGATTGACCTCAGGTAACTGGCTGCTGGATGCATTGTCTTGGACATAGTGATTCCTCTTATCACCTCCTTGAGAAGAGGATGTGGTCTTTACTGGACACCTATATGCCGGATGACCTAGATTGCCACAGTTGTAACACTTCATGTTGGTGAAATAGGATCCTCTACTTGATCCTCCTGACCTTCCTCTGTTAGATCCTCTTCCTCTGTGAGATCCTCTTCCTCTGTGGTTTCCTTTACCACTTGACTCCCCACTCTACTCTGTGAGTTTGGATTCTGCTTGGGATCTATTGTCAGCATTCCTTCCACCAAAACCTCCTCTGTGTCCTCTGTTATCTCTGCCTCTTCCTCTTCCTCTGCTATTTGAGTCTTGTTTCCTCTTATTCTTTTCCTCCACTTTTAGTGCCAGCTGATAGCATTTTTGCATTGTTGGAGGACACAACAAACTAATTTCTTCTTGTATATTCCACTTCAGACCGTTAAGGTACCTTGCTACCTTTATGCTTTCATCCTCCATTACTTTGGACATTAAGCATAGCTTTTGGAATTCTTCAGTGTATGCACTGACATCTAATTCCTTTTGTCTTAGATTTTGTCTCTTCCTGTGCAGCTGTATTTCATAATCTTCTGGCATATATGCTTCTTTGATTTTAGCTACCATTCCCTTCCAAGTAGCTATGGGCTTCTTATCTTCTTTTGCTCTTTCAATCTGCACAAATTTCCACCAGGTTAAGGCAGCTCCCCTGAGTCTGGATTTGGCCACCTTTACTTTCTGTGCCTCGCTTACACCATCACATTCAAAGTGATTTTCAAGTCCTTCTATCCACTCCATGACCAAATCTGGGTCCATTTTCCCACTGAAAAGTGGTACTCCTTCCAATGTTTTACCACTCATTGCTTTCAAAGCTTTCAAGAATGGTTCTTCTTCCAACTTAGGATCAGGTGTGGGCTCTTCATCTTCTACAGATACACCTTTTCCCTTATCCTCAGAATATTTAACTCTCTGGCTGACTTCTTCAGTCTTTTGCAACATTAAGCCTAGCTTACTCTCCATTTTTGCTAGTCTTTCTTGTAGGAGTCTATTCTCCTCCTCTTGATCTTCAACTTTCTTTGCTAACTCTACATTAGTCACCATTGTCTTGGATGAACTAAAAGACTCACTTGAACTCGGTGATGACATACAACTCTTCTATTCCTATCTAGGAATAAACCAAATCTTACCGCTCTGATACCAATTTGATAGGGAGGACTCTAGGCTGCCTGCTCTGCATCCTATAGGTGTACAAGACTGTTTGACAACACTAGCCTTCCTACCAATTCAAAGTGCTAAAAGACATACTCTTTGCAGAGATGGAAAACTCTACTTTTCTGCTTGGTGTGGGACACATACCTTGTCCTCACTGCTTCCAAGATACTGCCTCAATGGCACATAACTTTCTGAGCCCGTTGTCCACCCTTCTCACTCTGTTCAAGGGTCTGGACTGCTTGGTGCTCACTTTCCTCCTCTCTATTTTTCCACCCCTGCAAATCTATTTTTCCTACTTGCCTATCTAGCCGGACTCCTCACTGAGCTTGCCTAGAACAAGCATGCATTGCCTCTAATCGGCGATCCGACCACCCCACAAAAGAAAAACAAACAAAGAGCATGGCTCTGTTTGATGACCTCCATACTGTACAATGGGATTCGAAGAATCATCAAAACAGATTCATGGCTGGCAAAAGAAAACAAAATAGTAGAAACAGAAAAGACTAATCTACTTCAAAATGATAAAGTGAAAACAGAATAGAAAATACTAATGATCGAATTGCTGTATTTTATTTCTGTTCAAAAATTCTGATTACATCAAAATGCTTCACACATCAAAATTTACTTCTTCGATTCTCCTTCTGCTGAACTCCTCTACAGAAAGAATGCTACATTTTATATCTCTGCTCATGTCCGTTATAGGACGGTTCAACTACCAGACGGTTCATATTCTAACTACCGGTTCAGCTTTGTGTTATCGGCAAGATAACACAGATGTCTCATCGAAACATACTTACGCTTTCCCATCGGCAAGACAGATTCTTTGTCGCACCGATCATATTCTTCCCCTGTCGATATGCATTCTATTGACTTTCGCATTCATGAGAACTTTTAGTCCCACATGCACCCATTCAAATCGGCCACTGCTGTTTATATATCCGTCGGCTTAGTAAACTCTTGTCGGCACTTTTGCCGTGGACGACCCCTGTCTACCCCCATTGGCACAACCCAAACTATCGGCCAACATTCAACCATGAACTCTGATAGTCCCTTGTCTCACCGATACCAAGTCTTCATCCTCCATCTGGATGACCACTGTGCATCGGCCTCAAATCTTTAAGCTACGCCGACAGAAGTCCTTGCACCGACGTCCAACTCCATCAGAGAAACACATAGCTGTCAGAGTGACTTTCACAGCCATCGCCGATAGCAAGCCCCATATCGATGACAAGCCTCAGCAACACTTCATTGGATAGACAATTAATATCGAAGTGACACCCTCATCCTTCACCGATGGTGATTCTCATGCCGATGGCCTTCACCAACCTTTACCACTCCATCGGGATAACACCAAGCGATCGGAGACACAACCACAGGCTCCAATGATGACCACCCTCATGCCGATGGACGTCACACATCGGTAAGACCTTGGAGATTGGCATAAGACACCGAACTCCTACCGATAGTAAACCTCAAGCCGATAGCTAGCCCTCCATCGGTATAACATGAAGTATCGGGGATACATCTTCCAGCTACACCGATATCAATACTCACTTCGATGGGTTTACTTTGCACATGTATAAACTTCTTCCCGCTCTATCCTATTTTGAAAATTCAAAACATCACAACAAAATGCAAACTATATACACATGGGCTCTAAGCCCTTGGTGCTCCTGCACCACTCCACGAGCTCTGATATGAAGATGTGGCAAAATGCGGTACAAAATGCTAAAATTGCGACTGACTGAACTGAACTGGAAATGAAAGAAAAGAAAGAATGTAAAATGATTTTGGTTGATGCAAGATTGCTCTACAACTTGGGATGCTCTTACATCAAGCCTTCACCCTCTAGCATTCTAGACATCCAGTTACAAACCATGCAGCATCCCTCTTCATTCCTTTCTAGAAATATAATGGTTTTACATCAGCTAGCAATTTCATCACTCCAGGATGTCTTGAATAGGGTGCAAAATGCACTTCCTTCCACACAATATTCCTTAAATCCTTAGAGTTTGAAATCCACATTCTTCCTTTAAACTTTAATAGTCCATTTGGTTCAAAGTGGAATCCATCATACCTAGAATCATGAGGATTATCCATAAGGGCTTGTTTTACCTACTCATAGAATTCATCTCCCTTGGACTTTTGTAACACCCGATTCCTAAAATTAGAGTGTATGAAGATCATCAAGGAGATGTGTCTTCTCCTACTTAAGGCATCTTCCACTTGGTTTTCCTTACCTTGTATGTATTTAATCTCAAAATTGTAATCAGATATTAATTCTAACCATCTTCTCTAGTAAGCATTCAAATGTGGTTGAGTAAACAAATATTTGAGTCCTTGATGGTCTGTTTTAATTCAAAAGGTTTCCCAAGTAAATAATGTCTCCACATTTGCAGTGCATGAACCACTTCTGCCAACTCAAGATCATGAGGAGCATAATTTTGCTCATATGATTTTAATTTTCTGGATTCATATGCGATAACTTGCCCATCCTAGATAAGTACACCACCTAATCCTTCTCCTAAGGCATCAATGATGACTACAAAATGACCATCTAGGTCAGGTACCTTTAAAATATGTGTCATAGTCAACTTTTCTTTTAGTTGGTCGAATGCCTCCTAGCATTCTCTAACCAATCAAATCTTTTACCTTTGCTTTATAGAGAAGTAATGGAATAGGCGATTTTTGAAAAATTAGCCACAAATTTTCTATAATATCCCGCTAGGCCCATGAAACTATGGACCTCATGCACATTTATTGGTGTTGGCCATTCCAAAATGGCTCTAATCTTTATTGGGTCTACAACAATTCCTTTAGCTGAAATTATTTGACCTAGATATTGTACTTCCTTTTGAAAGAAGGTACACTTTGAGAGCTTGCCATATAGTTTATGTTGTCTTAATCTTTGGAGAACAATTTGTAGATGTTAAAGGTGTTCCACCTCATTTTTGGAGTAAATCAAAATATCATCAAGAAAAACAAGGACAAACTTGTCCAAACAATCTCTAAACACACTATTCATTAAGTTCATGAATGCTGTAGGTGCATTCGTTAATCCAAAGGATAAGACAATGAATTCATAGTGCCCATACCTTGTTGTAAAGGACGTCTTATGAATATTCCCATCCTTAAGCCTCAATTGATGGTATTCTGATTGAAGATCAATCTTTGAAAACACAGTTGCCCCTCGCATTTGATCAAAGAGATCATTTATCATTTCCTTATTTAGCATATGATAATCTATGCATAGTCGCAAAGTGCCATATTTCTTTTTAACAAAAATTACTGGTGCCCCTAGGGTGAAACATTGGGCCTTATCAATCCTTTTTCCAGCAGTTCCTGCAACTAAGACTTTGGCTCCATTAACTTTGTTGTGGTCATTCTATAAGGAGCTTTAGATATAGGTTTCGATCCTGGAATTATATCTATCAAAAAATCAAAAGATCTTTTAGGAGGTAATCCCGGTAATTCATCTAGGAATACATCCTCAAAATATCAAAGAAAGGGGTACCTATCTATATCTGATCACTCTTGATCTATGGATTCTCTTTCTTCAACTCCTTGGAGTTTTTTGAGATTCATAAAACATCAAATCATCTTGGAAAATAGATTCTTTGTGATTATTTATTTTCTCCATTTTAACAACAAAGAGTTGCCATCCTTTTCTTTGGGCTCTTTTCATTTGTAGGGCATATATTTGCCTCAGTTTAACCTCTCTAACAATGCCTTGCAGAAAAACTTTATTCCCAAGGTCATCTAGGCATTCTATTATTTTAACAAAACAATCCACCTTAGCCCTATGCCTCCATAACCAATTTATTCCAAGGATTATATCATATGAGCCTAATGTGGCTACATAAAGGTTCACTTCAGTGGAAAAACTCAGGAGTTCAACCTTAGCCTCAAACAAACATTGCTCTACCTGAGCCCTTGTCTGATTAGCATATTCGACTGACCAGGTATTTGCCATGTAACCAACTTTTCTAGTAATCTTATTTAAAACTTTTGGAGAAATAAAACATTCTGTAGCAATAGTATCTATCAAAACTGAAATT
Source organism: Cunninghamia lanceolata (assembly GCA_027924645.1). Lineage (NCBI taxonomy): Eukaryota > Viridiplantae > Streptophyta > Pinopsida > Cupressales > Cupressaceae > Cunninghamia > Cunninghamia lanceolata. The sequence goes on along the minus strand of BSBN01000927.1, from coordinate 3,729,540 downwards.
GGAATACCAGATAAAATACTCGTGGTTTCAATTGGAGTAATTTGATACTCTTCTTGTCGGTTATCCAAGGCTGCATGTATCCATTGTTGGAAAGCTGCCTATTGTGAGGGTAAAGGATTTCCTCATGGCTGAGTCCCTTGTGTCTTATTAGGATACTGATTGGCATAATGGTCACCACCACATGAATAACACCCTCTCGCAGGTCCTCGCCTTTCATAAGGCTTTTCTGAATTATCTCCATTTTTCTTGGAGTTATTATTGTTTTTCTTTTCACCCTTGGATTCATTCTAATTATCCTTGAATCCTTTGTCACCTTTATTTTTGAAATTTTGCTTATTTCCCTTTTTCTTAAATGATTGGGAGGATTGGGACCAACTGAACTTTTTACGGTTCTTTTCCTGGTATGTAGATATGGATTTCAACTTTTGTTCCTGTCTAATAGCTTTCTCATAAAATTGGTCCATTGTAGTGGGACCATGCACATCTACTTCACCTCTAATTTGGGCATTCAAGCCCATGATGAACTTTCAGATGCAAAACCTCTCATCTTGTTGATATCAGGGAACATATTTAAGGAGACAAGTGAATTTCTCCCAGTACTCATTCACAGATGAGTCACCCTGTCTCAGGTTTTGGAAATCTTTGAGCTTCTGATCAAAATACAACTGTGGCAACCATCTTTACCTAAAGAGTTCCACAAACCTGTCCTAGGTTAGACTCAAGGAGCTCAATCTTAGCCCCATCTTCTTGTTCATCCACTAGGTGGATGCTTCACCTGCCAATTGGTATGTTCCCCATACCTCTTTGGTTATTTTAGAATAGTTTCTTATCTCAAAGTATTTCTCCAATTCTGTAAGCCATGCCTTCGTGGCACTCCACTTGCAGTCCCATCAAATTTGGGAGGTCTAATATTTTTCATATCTTTGGATAACTCTAGAGAAAAGTGGCTCCTTTTATCCTCATCTTGTCTCATTTTAGAGTTGTTCTCTCCACATTCACTTTGGGTGGTGTTTTCATGACGTTCATCATCTTCACCCTTGTGGAAGACTTCCTTCCTAGGTCCATTCTGACCCCTAACCTCCTGCTCTACATTTCTAATTCTTGCCTTCATCTCATGGAGCATAGCAAGGATCTAGTCAAGTTTTGAATCAAAGTGAAGGTCACCCTTCCTCTTGGCTACCCCCAGTGCTGGTTCATGTCTGAACCATGCTACAATCTACTTCTCCTAAAGTTTGCAGGTTAAGCATTCAATTAATTTTTCATACTATTGAATCCATTCATAAAATAAATCCATTCTCATTTATGCAATCTTAAACAAGAAAGGAAAACTTTTCCAAAATTTTAAAATTGCATTATAGTATCCATGGATCACATAATATCCATCATTTATTACAATTATTTACATCTTGCAACTGCAAGTCACTTTCAGAAAGGGAGATCTTCCCACATTTATCCTCATCCTTGAGGTTTACCACATCAAAATTGGGAGGTAGATTTACTTGCAGGTACTCATCCATGACCTCCTGAGTGATAATAGGAGAATTAGGACCACTTCCAAATGTTAAGTCCTTAGGTGCAGAGGGTTTAACTGATTCATTTTCAAAGGTAGGAACAAGAGCCTTAATTGCTTTGTCCTTATTTTCCTTCTCCATCTTGATACATTTAATAGCATCATCAAAGGTTTCAGTATCAGTTAACCATGCATCTTCTAGGTAACTAGTTTGGCCTAGGCTTTTCATTCTTTAGGCTTGTTCCCTCATAGCCTTTAGGTAACATCTATTTCTCATTACCTTCTTCCTTGGGGTAATACTTGTTCTTACCATTCTATCAAAAGAACATCCAGACATTAGCAATTATTAATGTCTGAGGAAGATTTCATGCAATGAGCTCATAGGTCCATGTATTGAGCCTGGTAGCTTTGATACCATATTTAACATGTCATCTCATATTACCCAGATTTACATCCCCAATTTACTATCAAGTAAATAATCATGAGCTTCATACACATTTGTTTTAATAAACAATAATCATTTCATAAAAAGCATATCTTTTCTTAATATTTTCAAACTGAAAATTTATACCATATTCAAAGATAGCATGCTAGTGAAATCCTTCACTTTACAATCACAATGTCTTTCTCATGGCAATAAAGATAAATTTACATAAATTTTGATTGTCAAGTCATCACTAGTAGAATTTGGTAAATAAATGACTACGTGACTAAAAATTTTAGTCACGTGACTAAAACTTTTAGTCATTCTACTAATTTTTTGCGACACAACTATAAATGACTAATTTGATCGTTGGGTTAAAAACACAACTAAATAATTAGTCACACAAATAAAAATTAGACAATTAGACAATAATTACATCCCACATATTACTTAATATAGAAACTCTTAAAAGGGGCAAGTGCAGTCATTTTATTTTTCTTTATTATAGACTCGAAGAACACCCTATAATCAGGGATTAAATTTGACGGTCGACTGTACCTGTCAAGCAATTTTTAATGATGGTTATCTGTTCAAAGACGACCTTAAAATACTATGATATATTTTAATATAAGTAAAATTTATATATAAACCAAATATATATATCATTATAATTCTATATAAATTTTGATGGTCTATCCAAAATCTCCCCTTTCATGTGATACAATCTTTTTAAAATTTTGATTGTATTTTATGGCAAAAATGTTTAAATACAGTCATACGGCCATCAAATTTAGGCCCTGCCTATAATTACTTAAAAATAGGTTTAGTTTTTGGAGGTAGAAAAGTATAGATCAAAAGCTAAAAAGAGAGCGGGGCTGTAGACAAAAGTTAAAAGTTCATAAAAATCAGGCGAGGCCAAGACAGATTTCTCACATAGATTTTTTATTCTTTTCATCTCCATTGCTAGTTGAATTCATTTTGCACCATGGTTCTTGAGGTATAACATCATTCTCACAATTTCAATTTGATATTAAACCATCCAATCCTTGCCCTAGGTAGTTTAATTCAAATCTATTAAGTAATATATATCATGTGTGTTCTGTTAGGCTACTGTGATATGCATAGACAATTCAGAGTGGATAAGAAATGAGGATTACAACCCCTCTAGATTTTATGCGTAAGCAGATACAGTCAAATCTTATATGTGGGGCAAAAACCCAGGTTTGGTTATTTTTATTACCCCATCTGTTTATATTTTGGTTCATCATTTGAGCTATGTTATAAATTGATTTAGGGAAATAAAAGTTGGATCTAGCATATGTTGGTTTATTTGTGTAGTCAAATCCTGAGAACATAGTGGGCATAATGACTTTGGCTAGGAAGAATGTTCATGTATTGGTGACACCAACAATTGGTCTTGGAAATATTCTTGCTTGTATGCATGATGCGGGTTTTGTTTATACCCTTTCTATTCTATATGTAAAGGATTTTTTTTCGTTGTTTTTTTAAGGTCTTGTTTGTTTTACACTTTTAGAAAAATAAAAACATGTCTTGAGATGGCATATATTGTCATGTAGGCTAAGTTGTGAAATTGATACCATGATTGATTTTCAACTGAGGAAAGTGTTGATGACTGTTTTGATGCAATCATAACAATAAGTTAAAATTCACATAAAATGAACTGAAACTATACTTGAAAGACAAGAAGGAATCATCTGGTGATTCAACTAATCCCAAGTCTACAATGGTTCGGTTGGTCAAGTTCAGTTGGTCAATGTGAAGCTGTAATGTTCAAGGGGCCTTACGTAGTTTAGGTTTATTTTGTGGTTTACTGGACTAAGAATATGCAAAGAGGTCATAGATTTCAACAAGTATTCTGTTCATTTGCATACAAGTGATACTGGGCTGCAAGTTTTAGAGGGTTTTCTTGGATTTTTGCAGCTTTCTTCTTTATCTGTTTATGAAAACTATCTACTTATAGCTCTGTTATGCATGCTTCTTCAAATTTGAGACAATTTCCTTTGGATTTCTATGTTTTCAGCTAGATATTTCAGATGGGTTGGGAAAAGTTAGAAAGATCTACTCTATACCTCACTTAATCTACCGAAGGATCTAAGTGTTTCTGTTATGCACTATGTAAATACCATAGTAATCTGATCAAATCCACAGTAAAAACCCTAAATGTAAGTTCTGAGCATTTTCACAAACATACATTTAAAATTGCAAGCTCTCAAAGAAGATATTTCAAAACACAAAGAAGAGCAGGAGAACACTCAGAAGATAGATGCAGAACTCCAGATTCTATTGTATTAGAAACGAATAGCCATACATGATTTACAATGTAAGAATGACTCTTAGTTTCATTGATCATACTACAGAGAACTTACAAGCTTTACAGATACAGTAAGGCAGCCAGACATTCCACGCGCACCTTACTGCAGACAAACAGGCGACCTCCTTCTTCTACTTCTAAACTATGCTAAGCTAACTTGCTGTATTTTCCTAGAATCTCTGTTGTAGCCACTATTGCTTTCCTAAAATCCCTGTTGTGTAGCCCCTGTTGTAAAGTATTACAGTGTAGAGAGGCACAATATAAAGACATTCTGATTGTCCTCACTACAACAAAAAACCTAACTGAACCCCTGGTTCAAACCCTTGGTTACAGCAATAAATACAGGTGAACCAGTTCTCAAAAATATCTCAGAGCAGTGGTCAAATCTGGGCGAAATATTGCCCCTTCTGAGAAGTTCCGGCAGCTGGGTAATAACTTCTGTTTGTCTTTTGTGATAATACCCTCAGCTGCAACCTTTCTCCTCACTTGAATGGCCTTGACCTTTTGCATTTCATCTCTATCTTCTTGCTCCTGAGATCAGATCTTCTTCCTCCATGAGGTCACTGTATTGACTTTCCAGCTGCTTCCTCAACTGCAAGCCTGCAAGACAAGACAAGCAATAAGTTTCACATTTATCATAAAAATAGCATGAAATTAAAATAAGCATTCAAATCCAGGTGACAGCGCAAGATGGAGAAAATCGGATCCAGAATCCTCTCAAAAAACGCGTCCAAAATGCGCCCAAGCTGCTCAAAATTCACGGGTCAACCATCGCTGACCGAAAAATGCCAGAGGCACCAAAAAAACACTTTAAAATTCCACCGCCTCATTTCCCGCCCATCGGCATGATATTCACTGTCGGTGCGTCAAAAAACAGGTTAGTCGATATACCTCATCATCATGATAATATTCAGAAAATATGATGCTCTCCCTCCTGAAGGTTCAGATGAATGTCATCATGATATTTCGCTTCTGCATATTGGAGAAAAGAACAACAACATCATCATCATCATGTTGAAGAAGAATAGGAGGATGCGAATATAATCATGCTGCCGAGGAAAGGAAGATGATGGTGACGTCATCATGATATTCGGGCTTCATTGAAATGCTAAGGATGACGTCATCATCATGTTTCGGTTAAGATCAGGGGGATGTTTGTGATATCGGGTCACCTAAGGAGCATGATCAGGATGATGAAGTGAATATGATCCTTTCACGGCCAAGGTAACCCTCTCGAAAGATCAGGATGATGATGATCATCATCATATTTGCTTTTGTCGAACTTGGAATAAGACATCATCATCATATTTCGGCAAACGGATCGTGCTTGAAAAAATATCCTGTTTGAAGGAAAAAAGATGATGATGATGATCATCAGGATATTAGCTTCTGTCGAACATAGAATAAGACATCATCATCATATTTCGCGAACCAGATCAGGTTTTGGAAAATATCCTGTTGAAAGAAAAAATGATGATGCTGATCATCAGGATATTTGCTTCTTCGTTTATCAGATCGGGATGACGTCATCATGATATTCGGAGCCTTCATTAAACTTGAACATGACGTCATCATGATATTTCACCAACCGGATCATGTTTGGGAAAAAATCCTGCCGAAGGGAAAATGTGATGATGATGATCATCAGGATATTTGCAAAAGGTTGTATTTCATCGGCAGGAGGACTTGGAGAAATATCGGGTGTACAAACAAGATCATGATGATCTTGACAATATGATAGGATAAAAATATGATGATGACGTCATCATCATATTTCGCTTTCGGAGCACAAGGATGAGTTGGTCATCATGATATTCGGGCCAGGGTGATATTGCAAAATATGATCATGCGGTTGAGGAATGCAATATCGACTACTTCTTAATAAATAGGGTGGTCATCATGATATTTCGCTAACTGGAGATCAGGAGGATATGAAGGTGATGATCCTCTTAATCGAATTATGATGATGATGTTCCCAGCACTTGGCGAAATTCAGCAAATGATCTTCGTGAAAGATCAGGGTGATATGAAGTCGTCATCATCATAATTCAAACTTCAGCAAATATCATGATGATGACCTTGCGATAGGTTTATAGCATGCGCATGCAAATATGCCGATGATGAATTTTTCTAAGTCTGGGTGATCAGCATGATAACATAAGATCAGGTAATGTTGAATTATCATGATGATGCTCGCGATACAAAGACCGCTCGACGGGGTAACTTACCCTGACTGAAAGCCGATGTCATCATGATATTTGAACCTCAGGATATTGTCGGGGGGGTATGTTTCAAATATGATGATGATGTCCTCATACAGCAAAACCAGGTTTATAAAATATGACGCTCCTAAGAAAATCATGATGCTGATGATGCGCCTGAGGCCATTTGACGGGTAAAGGGAACTACCACCTAAAATTGACGTCCGGATATTGCGACTGCATGATTTTTAGTGGGTGATAGACCAAGATCATGATGATCCTGTCAACATGACTTAGGATATAAAAATATGATGATCCTCCTGCAAATATCAGGTTTGACCAAGACTTTGACCGTGCATAACTTCCACATATGGATGAATTTTCAAGTGAAGTAAAAGGCAAACCTGCATGGAATTTCAAGCTCTTTTAAAATATGAGGTCACAGAAACAAAATATGAACTTTGAAAAACAGACCTCATGATGATGACCTACCTCATCATATATCATGATGATGATGCACCTGACCTTCATTTTTACCAGACCGCCAGGAAGCAGAAAAAACACAAGCAGAATCAAAAAGCAAGACATCAGCAGGGGTCCCCATTTTGCTAAGGAGCATAATGGGGCGTGTTGTGAACATCACAACAGAAAGGTTATTTTTTTAAGTTTTGAACCTTAGCTTAAAATTACTAGGGCACTCATTCTCAAACCTAGACTGTGGAGAAATTTCTAGCAGGGAGCAAAAACCAATTACCAGAGGGCAGGGAATTCCATTGACCTAAGAATTACTCTATTTCTTCCAATAGTAGGAGCCAAAAAATCTTGCTCTTGCGTACTTGAAAGTGGGTTTTGTGTACTCAAGTCTATATATAAACTGCTCATTAGGTCTCAGAAAAGTGGATTGTTGTTGTGGGAATCAGCTACCATTCACAGGAGTGGAATGATAGGCCTTTCGATTGATTGGGGAATAGATTAAAGATAGTCAGATTGTAAGTCTATATTTATGCCTATTGAAGATGAAAAGCAATAACAATTGAAGATGAAAAGCAATAACAATGCTTTCTGCATACTTTTCTATCAAGGATGACATTGAAAGCGCAAAAGGCATCTTTGATGAGAGTGTAGCACTTTATTCTAACATATACAAGGTATAGCATAGGGAACAAGAAGAAAATAGATGATTTTGGAAAGCTAGGGAAGAACTATCAGGGACAAATATTACAGTTTTTTAAACAATTTTGGTGAATAATAAATGTTTTTCCCCTGCCATGTGTTGTATGCTTCTTTACTGCATTTTGTGTTTGATTTTGAACAAAATATTGTAGGTGTACAATATTATGCAAGGTTGTGCTGTTCTCAGTAAGTTTTTAGGTTTTTTGTCGTGAGGATTTTCTAGAATCCTATCTTTCATATCTACTTTTGTAGAGTATTTCGGGTTTGGTACGACATACTATGATATTGTCACTCTTATGGTAGTGTTCAATGGCTTTTGTAAGGAGTGTTTTCAAGAATCCAGTGTTTTGGATTTTATTTAGTATAGCAAACTTTGGGTTCATTACAGAATATTGTGGGTGAGTTTAGTTAAGATTTGTAATATGGTAATGAAGCATGGTTTTGTTAGTGGTTGTGTATTTTGTAGTCTTCCTCCCTTGTAAATATCACGATGTTAAAAATGTATGAAGGTAGAGTGGATTAAAATATGGAGTAGTAGGACAGGTTCTTCTAACTGAAGTAACGTGTCATTACTTATAAGTTTTCTCTAAATAACCAAGATGGAAAGTGATCTACATGAAAGTTCTTAGTTTATAGCTTGGTTTGCTATATTTTGGAAGCAATTTACAATCGAAAGGATATCCTATAGGCTTTTGAAGACTTAGGATGGGTTCCTATAAGGTAGGCTACAACTCCTATTTATTCTCTCTACAGGTGGTCTGATTAAAAGTTTTTTACATGTGAGACTAGATTAATTAGAATCTTCTCTATGAAAAGTATAGCAGCCCCAATTATAGCAGTAAATATTCAATTAGATTTCGAGAGGGGCTCTAGAAGTTGACAGAACTATCAAAGAATTTTTAGGAAGTTCTATTGTCAAATGACAAATAAAAAATTGGCGAACTTTCTCTCAGGTATTAGTTCTTGCATGCAAATCCTAATAAAAGGAGTCTTAAGGGGATAAATCATAAAAGCTTGTATTTCATGAAAATTTGTTTCTACAATTACCTCCAAAACTTTTTGTGGTGACAATTGCTGAGAAATTTATCCTTAGAAAACTAAGTCTGATGCACATGCATTTTGTATGGAGAAGTTTCATTAGAACTTTTCTATTGTAATTGTGGGATTCTCCCATTTCTTGGAAAGTTCTAGGCTCTATTCAGGATAAATGGCTCTATAGTTTTGGTATATTGAGTTACTTTTGTTTGCATTCAGAGGTGCTACATTGTTGCATCTGATAATTATGCTTTTGCTTATTATTCATATTATTTGTTTAGGTAGTAATTTCTAGCAGATCCTAAAATCTTATCTTTTCTGTGAATGTGAGATTGTTGTGGTGTTATACTTTTTATTGAGCATGGTTACTGTGTTTTAGTATATCATAGTGATAGTGTATTCTTCTGGTATATTGTGGGTTTATTTAGTTCCAAAATGATAACCATCTTTAGAGTTTTGATATGGGTTTCATTGGTATTAGATTAGTTGTGGACCAAAGCAAAATTCACTGTGAGAAGTAGCATTTTGAATTAATGAGTTGCTGACTGTTTTTGAATAAATTGTATTAAAATTAATAGCTACATTTTCTAGTTTTTGGGTAATAGATTACAACCCAAGGAATATCTAGGTTAGTGAAATCCTAAGCTTTTGGTGATCTGAAGGGTTTTATTTTCTTATAATTGTTAGGATTTTGAGGACTTAGAAGGCTAGGTGTGATGAACATGCTTTTGGTTTATAGCAACTTTTTAAAATTGGTCTTCTGGAATTGCAAGATCCTCCCACTGTCTACTAGTTTTTGGGCTTTCTTTAGGATAAAGTTATCTTAGTTTTTATATTGTAGAATATTTGAATGCTATTTATAGCATGTGTAGGAGCATCATTGTGTAGTTCTAAAGTTCAGAACCAAAATTAACATGGTATGGAACATAAATAAATACATTTTAATGAATTAAAACAAGATTCTGAATTAAACCTTCAATGACTTGTTCAATCAAGTCAACATAAACAAGAAACACAAATGTTTTGAGTATTAATTTCATTACCTTATTGCAATTGTAAGATTTATTAATTAAGAAACCTGGAGCTATCTAGCATAGACTTGGAAGACAAGTCTCTTGGATGGAAAGGTCATATGTCAGTATTTGCTTTAGGCTTTATATTATTTCTGAATATATATTTTTTTATCCATGTATACACTTCTTATAATCCTATGTGTAGCTTTGGTGGAGTCAGGTTTTGGTTCTAAAGTTTTTAACCAAAATTTGCATGAGATGGAAGAGATTGCATACATGGGACATAAATAAACAAATTTTAATTAGATAAAACAAGATTATGAATTAATCAAGTACAATGACACGTTCAATGAAGTCACATAAACAAGAATCACAAATGTTTTGAGGATCAATTTCATTACCATAACTTCAACTATAAGATTTGTTAATGAAGAAACCTGAAGCTGTCTAGTAAGATCTGGAAGACAAGTCTCTTGGATGGAAAGGCCATATGTCAATATTTACTTGAGGCTTTATATTATTACTGAATATATATATTTATCATGTATGCGATAGATTTCTCTATTCTTTCTAGATTTTGGTTCTCTATATATTTTGTATGTCTCTTGATTCTAGAATGCTATTAACTAAGGGGTGTTTTTGTTTATCAACTATGTTTTATGGTCAAGAGTGTTTTGGGTCTAAAGTGAGTTTTTGCATCTTTTAACAATTGGGGGTCTTAAAAGTGCATTGGGTTTTCTGCAATGCAAGTTTTGTGAATGCTCGTAGATGATGCCTCTAAGTTTTTGAATGATAAGGTTAACAAGGCCGTAGTCACAATTCTTGCATATTTCAATGACTCCTAGAGAATAGCCACCAAGGATGCTGGGCGAATTGCTAGGCTGGAAGTTCTGAGGATTATCAATGAACCAACTGCTGCTTCATTGGCATATGGATTTGAGAGAGAATAATGAAACTATACTTGTTTTTGACCTTGGTGGTGGAACATTTGATGTTTCAGGTAGGAAAAGATATATTGTAAGCACATAAATTTTTGATTTGGCTAGCAAATTTGCACACCAGGATTGTAAATACAGTGCATATCATTGCTTGTGTTTTTTTTTATATTCATCTTACTTCTTAGCATTCAGTGTTCTCTGATCTTGGCACCCTGCTTACATTAAGTGGCATCATTTTTGTATTGGTTAATGAAAGCAGTGCTTATATTTTTCCAATTTGATATTGTTGCATTTTATTTGTTGTGATGTTTATATTAAGTTCTGAATTTTGCACTATTTTATTTGTTGTGCTTTTCAACCTTTTAACGGTCCATTTTGAGTTTGCATGAATACCCAGTGTCTCAAGAATTACAATTCTAAGGCAAAATATTGTGGGCCTTGTTTGCATGCTGTGGATTCCGTGTTTCCAATTGTGTTGCGATAGAAGTTTTGTTGATCTAAATCTAATCATTTAAAGCTGCAATGTCATGCTTCTATGCCAATTCTTCATGCTAGGCAATCCCTGCTTATTATTACTACTTCCAAGATCCCAATTTTTCTTGGTTGTTTTTGTTTATCCTTTGTCTCATATGTATGTTGCAATCTCTTATTGTCAAATTAACCTTTCATTTCTGATTTAGGCTTTGAAGATTTTTATTTTTTGCACAAATTATGAACAATTACTACATGATGGTTTTTGTACAATGGTTATGCAGTTATTGCTTGCTTTGATGTTATTAGAAATGCGAATTTCAACATTTGGTAATTCTTTTGCAGTGTTTGAGGTGCTCTCAAATTCTGGCGACACTCATCTAGGGGGAGATGACTTTGACAAGGTTTGAATAGCTTAATGCTTTATGTTTTCTTGAATTTAGCCAGCTGAAATTAACCAATTTTATTTGAACTCAAGAAGGTAACTTGAGATGTTTTGTTGTTATAGAGAGTTGTTGACTGGTTGGCTGTGAGCTTTAAGAGAGATGAGGGAATTGACTTGTTGAAAGACAAACAAGCACTTCAATGGTTAACTGAAATAGCAGAAAAGGCAAAGATGGAATTATCTTCACTCACACAAACAAACATTAGGTGAGTAAAAGAACTTTAAATCCTTGGAGGCTGATAAGCCAAATTGAAGATACTAAAAATATGGAAGGACTTGTCTTTTATGTTGTGCTAGACTGCGATGATTATTTCTACTGTTTTGTGATGGCTAAAATCTTTTAAATAGTTTTGAGTGTGCAAGATGCTGACTAAATTACATTCAAATTTTCTTGAACTTCCTACCATCATTTGGTAATTTCAGTGATAATAATGTTAAGTTGTCAATCTGTGCTACAGTTTACCATTCATAATGGCTACTGCAGATGGTCCTAAGTACATCGAGAAAATGCTTACAAGGGCTAAATTTGAAGAGTTATGCTCAAATTTGCTTGATCGGTAAGATTTTACAATTTCCTCATACAGAGAAATTGCTGTCTCCCCATGTTTGTCTACAAAAAAGTTAGTGTTAATAGGTAGAGGAATAATTTATCCATTATATTTTGGATTAGAGTTTATACATTCTTACCATGTATTCACTTGTTGCAGGTTGAAGACTCCTATGGAAAATTCATTGAGAGATGCAAAATTGTCCTACAAAGACCTAGATGTAATTAGTCTGGTTGGGGTATCCACCAGGATTCCCAATGCTTAGGAACTTGTCAAGAGAATCACTAGCAAGGAACCCAATGCCACTGTGAATCCAGATGAATTTGTTGTTCTAGGGGGCAGCTGTAGCCATACGATGAAATATGCAGGAATTTACAGTCATCACTTGTTGATGCAAGACAATACACATGTATCTCTTAGGAAAAGGTAGGAGTCCCATCTCATGGCCCTTGAAGCCCTACTTTCATAGTGCTAGAATCCTTTTGTGTGCTCTAAAGTGCTCACCTCCAAATTGTGTACATTGTATTTTTTTGTAACCAGAATATAATATTCATTTTCTCTTATTATTCTTCTCCACCTAAAAACCAAGATTTATTGCAGATGTCTATCAACATGCCCATTGCACATTTTGGGTGACTGCTAGTTCTATATTTATTTTTGGATCCTTAAGTGTCCGAAGAGAGATGAGGCATTATATTGTCAATTATCCAAAAAGAAAGCCAAACACATGCTTTAAATGTAACAAACACCTGAAGCTAAACACCTAACCAAACTACGACCAACCAACTAACTATGACTAAATATACTACCAATGGACGGAAATTAGTGAATAAAATGACTAAATATACTACCAATTGATGGCAATTAATGATTACAATGACTAAATAAATGACTACCATGACTAAATAAATGACCAGTTAACAACAATCAATGACTAAATTAATGACTAAATATGCTACCAAATTGATCAATCAAAACAACCAATAAATGACTAAAAATGGTTTAGTCATAAATTTGGTCGTGTTATAAATGACCGGCAATAAACTACTAATGGTCATGTGACCAAGCTTAGTCATTTATATGCAATTTTTATTAGTTTTTATCATTTATTGCTAGTTTTCTACTAGTACATCTAAATTGAATACACTGTATCTAGAGTTTTTATATATGTCTTCATAAGTCTTGGCTTGTCATCTGCTCGGGAAGGAGAGCATCACCCAAGTGCTTTTCTTCTAACCACAGACTGACGGTCCCCCTCACACCTTCCTTCCTGGAAGAGGTCCTACCCTTCATGAAGGGAATAGATATAAATAACCAATAGGTTTGCTATCTGAGTTTCTAGTGTTGTGTCCTACATAACTCATCACGGTCATACAACTATAGATCTCCTCTAACTATGTATGACACTACTGGATGATTATGCCATCTGGAATATAGTGAACTGACTAATGCATGCAGAGACAGATGCATTACTTTGGCAAAAGATTTAATATACATAGACATTTCGCAATAAACACAGTCGAATGTCCACACACTTCTAACTCGACTAAGAAGCTATCTCATCCTATAGTAAATTTAGTTTGGTCAATTCTAGCCATGACTGTCTAGAATAATTCTCACCCATTGTCTTCTTGACTTAGATTTTTATCTCCATTTTTTGGAGTATGATACCCACTAGGGTTCATAGTGAGGTCTTGATCCTTCAAAGGCCTCTCATTACAACTACAACCTAGAATTTCATGATTTCCTATCACTGTATTCCTTGATCCAAAAGTTTAAACGTGCATATATTTTCTTGTCTCGGGTGTCTAGTATTGACACAAATAATAGTTTTGAAAAAACATCATAAGTTTGTCCAAGATATTTAACTTGGTTCATGGATTCACATCTAATCCAAATTGACAATTTAATGTCTGATAAAGGCTAATCATATACTTGTAAAAAGATTTGCATGTTCATTATGCATGTATGGGAGATCCTTAGAAATTATCTTTTCTAATCCCAAATCACATAAAAGTGAGTAATTAAGAACCCTTATCATAAAAGGTTTCATGACATACTTCATAAAAATGAACTTTTAAGGCTTAATTTTCAATCAGTACACTTACCATTTCACAACCAAGAGGATATCATCGAATGGCATATTTCAAATCTATAGTGGCCCAAAAGATTCTACCAATCACAATATTATTAAATATATCAAGATAATCATTAGTCATCATTAAATAGTATAGGTAGTGTTGGGACTCAAAGTCCATCCAATTAATACATGGGGCTCGAGTATCTAAACTCTTGGGCTCGGGTATCTAAACCTTGACTCTGCTCGACTGTCTAAGAATGATTTAGTTCAAAGTACCATCCAATTCCTTTCAATAATAATATAACTTCAGGATTGCAACTATTGTTTGCACCCTTATCTGATCTTAGAAAAAGTAGTTAAATAATTGACTGGTCTTCTTAACTTTGAAACAGTCCAAGGTTATTTATGCAAGAAAGGTTTCTTCTAAACTCAAGGCTGGTAACAACTTGTTATCATAGCCAAATAATAATAAATGTTAAGAATAGGCTCCCCATAGCCATAAAGAACTAACAATGATCTCATTAAAGCCAAGTTCTTTGAAGTATTGACATGAACAGTGGATACCAATTCATCTAATAGCCTACAATCAAGGAATGCCTGTTAAGATTTTGTAGCTATAGTTTTTAACTATACAAGAATAAGAATATTCATGTTAAGTCTAGTGGCCTGTTAAGCTACATAGTATATGTTACAAGTATACGTAGACCAAACTATTATCGGTCTACTGTGCCATAAAGCAACTGTTGTGAGACAATATGAATGATATCGGCTTATCCAGCCGTACATTAACATTTACAAGTATTCAATAAAATAAGGATACTACATATCCATTTATCATAGCTTCAGCCATAGTTAAGAGATTACCTGTTTATAGTTTAAATTAGTCCTCCTCTTGGACTTTGAGACCCGCTCTCAAGTTTCTTTCTTCCTGAAAGTTCTTGGCTCGAGCTTCCTCTTTTCTTGTTTTTCTTCCCAGCATAGTCCATACCAATGAAAATATATAATGATTAATTATCTCCTCCTTCACGCCTGCATGTGTCTCTACACCATGGAAGAGATAGAGCTCTGTAAGAAAGCTCAAAAAAGGAGCATGCTACCAACTGCTATCTTCTTTCCCAAAAGATAGCTCCACCACCAAGGATAATTCCCACTCTTTCCAATTTATGTGGAAGTATAAGGTACATACACCACCTCGTGGCACGACCTCATGGTCAAGTGGTTATAAAAACCATCAAAAAACTTATCTCAAGTAGATAAGTATTTAAAACACACAAAAAAGACATAATATATTAACGTTACTAAAATATATAACTAAATAAATACAAGATATCAACTTAATGGTAGCAGTTCACCATTTCTAAGGATGTTGATAATAATCATTTTTCAAGTTGCAACAATGGGGTCGAGGTCTTCTCCCCCTTCACAACCTCTTACTAATGTCAGCATTAGTCATCAAGCAAAATAAAGAAATATGGCTAAAAACTTCTCGACGAGAAGAATGGTTAAAATCTAACCTCTAAATACTTATATCTCTTGACCAAATCAAACAGAGTTTGATGTCAAAAATCTTTCCAAAATGACTAATCAACATTGGTTGAATTGAGTTTAACTCAAAAAGGGAAAACAACTAATACATACCTAGTCTCGCAAAGGTTCACGTAATGTACATCTTGGAACTCAAATGGAAAACCTGACATTTTCCATAACATCTATTCCCTTCTGTCTAGTGATACTCTCCTATTCTTGGAGTTGGAAATCTCTTTTCTTGGTTACACTCAGTCATTCAAACTATGATCAGTGTATCATCAACAAATTATTATACACCATGCTAAAAGAATCTCAATAACATGTAATCTCATGTCTAATTCTAAGCATTAATCATAATCCATATAATCAATGATTTATCTTGACATCTTCCTAAACATCAAATCATTAATCTATGATTACTTATCCATTTAATCACATGAAAGTAAAAGTTAAACATAGTCAAAGTTTGGGGATGTAAGAAAATTGTTACTGTAAAATTTTTCTACCTCTATTCTCCCTAGTGTACTTGCCATCTGAAAATCCTTGCGACAAGATCACAAAGTATCTTCTACACAAGGTCCCACTCAAAACTGGATTAGTTTTAAAAACCCAACAACTCACAACTAAAACCAAAGGTGATCAAGATCTGATACAACTTGTAAGGAAGCTAAGGTAGTGGAACAAATTCCTACACTAATCTTGAGAAGAGGGATATGTAGAACTTTTCAAATCTTTACAATAGTTACAGAAATAAACACAAATAGAAATTATACCACAACATAGTAATTACGTGGGGAAACCCTTTCGAAAGAAAAACCCCACACTCCAAATCCGCCCATTATATTATTCAGGAATCAAAAAGATTAAAATATACTTGTAGAGAAAGATTTCATAGGAGGATAACTAACTAGATATCTAGGGGCAAATCAAAATCTATAAGACTTTTACACACAACCTCCATCTCAAGCTCCTGGTATATAGGAGATACAATACAGTAAACCGTCAATGATAATTATAAAACCATGAGCCAAAACTACCCAAAAGTGGTGCCAAAATCTATATTCAATCAAATATTCTTGTGATGGCCAAATCACACGCCAACATGTGTAACTCTCCCCTTTACAGCTCTTTTAAGTGTCTAACACATTTTCACATTTCCCAAAATAGGAGGTCTAACTTCTGGAGGCCATAACTTTTGATTTGAGTGTTCGATTGGTGAAATGTTTAATGCGTTGGAAATATCGTGAAGAGATGTATCAAGATATAACCCACTTTGTTGGTTATGACAACTTTTAGGGAATTTAGGGACTTCTAAGTTCTTCAAATTTGAGTTCAAAACTTTTTTTGGGAGTTTCAAGAAACAAAAACTTTAATATCTTGCAATCCAGGTATGATCTTAAGATGAAACTCACCCAAGATGTTTACTTGGCAATTCCACACCCTTTGGGAAAATTCCAAGTCCATATGTGTTTAAATGTAGAGTTACTAAAAATAGTAAGCCCTACCATTTTTAGCCCGTTTTGCAAAATTTGAAAGTTCTAAACCATTCTTCAAGATAAAGGGTATTTGAAAAGACCAAAATTGGGAAGAATAGAAATCTTTTGTCGTTAGAAGGTTGAGACACCTTTTTGACACTCCACTACTATAGAGGAAAGGAGGTTTCCACAAGAACTTCTCATGATATGCTAGGATCATGTTCCAAAGAAAATCTATTTTTTTCATGCTTTCATAGTTAATTAAATCATAAATTTGCTCTTGAAGAAGTAATCTTTGCATTTCTATTTCCTTGTTAGGACTTGTTTAGATTTAAAGTTAAATTAGCATTATTTAGAGTAGATTCTTTGTAATTCATAGCTTACAATTTCATTCAAGTATTTCCATTTCTAGATTAGATTCAAAATCGTTGCGAAAAACAAAAAAAAACATAATTTAGATTACATTTGGGAAAATTCATATTAAGTGCATTCATATTTTAATTCATAGTTAATTAGATCACTTATTTATTCAAATTGGAAAAGGAACCAAAAGTGTTTTGCATTCATATTAATTGCATTCATACAAAAATATAAATTATTAGGAAAATTAGAAAAACTAAACCCTTGATTTCATCATGAGATACATTTCACATTCAATAAGATAAAACCCTTGATTCTATTAAAAGACATAATTCACACTCAACATTTCAATCAAAAGTGAAACAAACCTTTGACCTCAAGTCAAAGTCAACAAAAGTCAAACTAGGTCAAAACTTAGTCAACAAAATCTCTCCCAAACATTTGATGTGCCTAGGGATCAGAGGAAATAGGATCAGGGTACTATCAAAGAGATAGAAAAAATCCACCCATGACCACAAAAGGCACAATAAACCATAGAAGACAAAGAACACACTCTTAGGATCTTTCAACAGAGAGATATCATATGACAACACATTCAAATTAATGAGGATAGGTTACAATACTCCGGATTCATCAAGGAGAAAAACAATCTACCCACTAGACATTGGAACTTGAGAAATCCTAACAGGAGACATAGGATTAGTGACCCTTTAGGTCATATAATTATGTCCACCACAACATCCCTAGAAAGAGCTCACCAAACATCAATCCACACTAGGCTTGCAAACCAACCAACTGCCCTCTATGAAGTTTTGCTTCCCCATGAACAAAACCACCCTGGGTCTCACCTCCATTTGAATGGGTTCTACCACAAGAGAGAGAGTGACTTGGAGGTTGCTCATAGCAAGAAGAGGGGTTCATGTGTGACATCGAGGTTGACTCATTCGTGTTGTTCTTGAGTCATGTTTTGAAGAACATAGTGACTTTGTTTGGTGATATAGAAAAGTCCTTAGTCATGTGAAGCTATATAGAGTTTTAATCCATTAGACATAAAATTATAAATTGCTTATATTGGATGCTTTTTTTTAGCCCTTGGTCACATGGAAAAACACTATTTATATTAGCTATTGTTTGAAGTGCTTATTTTGGGTTCTTGGATTTTGTTCCTAGTCAAATGAGAAAGCACTAGATGTTTAAATATCTAGTTCTTTGACAATTTGGATGCATGTGCTTGCATGTTATAAATTTATGATGGTTTGGATCTACATGGATGGATACATTGATGCATATAATTTCATGTTACTAATTCATGATGGTTCAGATTTAAATGTTATAAATTTGTGATAGTCCGTCATTTAAAACATGAATCTAGTGGTTACAAATTTTTGGGTGTTTCAGATGTGTTTCAATAGATTCAAATTCACATGGTTCTTGTGCATGGCTTGTTGGTGCATGAAAGGCATTCATTTTTAAAAGATGTGAGTTTTGTTTATTTTTGTTTGAAATTTGTGTTTTCTACATATTTGTGGAAGATTATTTTTCATATTGTAATTCTTGAGGCTTTTCTAAATGATAGATATTTTATATTTGTATGCATGATTTTGAGTGTGGATGGAGACTTATTCATTAGTCTCTTCTTTGTGACTTGTGATTGTCCCATTTTGTAGATTGGTGACATATATTATTTGAAGATGTTTTAGATATTGATGCGGAGCGTACAGTGGAAGTAGAGACTTTATCAAATTTTTGAACCTTCGGTGAGAGTCCTTCATCTGTCTCAACGATCTTCCCTTCATCTTTTATTATCGGAAAGACTTACTCCATCGCCAAAATCAAAAACTATTCCGCCGACACACTGATCTCTTCGATGTCACCTCCGAACCACACTCGTCGGCAAGACTTACTTCGTCGACGGGATCTTTTACTCTTCTTCCGATGCGCCAATAGGCTTCAATCATCGGTGTGACTTCCTTCGTTGGCAAACTCCTTGTTTGTTCTCCTGATATGCCGATATACCAACTTAGTATATGCTTGGCGTGACTTGCTATTACCAGTGGACTAAAGTTTCTTTACCCTGATTTCATCGTTACGACCGGTCACCATTTGTATCCGACGAAAGGTACATTCTCAACATACATTCTCAACATGCTTTTGCGATATGCATTCGCAATATGCATTCGGTGAAATGATATGAAACTTATGCCGATGTAAACCTCTGCAACTCTGTAACTACGCAAAGACTGAACAACTTATACAAAAACAACAAAATCTCAACAGAACGAAAAATGATCTACTCCTAAGGAAGCCATTCCATTGATTTCGAAGAAATCTCAACTAGTGGAATGCTTCCGATCTACATTCCGTGCAATAGAACCTTACATAGATATACACGACAGAACAAAATTTCTTATTCCTTAGAAAATACACATACAAATCGATTCTCCATCTATTCTATTCTCCTCAACGAACACAGACCGACTATATAGACTCATGTTGGCAGTTACATAAGATGGAAGGTAAATCGCCCTACAACCACTTCTGTCATTCAGTTACACCCATTCAGTTTGGTTACAATCTTTAATGACACGTATACAAACTCAATGTTATGTCGTTACTTGGCCAACTATGATTCAATATGGTGCTAAGGCCTTACAAACATGACACTTTGGACAGAATAGAGCATGCATGGAATCCTCCTGATTCTTAGGTCTCGAGGTGCTCCTGCACCATACAACCAACCAACAAAGATTTTTAAGTCCCTTGGAAATGTACCTGCAAAAAAAAACTACCTTTTCCTGCATCTCTGTTTGGCTTCATCTTTCACTTTGTCTCTTCAGCTTCAGGCTTCAAATCTTCACATCAATGGAATAGTGACCAACCAACCAACAATGGCAAATTACCATCAACATTTCAGAGCATCTTTAGGCTCCTTCTACTCCTAGCAATGGAGTACTCTTAGACTGATCAAATCCTCCATGACTACAACACAATGCTCATTCAGATGTCCATCCTACACGCTACTTCACAGACCCATTCCCCTTGTCCAACAGCAGATCCTGGAGATGCACTACCACTCTCTCTCAGTGGCCTCACTCTGCACCCTCTTCCAACCAAATCTCTATTGGTGAATGGTCTTGACAGACCTCATCATTGTCTGCCCACACACTACAAGAATCCTATTCCTTCTCGCAACTAGATGGCACAAGCATCTGCAATAGTCTAGCAACTACTATCAACCTTCAAAATACTTCTTAGATCTCTATTTTCAAAATGGTCACCAACAAACTGTAGATTAGATTAACAAATAAGGTTGAAACATTAAATCAAATGCAATAAACACAAGATTATACCTCACATGCAAATCTAATCCCATCAAGGGAGGAAGGAGCCTTTGCACCCAAAACAAGCTCCTAAGATCAAGATGATCCCTAGACAATGAATTCCAATGTGAAATGCTATTCAAATTGTGCAACTCACTATCCTAGCTCAAGAGTGATTTTGGCATTATGACTTTGCATAGAATTGGATGATGAAAATGGCTTGGGAGAGGTTCTATTTATAGATTTTTGGAGAGGATTTTGATCCAAGGGTGGATGATAAAAGTGATGTGGAGGGCCTAAATTTAATCTTGAATGAATGGAGGGCTAGGAATAAAAGTGATTCTTTTATTCATTTTGGGAAAAGGGGTTATTTAATGAGCATGGGGGTGAAGGATTATTTTGGAATAAAAGATTCATATGGGGGAATGTAAATGAATTAAAAATTCATTTGGGGAAGAGAGGAAATAAATGAGTATGGGGTTGTAAGGAGAAATAAATGTGATGTGGGATGTTTTTAAATAAAAAATTGACTTATGTGGATTTAATTCAATTTTTTATTTGGAGGATGTGGGGAAGGGTGTTAAACAAGGTTTGACCACCCAAATGAAGGGGTTATGACTAATTAAATAGGGGTTTTATTTAATTAATCCTAGGACTAGGATGAGGTAGGCTAGGGTAGGCAATTAAATAAGAGCTATTTAATTGTTTAGGGTAGGGATAGGTCAATTATAGGCTGAATTAATTAGTTGATCATGGTTTTAACTAATTAATTGGTTTTAGTGGGAAAGGGGAAATTGATTTAATAAATATTGCATATTTATTAAATCAATTGGCTAAGGCTTGGACTATTGAATTAATGAAATTAATTCAATTTTGGGGATAAAATGGTGTGAATTTAGAAAATGACAGGGGTAATTAATTAAATAAAATTTAATTAATGGATTAGAAGGGAAATTGATATGTTTATGGATGTTGGGAGTCAGTTTGATGGTAGTCTACAGGCAGGGCACAGCAAGCAGAGAGTGCATTAGGTAGTCTAGAGGCGTCAGGGGGTGGTTTTGCCCTAGTTTTGACAGGGATGCAGGCTCAGTTGTCTCAGGTGCAGACACAGACCTATCAGCTATAGGCATAGTTGAGTCAGGCCCAGGGGCAGCTAATGCAGGTACAAGGGGATTTTACAGAGGCCAGTAGGTGGATGGAGTATTACAGGGGGCTATATTATGTAGCCATGCCAACAGAGCAGCGAGCACTGAGCTACAGCTAGGTCAGTGGATCGAGGGCATTGAGATCGCATAGAGTGAGATCTATTCAGTCTATTCAGCAAACGATGCCTCCTCCCTCATTCGTGCCCCAACAGGTCCCTCAAGTGCAGGTACAGCCACCGTCGTAGTCACAGCCGCCGACAGGGTCACAGGCTCGACTAGGATCAGAGTCTCCCACTCCATTCGAGAGGGGGTCGTCTATGTGATAGTTATATCATGATAGCCCTTGGAGGCATTTTGTATCAGGACACTTTATTTTTTGATGTATATATGAGCGATGTACACTTTTTACGGTGATTTGATATGATATGATGCTTATGGATGTGTTATTTCTTTATGGATTTTGTATGTTATGGATATGTTATGTTTATATGATGATGATGTGTATATGCAGCTAGAGGTTTATGTGACTAAGTGGTTTATGAAATGTGATGTATATTGTGCAACTAAATGATCCAAGAATGAACCTAATTATTATGCAAAATTAAATGGATTAAAATGAATCTAAATGACATGTGATTTTAGATGGTTTAAATGAATTTATTTGATATGCAAATTTAAATGGATAAATAGATCTAAATGACGTGATTTTAGATGGTTTAAAATGCACCTAAATGATATGTAAAATGGATTAAAAGGAATCTAAAATGATATGCAAATTGGATGGATTAAAATGCACCTAAATGGATTAAAAATGAATCTAAAATGACATGCAAATTGGATGGATTAAAAATGCACCTAAATGAATTAAAAATGAATCTAAAATGACATGCAAATTGGATGGATTAAAATGCACCTAAATGGATTAAAAATGAATCTAAAATGACATGCAAATTGGATGGATTAAAATGCACCTAAATGGATTAAAAATGAATCTAAAATGACATGCAAATTGGATGGATTAAAAATGCACCTAAATGGATTAAAAATGAATCTAAAATGACATGTAAATTGGATGGATTAAAATGCACCTAAATGGATTAAAAATGAATCTAAAATGACATGCAAATTGGATGGATTAAAAATGCACCTAAATGATATGTAATTAAATGGTCATGACATGTAGCTAAATGATATGGTTAAATGCATCTTAGGTGATAGGTGGTATGTAAACTAGGTGATGGGGGAGGTGGTCCAGTCCTGATACACATGATGTTCTTTGTTTAACCCTGACTGGTGAGGTTGTGGGAAAGGGAATTAGGTGGGGAGAGGATAGTGGTGTATGGATGGGAATGGGTGGGATTGGGAGTGTCTAGAGACAGGGGGGTTGGATGATGAGAGGGTTGTTATGTTGTAAGACACCACGTCAATTGAGGGGAGATTTATTTTGGTTCAGGATGTGTTGAGTGGAAATGCGGTGGGGGAAGGGGATTAGTGAGGGGATGGGGGAAAATGATTATTAAATCTAGGCCGAGATGGGATAGTTGACTGACTGATTAGGATGATGATTTTGAGCTGGTAATAGTAGTTGCACAAGATTAATTGAGAGCATTTCTTAGTTTAATGTAGCAATGTAGGATACAGCTCACAAAGGTATGAAATGACCTAGGTGATGATGTATACCCTGCGATTGCATGGACTAGACCCACAAATAATAGGTTGATTTCATGCATGTGTAATGTAGTATAATCTTGTCTAGTCAAGGAAGGGGACTCATAGCGATGAGTGCGAATAATGCATAAAAGGTTTTGATGCCCGTATATGCAAAGAGGACACATCATGCTAGAACCGACCTAGACTTCAAGATATGAATACTATTCTTGGAGCAATGAAACCAGCCCACAAGCATGGCATGCAGAAACAATGACGATGTCTACTCTAGGTGCTATCCGCTACTTACCATGATATAATGAGATCAAGGTAGCTTTGGAGATGACTTAGAGCGAGACAAAAAGGTAAAAATCAATAAGCAAAAAGACCAACGAACAGATACAAATAGCCTTTGTGTGCTCTTTCCAAGAGACATGATGGTAGAATGATAGATTGTTGTCCATTGTAGGAAAGATATATCCTAGGATGCAGATCCGTTGGTGTTGATTAGAGAATTTTTGGAAGATGGGCAAAAGAACAGTCTGGCCATGTGTAGGATTATGGTTGGTATGTTGATTGATGATTTTTGCATTGGGGGACCTGTTTGGAGTGTATATGTAGCTTGTGTATCATTTATGAGATCCAGAAAGCTCAGTAAATGGGGGACCATCCAACGGGGTGGATGGGTACATCTTAGGTACCTGAGTACTGGAAACATCCTTTGTATTCCAGACTGCCTACATACCCTGTGTCCACGGGATCAAGGTACTTTTAAGATGCAGGTGAAATGAATATGTAGTTCTAGCAAGACTTGATGATGTGGGAATGGTTCGGGATGGGTGTGATTTGATGAAGATTGATGCATGTTTGATGATGGTGATGAGGTGTTATTTTTGGGGTTTTTTGCATTTTCTATTGTTTTTGTATTTTATGATTTTGTGATGTTTTTGGATTTTGTATGTACAAAGGGAGCTTACAAGGATCCTCATTCCATGAGTTGGCCTTGGGATGGGATAGGATGGGTTGGGCGATAGGACTTGATGTTTTGGAATTCCAAGCCATGGGATGCGTGACATATGGAGTGATGTGACAGAAAGAGGATTTATTAGATGGTAGAATTGGCCACTATGTATGGCACCTGAAACAGGTTTCAACCATGGTACTTATCCAAGGTGTCACCGAAGTGATTTTCACCATTGGAAGTTTTTTATTGCACTCTGATTTTTCTTGATTTTTTGGTGTTTTTGATTTTTTGATTTTTTTAATTTTTTGACTTGGGGTATCGGATGGGTTATGCATAGAATTTCTTGAGATATAGGATGTTCATTGGCTCATTTAGAGGCTGCCCCTCAGGTGTTGCAAGCTGATAGGCTCTTAACCCATAATTGGTGGTGATGACATAAGGTCCTAGCCAATTGGGTTCAAACTTTCCTTGCTTCGGATGCTCTTGCAGGTTCTTTTGATTTTCCATTAGGACAAGGTCACCTACCTCAAATTTTCTAGTTCTGATCTTTTTGTTGTAGCTTCTTCTGAGGTGGTTTTGGTATGCCTGTAAGTGATTCAATGCATTCAGGCGTTTCTCATCCAGTAGTTCTAATTGATGTAACCTTGCGACGTGGTAGTCCTCATCAGAGATAATGTTTTGCAAGGACACTCAAAGAGATGGGAGCTCGACCTCTATAGGTAAAATGGCTTCAGATCTGAATACTAGTGAGAATGGGGTGGCTCCTGTAGGAGTGCGGATGCTTGTGCGGTAGGCCCATAGGGCAGGGTTGAGTTGGAGGTGCTAGTCACGGCCAGCTTCATTGACTGTCTTCTTGAGAATGCGGAGGATGGTTTTGTTAGAAGCCTCTGCTTGACCGTTTCCTTGAGGGTAATATGGTGTGGAGAAGTGGTGTTTGATGTCGAATTTTTTGCACAAGGTGCAAACTTCTTGGTTTTTGAAGGGCTTTCCATTGTCAGTGATGATAGAATGGGGAATACCATATCGGCAGATGATACAGTGGAGGATGAATTTTGAGATTTGGATACCTGTGGTGAAGGTGAGTGGTATTGCTTCCACCCACTTTGTGAAGTATTCAGTAGCAGTGATAATGAACTTATGGCCATTGGAGGATGGAGGATGTATTTTTCCTACAAGGTCAAGTCCCCACTGTGAGAAAGGCCATGGCATTGTGATCAGTTGCAGCTCCTGTGCTGGTGCGTGGATGAGATCGCTGTGCTGTTGGCATGGGAGGCATTTCTTGATAAACTTGTGGGAATCTTGTTCCATTGTGGGCCAATAATATCTAGTCCTGAGGATCTTTTTAGAAAGGGTGGGTCCACTTGAATGCGCCTGACAGATGCCAGCGTGTACCTCTTCCAAGGCTACCTTGGCTTCCCTAGAGTCTAAACATCGTAGAAGCATACCATCAAGACTCCTTTTGTATAATGTATCGCCTATAAGGATGAAACAAGAGGCTCGATGAATGAATGATTTTCTTTGTGAGGTGGATAGATTAGGAGGGAGGATGTTGTCGTGGAGATATAGGTATGTTTGTTGGTACCACGGGGACAAGGGACCAATGACTTCGCACACTAGTTCGGATTGAGGAACATCGTATGCTGGGATAGGGAGTTCTTCGATCAGGAACTCGCATTTCTTGCTGTCCTTCTTCATGTCTACCAGAGATCTGATAGTTGCCATGGCATCGGCTGCTTTGTTATTGAGCCTTGGGATTTGCTTGAAGTGGATGTCTTCGAAGTAATCTTTGAAATCATCGACCATCTTTTTATAGGGAAGGAGCTTGTCATCCTTGGTTTTGTATTCGTTATTGACCTGCCTGATGACCAGTTGAGAGTCGCCGTACACTAGTAGCTTGTCAATTTTCCATTGGATGGCCATGTGGAGACCTGTGATGAGGGCCTCATACTCTACTACGTTGTTGGTACATGGAAATGTGATCTTGAAGGATTTAGGGATTGTGTGTCCTTGAGGGGTAACAAACAAGATGCTTGCTCCGAAGCCTCTATGGGTGTATGATCCATCAAAATACATCTTCCATGTGTCTGTGGCTGGTGTGATTGTTAGGATGGCCTCATCTGGAAAGTCTACAATTGTAGGATGCTCTGCAGGGATAGGTGCTTCAGCCAGCTAATTTGATATAACCTGCCATTTGATGGCTTTTCTCTCAGTGTATTCTATGTCAAACTCTGTTAGAATCATGACCCATTTAGCCATTCTACCAGTAAGGGTAGCTCTATTTAGGAGATATTTCAGTGGGTTGATCTTAGCAATGAGCTTTGTCTTGTGATTAAGCATGTAGTGTCTCAACTTTTGGGACGTAAAGACAAGGGCTAAACATGCTCATTCAATTTGTGTATAATTAAGCTCATATGAGATCAAGGTGCGGCTGATATAGTAAATGGCTCTTTCTTTCCCCTGCTCGTTGAGTTGTTCTAGCAAGGCTCTGATGGCTGTCTCTATTACAGAGATGTAAAGTAGGAGGGGTTCGCCTTGCCTTGGTGGAGTTAGCACAGGAGGATTAGCCAGGTATTCTTTTATTTGGTCGAAGGCACTCTAACACTAAGTGTTCTAGATGAAGGCTATGTCTTTTTAGAGCAGATGCTGGAAGGGTTGGCACTTATCCACAAGTTGGGCAATGAATCGACGGATAGACTGGAGTTTTCCCTGCAGGCTTCGCAGTTGTTTTGGTGTTGTTGGAGGTGGCATCTCAGTGATGGTCTTGACCTTTGCAGGATCCACTTCGATTCCTCTTCTCGAGACTATGTATCCCAGAAGTTTGCATGAGGTGACGCCGAAGACGCATTTTTTTGGATTCAAACAGACATTGTATTGCTCCAACCGATCGAAGATCTTGGCCAGCACCTCTAACTGTTCTTCTCTGGTCTTTGATTTTCCTAGCAAATCGTCCACATAGTCTTCCATGACGTGGTGGAATAAGTCATGGAAGATGACGGTCATGGCTCTTTGATAGGTGGCTCCTACATTTTTCAGGCTGAATGGCATTACCACCCAACAATATGTTCCCCATGGGCATATAAAGGCCGTTTTGTGCTGATCCTCTTTGGCAATTTTTATTTGATTGTATCCTGAGAAACCATCCATGAGGGATAACATTTCATATCCTACTGTGAGATCCACTATCATGTCGATGTTTGGTAGTGGGAAGTCATCTTTCAGGTAGGCCTTGTTGAGATCCCTGAAATCGGTACAACAGTAGATTCAGCCATCTGGTTTAGCAACTGGTACAAGATTTGAAACCCATTTAGGATAATTGATGGGGCGAATGAACCCAACATCTAGTAATTTCTTGAGCTCTGCTTTGACGAGGAGAGCGACCTGAGGATTCATCTTTCGAAGCTTCTGTTTGACTGGTTTTGTGTCAGGGCATACTGCAAGGTGATGAACTACCAACGTGGGGTCTAGCCCTGGCATGTCTACATAGGTACACACAAAGTTATGATTTCTGCGTATGAAGAAGGACAAGAAATTCTCCTATTCCTGTATGCTGAGAGATTCTACTTTGTATGTGATTTTTGGTTCTTCCTCTGTTCCAAGGTTCATTTCCTGAGCTGGTTCGACCAAGATGGGTGATCTATTGGGATAGACTTTATTTATCTCAGGGAGGCCCATGCTTCCATCTTCTGGCACCTCGTGGAGGTTTTCACCAGGAGATACGTCGTTTATTTTTACTATTTTGGGATCTAATACTACCTATTTTGGGATCTTTTTGTGTTTTTGTGACTGGAAGCAGGGGTTGTCTCCTCGAAATAGGCATCTGGATGGAGTTCCATTATGTACCCTACTCGATGATCTCCCAAAGGGAAGTGATCTCTTACCCCCATCATTTCAGCGATGGCCTCGTCGTTAGGTGCGATGTTGAAGATAGGAGGTCCCTGTTGGTCGCAATCAATGAGGTCGGGGTAGACTAGAGGCAAGGCATTGGAGGATGAAGGGAGAGTGGTGATAGAGTAAATGGTACAAATGGATGAGTCAAAGAAGTCAGCGAAATGGCTAAAGGAGTCTTGAAGGCCCGATTCGTTAACATTGTCGACATCTAAGGAGGCCGTAGTGACCTTGAATAAGATACACTCGCCGGTAGTGAGGATGCATTGCGGTTGACCATACCCTAACCCTTGAGTATAGGGATTCTTTGTTTCCTGTAGTGGTTCTACGATTCCCTGTTCATGAAGGCCTATACCGCCTTGTCCTTTATAGCCCATGCTCTTGACAATTTCAGAACCTTTGCCATAGATTTTTGTGGGGATTGTGGGGGCTACTTGCTCAGGCTCTTCATCTTTGGAAAGCCAAGATGAGATATCATCAAGTACATCCTGATCTAGGAGATGCTTCCGCTCGAAGGTGGGCGAGGGTTTGCACTTGATAATGACTGTATTGGCTATCTCTGTTGTTGGGATGCTGAATGTCTTAGGATTGGATAATGTGCCCACACAAAAGGTACCATGTAGGTCATATTCCCCACATCCCATGTCGGATAGCTTGATCTAGACCTCGGGTGGTGGAGTTGCTTGGGATGAAGTGGAAGTGATGTTTGCGGGGTTGATATATGAGTTTGATGTTGTTGGTTTGGCTTCGGCGGTGGCTTTATTATATGGGCAGAATGTTTGGTTGTGGCCTTCTAGAAAACTGCAGTATTGGAAGGGGCAAGGGTCGGCATAGACTGTGACTTCTGTGCCATTGTGAGGGAATTTGATGCATTGATGGAAGGTGGACGGGACAACTTGCATGGCATGAATCCATGGTCTACTGAGAAGGATGTTATAGGGGAGGTCAAGATCTAGAACCTGACATTTTGTTTCAAGGATTTTTGGTCCCACCTGTACGGGCAGCTTGATAGTACCTTCAAAGAGCCATTCAGTATCATCGTAGCCTTTGATCGTAATGTACTCGCTAGTGTCGACAACCACATTGGAGTACCCCAAGTGTTTTAACAATTTTAGAGTGCATATGTTGAGGCCGGAACCACCATCTATTAAGACTCTTTTAATGGTGTGCTTGTGGATGCAGACTTCAATGTGCAGGGCATCGTTATGTATGTGATTGGAGGCGGGTAGGTCCTTTTCTGAGAAGGTGAGATGATGGGGTGAGGCGATGTGTCCTACCATGGCTTGGAATTGAGTTACATTCAAGTTGGTAGGGACTTGTGTTTGCAAGAGCGCTTTATCAAGGACGTCCTTATGAAGGGGAGATGTGCGAAGCAACTCGAGGATGGAGTTTTGTGCGGGTGTCTTTCCTAGGTGTTCTAGGAGGTTATATTGGTGGGTAGGTGGTGCATGTGCATTTGGGTGAGGAGGTAGGGGATCTGATGTGGATGCGGGTGTTGGTTCAGTGGGAGGGGCTGTGCGAATGGATACACGGCCACGATGGGTTGTAACAGCACAATCAGGTGCTTGTGCACGGATGGTGACTGTGTTGACATGATGGGATGATGCTTCTATACGTCCTATGATAGAGTTGTAAGATGCGGGTGGTGGGGTGATATTGTAGGTTTGGTTGGACGATGAGGCTTTGTTATGATTAGGTAGGGGATCCTTGTAAGCTCCTAGGTTGGTGTTTGGTGATGGTTGGGCGCTGTGATCGAGACCGACTAGATTTTGTTCGATAAGGTCTTGGATGCAATGTTTGAGTTGCATGTAGTCGGTTGTTTTATGACCCGAAACGCAATGGTATTCATAGTAGTCGTTCTCATTGTACCACGCAGCTTTTAGTTCATTGTCTTGACGGGGTCTAACAGGTGGAAGCGTGATCAAATTTTGCTTGAGACATCTATCAAGGATGTCTTCGACAGGTTCCCCTAAGGGTGTGAACTGTCTGCGTGGTTTGCATGGTTTAGTTGGACCTCTCTGGTTATTTACATTTGTTGCATACGTATGCGCAGATGTTTGGTTTTGTATATGTTGGACGGCCTTCACATCCATGACGCCGTCATTCAGATTGTTCTTGTTCTTCCCCCAATAACGTGATTTGTCATTTGACTGTGTGTTAGCATTGTTGTTGGTATTGGGGGTGTTGTTATTGGATTTGTAGTTGTTGTTGTTGTTGTTGGATTTGGGGTCGTACAGTTTGATGGATCCCTTAGCAATGAGGGCTCGTTCGATGGTAGTGCCTTTCTCGATGACCTCTTCAAAGGTAGATGCACAAAGTATTTCTAGATGAAACCCTAGTTCCTAATTGAGGTTGGCCACGAACATGGTGACGATTTGTTTTTCAGGAATGGGCCATGGGAGTTTGCTTGCTAAGCCTCTCCACCTTTGCAAGAAGGAAGCGAAAGCTTCGCCGTTCTTTTGTTTGGTGTTGCAAAGGTTGGTTATGGACATTTCATGCTCAAAATTGTAGGAGAAGTGGTTCACAAACTTCTCCGCAAGCTCAGGGAAAGTCCTAATACCTGGGGGGAGATGTGCGAACCATTCAGTGGCTTGACCGCCGAGGCTTCATGGGAATAGTCTCATTAGATAGGTGTCGAGAGACTTCTAAGCAAGCTATGTAGAACTCCCTAAGGTGGTCCCTAGGGTCTCCCTTTCCCTTGTATTTGTCAAATTTAGGTGTCTCGAAGTTCTTGGGGAAAGGGGGCATGTATAATGTGTGATCAAATGGGTAGGGGTAAATATCCTCAAAGGAATAATGTTTGCATTTGCCCCCAGTTTGTAGGTCCGCTACCTATTGGATTAAGCCTTGTACAACAGTGTTGATATCCTGTGGTTGCTGTGGTTGTTGTATGTACGCTTGTTGGTTGGTGAGATGTTGGAATTGGGGTGGGGTTTGACATTGGGGGTTTGTTTGATATTGTGTAGATGATGTTACGAGGTTATGTGGATATGTGATAGTGGATGGATTGACGTTGGATTGGTGGGCATGGGATGGGTTGGATGTATTATACGGTGGTTGTGAGAACAACTGTCACAGATATGCAATGGTGTTGGAGTTGGGTGGAGGCACACTTGTGGATGTACTTGCTTGCGTGATGTTGCCTTGTATGCGCATGGTAATTTGTGGCATGGAAGGGTTTACTGTTGTTGTAGTAGTGGATGTGGTGACGGGTTGTGAAGTGGTGGGGTTAGGGATATTGGTAGTAATGGTAGATGTGGTAGCGGTAGAGGTCATATTGGTGGTAGATATGACAGGTGCGGATGTTTGAGAGATGATGGGTGTTGTTGTTTGAGAGATAGTGGGTTGGGTGTTGGATGTGGATGCTTGGTTATTTGATGGGGTAGGGACGATTGTAGAGGTGGATGGTTGTGATGATGTCATGATGGGGGGTAGTTGAGCACCGATTTTGAGAAGATAATCTAGAAATCTATTTGGATCCGATCGTAGGACTTTGTCAAGCATGTCCATGTTATCGGCGTCTTGTGTGAAGGTTAAGACATCGAGATCATCTTGGGATATGAGGGGCATGTGTTGTGGTGGTGGTGGTGATGGTCGTAGTTGTTGTAAGTAATGGGAGGGATTTTCGTTGGGACCATATGAGGGGATGTAAGGGTATGTAGATTGGTTGAATGATTGGTTGATGGGTATGTTGCGACTGTTGGTATTAGGCATTCCTATGCCCGGATATTGCTCTACCATTTCTTGGATTTTCTTGTGTTGTGATCTAGTGATGGGCATGCAAGTGGATAGGTTTGATTTATGATATGAAAATGAAATAGGGATGGAAACCTTAGAGGATCTGATTGATTATGTTAGACCCAAAGATGAATGTGGTAGCGAGGTGGAGTAGAAGAGGCGATGTGGTGGAAGATTGATATGTATCTCTAAAGGTTTCAACCTAAAGGTGATGTGGATGGACGATATTAATTTTGCACAAATTTTGGACCAAAGAGATAGGTGATGGATGACGTTTTATTTTGAATAGATTTTGTTTGATGTTTGATTTTTGATGTGTGATATGGATGATTGTGGTAGTCAACAAATTGAGCTTAGGTAGGACCTAGATTTGTGGTTTGCACAAAAGGGATGTCTTTCTTTGTTTGGGGTAGACTAATGACCTTACACAAAGAGGGATAATGATTTCACTTGGACGGTAGACTATTGACTTTCCAAGCAAGATATGATGTGTGTAGGATGAAATCTAGATCAAATTTTAGCTCAAAAAGGATGACACATTTTGATGATGTTTTGATTTGGGAGATTTTGGGGATTTTTGGAATGTTTTTCTTATGACAAGGATTTTGGTTTGGTCCAAAAGGTATGCAAAAAATCACTAAAGACAAGTGGATATGAATTTGAATGGGTTTGATATAGCAAAGGGATCCAACAATGGTGGTGATTAATCCTCTAAGGTCAAAAGAGAAGGTGTGATTTTGGAAAAATTTGGAAGAAAATGGATGGACTATTGTCAGATTTTTGGGATGTGACTATGGATTATGGCAGTGCAGATGGTGTGGATCACAACTAACTAGGTCTCTATTTTAGGCAAGTCAATCTGAGAATAGCGCCAATCCATAGGTGAAATAGCACCACAATCAGACAGAGATGGTGCTAAAACAAAGCAGTGTCTGTCAAGGTCCTAAAAGATAGCCTTTTGATGATAATTTTTTGATTTTTCTTTGTTTGGAATGTGATCAAATGAGGTTTGTCCCTTGGCAATGTGTTGTAAGTAATTCAAGCACAATAATCCCATAACAATCAAGATTTTGCTTTGTTTTGAAAAAAAAAGATGTGTGATTTTTTATTTAACAAGCACTTTGAACAACCTAAGGTGAGAATGTGACAATATTTGTTGAATCCCCTAGCTGCGCCTATTCAAAGCGGGTAGCTCCAGGATCTTGGTAGCACCGGCTCCTCCTTACAATTGCACACACTTCTCATGCATACCAAGATCTAGGTTTCTTATAAGGCTTGTCCCTCACCAAACCTTTAGATTATCCCTACTACCTCGGCTAAGAATTGCATGAATCGGGGCCACTTCAAAGGTTTCCCTTCTGCGCCAACAAATAGAAGGACTTTGGCTTACTAAACAATGGTTCATAGTAAGGGCATCCATTCAGGTGGTTATACGTGTGGCAGCGCTACTCTCTATTATGGAGTCTCCCAGCCTCCAAGGGTTACGCCTTGGAGGGTTTTGGGGGAGGTTGGATGTCGGTATAACACAACAACACCTGTCGTTTGAGACTTTCATCCCAAACGCCTTATTTTATATAGCGGCTTGGAAGAGCTTGGCTTTAGCTTGATGCCACTTGGGTCATTCCCACCTTTCAAAGCGGGGTGGCAGGCCCTCTAAGGATTACAAAAGAAATACAATCATAAAAATACTTTTGATCCCCAAGTTCACTCAAAGGTGCGAGGGGAGAGCATACGTATTCTAAATGATTGTATCACACTAAACATGGTTCAATTTTAGATCTTTAGATTAAAATGGATGTGATTTTTGCAAATTTTGTGATGAGCTTTTGATTCCCAAGGTCACCAAAATGGTGCGAGGGAAGAGCATACGCTCCTTCATGCTACAAACAAAAAGAGCACAAGACACTTCAAACAATTAAGATGATTTTCTTGGTTACATGCGTGATTTTTCTTTGTTGGATTTAGGGCATACAACTGAGAGGGGGGGGGGTGAATCAGTTGTATAGAACTTGTTCTCTTTTAAACACTTAATTCTCTGTTGTTAGTTAGCAGCATATCAAATAATCATTCATGGAAGCACAATACATAAACACAAGAGCAGATAAGCATCAACACATTGAACACCAAGATTTTGACGTGGAAAACCCGGTTAAGGGAAAAACCACGGGGTGATTAACCCAAGAATTATTCTCTGTTAGAAGAATAAGGAAAAATGAATGGCACATGCCAATAAGGGCTCACTGCCCGAGCACACTGCTCACAAAGAGGCCCACTGCCTACAAGGAGACACACTGTCTACAAAGTGATGAGAATCACAGTCTTGAACTGGAGAACGACATCTCTACTATGTCCGGATCAGTTCCAATTAAGCCCAACAATCTCTGCTCTGCCTTTCGCACCTTTCTTCGCTATATCCTGCTCATCCACATGCCACACCCTGAAATGAATTCACAAATCACTATTTATACAAGACATCGACTTAGGAACAAGCATCTAAGTCGGCAAACAACCATAGGAGTATCCGCAAGATGAATAACACATCCGGTCGGCTATCACAAGAACATTCGCAGGATGAACAACTCATCCGGTCTGCTAAACAGAGCAATAACTTCATCCGGAAGAATAACTTCAATTCCGGGCTCTACCATCAATGCGGACCAACAACACAACCTAAACATGATTCAAGAACCTTTACAAGTCTGTCTGAATGTCCGGATACATCCGCACTTCCTCTACTTACTGGGATCTCTTGTCTTCCTCATCCGGAACTTCAAGAACACAGTCTGTCGCCACTGTCATAATGCAAGAGGTACTTCCGGACCTCCAAATCATACACAAACCAGGATGACACATCACAAGGACATCCCAAACACTCCGTCCAATCCGCAGATTAGGATGATACAATTTCGGACCTTACCGGACCTTTTTGTGATCCTCTGTCACCTCCGGATACTTGCCGGACCCGGTTCTATACCGGCAGCCATAACTCCTTCAGATCTTCATGCGGACCTCTGAAATCCTAACTGTAGCATCTCAAGATTCATATCTACTAACCCTTTAATCCGCATCCTCCGGTTCTCATCCTATACAGTATATTTACCTTCTTCTCATCACTGTTCTTCACTGTTCCTGACTGAGGCTAATTTTCTCAATATCCTCAGCACAAAGCTCATCAAATCCTTCTTGTCAGTGCAGTATGAGTATGTTGACATCAATGACAACACTGGCTCACCTCATACTTGCCAACAATCTCCCCCTTTGTCATTGATGGCAACATATGATGTGAAAAACCATCAGGACAAGAACTTCTCTTTTCTGTCACAGCTCCCCCTATCAACAACAACTCTTCACATGTCTTCCTTTGCTGCTCCCCCTTTGATCATCAACCACTTGTTTTTTTTCACATGTCTTCTCTCCCCCTTTGACATCAATGGCAAAGGGCTCATACTTGCAACTCTTATGCATCAGAATAATACCAGCTGCTCCCCCTTAGTTGCAGCTCCCCATTAGTCCGGATCACAAGATATGACTGTGATTGCCACCGGACTGATGCACATCAGTGCATCTTAGTTCATCACCGGAGGGGCCATGACCCCTAACTTCTCCCGGAGATATTCAAAAGAGTCCTTGGGAAGAGGTTTTGTAAAGATATCTGCAATCTGATCCTTGGAGGGAACATACTCCAATCTGACTTCTTCCTTGTTTACTTGTTCTCTCAAAAAGTGAAATTTGATAGATATGTGCTTAGTCTTAGAATGCAATACCGGATTCTTGGAAATATTAATTGCACTTGAATTATCACAGAAAATTGTAATAGGCTCCTCATATTCAACTTTGATGTCTCTTAGCATCTGCTTCATCCACAAGATTTGAGTGCAACTACCTGCTGCTGCAATGTATTCTGCTTCAGTTGTAGACAGAGATATTGCATCTTGTTTCTTGCTTAGCCAAGAAACCAATCTCTTCCCCAAAAAGAATGCTCCACCACTAGTGCTCTTCCGGTCATCCACATCTCCTGCCCAATCTGCATCTGTGTAAGCATGAAGAGAGAAATCCGGATCTCTAGGATACCATAGACCATACTCAACTGTCCCTTTCAAGTATCTAAAAATTCTTTTGATGGCCATAACATGAGATTCTCTAGGATCAGCCTGGAATCTTGCCACAAGACCAACAGCTTGCATTATATCTGGTCTAGTTTGAGTGAGATACAACAATCCACCAATCATTGATCTATACTTTGTCTGATCTGCCTTTGGAGAATCATCATCTTTGCTTAACTTACATCCGGTTGCCATAGGAGTGTTCATAGGCTTTGAGTCTTCCATACCAAATTTTTTTAACAATTCTTTCACATATTTGGTCTGAGAGATGAAGATCCCTTCTTTTGTTTGAGTAATTTGCAGACCCAAGAAGAAATTCATTTCACCAAGCATAGACATTTCAAACTCACTTTTCATCTGATTTGCAAAAGTTTTACACATACTATCTCTTCCTCCAAAAATGATATCATCCACAAACACTTCAACAATCAGAATGTTTTCATGATCAATTTTGAAATATAAGTTGCTGTCAGCAGTACCTTTGTTGAATCCAATCTGCACAAGATGCTTATCCAACCTTTCATACCATGCTCTTGGGGCTTGCTTCAATCCATACAAAGCTTTCTTCAACTTGCAGACCATATCATTATTATCAGACAATTGAAATCCATCCGGTTGTTCAATGTAGACTTCTTCTTCCAGATCACCATTTAGGAAGGCAGACTTGACATCCATCTGATATACCTTGAAATCTTTGAAGGCAGCAAATGCAAGAAGTAATCTGACTGCTTCAATTCTTGCTACCGGAGCAAAAGTCTCTTCAAAGTCAATTCCTTCTATTTGAGAGTAGCCTTTGCAGACCAATCTAGCTTTGTTTCTGATTACTTCACCAGCTTCATTTAGTTTGTTCCGGAAGACCCACTTGGTTCCAATTACATTCCTGTCTCTAGGTCTGGGAACAAGATCCCAAGTATGATTTTTCTCAATTTGCATCAGTTCATCTTCCATCGCTTTGGTCCAATTTTCATCATTGCAGGCTTCATTCATTGTTTTAGGTTCAATTTTTGAAATCAGACAACATTCATTCTGATCTTGAGCAATATTCCTTCTAGTTTGTACACCTTTGCTTCTGTCACCTATGATCTGATCTTCAGAGTGATTCAGTTTTACATACCTTGGAATTTTGGGAGTATCCAGTACTGCTGTTTCTTGATCAGGCTCATTCAAACCTAACTCTTCTTCCTGATTTACCGGATCAGGCTGACTCTGTTTCACCGGAGAGGATTGAGTTCCTTGAACACTATCTTGGTCATCTTCATCAAATTCATAAAATCTTGAAGGCTTCTCAATTCCTTCATCAACCTTTACATTGGTACTTTCTATCATTTTCCTCAATCTCTTATTGTAACACCGGTATGCTTTGCTTTGAGTGGAGTAGCCCAAGAAAATTCCTTCATCACTTCTAGCATCAAACTTTCCTAGATCTTCATCTCTTTTAATATGACACTTGCTACCAAATACCCTGAAATATTTCACAGTAGGAGTGATGCCAAACCAAAGTTCATAGGGGGTCTTACCGGTGTTGTTTCTGATTTGAACTCGATTGAGAGTGTAGACTGCAGTGCTGATAGCTTCTTTCCAAAACATTTGAGGAACATTTGCTTCCAACATCATTGTCCTAGCAGCTTCCTGGATGGTCCGATTCTTTCTCTCAACTACTCCATTCTGCTGTGGAGTCTTAGGAGCAGACAACTGTCTCCTTATACCCTGTTTCTCACAAAAGTCAATGAATTCACCAGATGTAAATTCACCACCTCTATCAGACCTTAGACACTTTAGTTTCAATCCGGTTTGATTCTCCACCATAGCTTTGAAGATTTTGAACTTCTCAAAAGCTTTTGATTTTTCTTTTAGAAAGGTAACCCACATCATCCGGGAATGATCATCAATTAACAACATGAAATATCTATCACCTTGCAGACTCTTGATTCTTGTCGGACCACATAGATCAGTATGTACTAATTCCAACAATCCGGTAGAAGACTGATCTTTGCTTTTAAAAGAGACTCTGCTTTGTTTGCCTAACTGACATTCTTTACACACACTGTTTGTAGGTTTTATCAACTTTGGAAGATCTCTCACAGCCTGAGTATTGCTTATTTTGATGATGTTATCAAAATTTACATGACACATTCTTCTATGCCATAACCAACTCTGATCAATTTGAACAAACAAACAACTTTTATTTGAACCAACCAGATGAAAGATGTTACCTCTTGTCTGAGTACCAGATGCAATTTCAGTTCCGGAGCTTGTAAAGATTCTGCATTTTCCATTCTTGAACCGGAGATCATAGCCTTTGTCCACTAACTGACCAACACTGAGAAGATTGTGCTTCAATCCTTCAACATATAGTACATTACCTGTTTTGCTCTTACCATCAAAGGAAATAGTTCCCCTACCTCTGATTCTGCCAGCAGAATTGTCACCAAACTTTACCATTCCTCCTTCATATCTTTCCAAGTCTAAGAACTTATTCTTGTCACCAGTCATATGGTGAGAGCATCCACTGTCAATAACCCAATCATCCTTTTCTTCCACTTGAGCAGCCAAGGCTTTTTCAACAACTTTGTGATTGACAGATTCAGAGAGTAAGGAATCTTCTTCCTTGATGGCTATAAACACCCACTCATTTCCGGATTTGCTTCCTGGATCTGATTCATCATCTGTTACTCCTTCATTGTCATCTTCTTCATGAACATAATAGCAATTCTTTTGAAACCTTTGTCTGTGAGTATTAGATCTTGCAGATCTCTCCGGACATCTTGAGGCAAAATGACCAATCTTATTGCAGTTAAAACACTTAAAGGGTAGTTTTCCTTCATACTTACCGGATCCTCTTGGCAGTCTCTTTGCAATGAGGGCTTCAAGTTGAGCTGTTTCTGCTTCTTCTTCTTCCATGTCTCTTCTTGCTTGATCATACCATGACATTTTCCTTGATGAGTTTTCACCCGGATCAAATCTCTGTTTGCCTTTCACATAGGCACTGGCTTTGAAAGCAGATTCAGTCTTGGGAGGATCATCTCCAAACTCGGTCATTTCAAATGCAGCTAGTTTGCCAGCCAGTTGTTCTCTTGTGACTGTTGTGTGGGCTCTGAATTCATCAATGGCAGCAACTTTGATTTTGTAGGCAGCAGGAAGGGATCTTAGGATTTTGCAAACAATCTCATTTTCATCTAGAGTTCCACCAGCATTTCTGATTCCACATACCAACTCATTTACCCTTGGCATAAAGGTAGTAATGTTTTCATCATCTCTCATTTTCAATCTTTCAAATTTCCCTTTCAGACTTTGCAATCTTGCACTTTTGACAAACTCATCTCCTTCATACAGAAGTTCCAGTTTAGTTAGGATCTCATATGCAGTTGGTAGGTCAATGACATTCGAGAGATCTGAGTCATTCAATGCGCTTAGAAGAGCTTCCTTAGTCCGCAGATTGTTTTCAGCTTCTGTGGTTTCATCTGGAGTTGTCGGACCACCTTGTGGGGGTATATATGGTTTTGAAATCATAGCCAAGTATGCTTTTCCCATACATTCCAAATGACACTTCATGCGACCTTTCCAGAGAGTGAAGTTGGTTCCATCGAACTTCGGACTATCCTTCTTGTATGACGACATCCTGGATCACCTCAAGCGGTTAAGCTCCTATCAGAGGAACTTAGCTCTGATACCAATTGTTGGATTTAGGGCATACAACTGAGAGGGGGGGGGGTGAATCAGTTGTATAGAACTTGTTCTCTTTTAAACACTTAATTCTCTGTTGTTAGTTAGCAGCATATCAAATAATCATTCATGGAAGCACAATACATAAACACAAGAGCAGATAAGCATCAACACATTGAACACCAAGATTTTGACGTGGAAAACCCGGTTAAGGGAAAAACCACGGGGTGATTAACCCAAGAATTATTCTCTGTTAGAAGAATAAGGAAAAATGAATGGCACATGCCAATAAGGGCTCACTGCCCGAGCACACTGCTCACAAAGAGGCCCACTGCCTACAAGGAGACACACTGTCTACAAAGTGATGAGAATCACAGTCTTGAACTGGAGAACGACATCTCTACTATGTCCGGATCAGTTCCAATTAAGCCCAACAATCTCTGCTCTGCCTTTCGCACCTTTCTTCGCTATATCCTGCTCATCCACATGCCACACCCTGAAATGAATTCACAAATCACTATTTATACAAGACATCGACTTAGGAACAAGCATCTAAGTCGGCAAACAACCATAGGAGTATCCGCAAGATGAATAACACATCCGGTCGGCTATCACAAGAACATTCGCAGGATGAACAACTCATCCGGTCGGCTAAACAGAGCAATAACTTCATCCGGAAGAATAACTTCAATTCCGGGCTCTACCATCAATGCGGACCAACAACACAACCTAAACATGATTCAAGAACCTTTACAAGTCTGTCTGAATGTCCGGATACATCCGCACTTCCTCTACTTACTGGGATCTCTTGTCTTCCTCATTCGGAACTTCAAGAACACAGTCTGTCGCCACTGTCATAATGCAAGAGGTACTTCCGG
Source organism: Cunninghamia lanceolata (assembly GCA_027924645.1). Classification (NCBI taxonomy): domain Eukaryota; kingdom Viridiplantae; phylum Streptophyta; class Pinopsida; order Cupressales; family Cupressaceae; genus Cunninghamia; species Cunninghamia lanceolata. Next base: position 3,688,665 of record BSBN01000927.1, on the reverse strand, counting down.
ACCTCCAAATCATACACAAACCAGGATGACACATCACAAGGACATCCCAAACACTCCGTCCAATCCGCAGATTAGGATGATACAATTCCGGACCTTACCGGACCTTTTTGTGATCCTCTGTCACCTCCGGATACTTGCCGGACCCGGTTCTATACCGGCAGCCATAACTCCTTCAGATCTTCATGCGGACCTCTGAAATCCTAACTGTAGCATCTCAAGATTCATATCTACTAACCCTTTAATCCGCATCCTCCGGTTCTCATCCTATACAGTATATTTACCTTCTTCTCATCACTGTTCTTCACTGTTCCTGACTGAGGCTAATTTTCTCAATATCCTCAGCACAAAGCTCATCAAATCCTTCTTGTCAGTGCAGTATGAGTATGTTGACATCAATGACAACACTGGCTCACCTCATACTTGCCAACAGGCAGGCCCTCTAAGGATTACAAAAGAAATACAATCATAAAAATACTTTTGATCCCCAAGTTCACTCAAAGGTGCGAGGGGAGAGCATACGTATTCTAAATGATTGTATCACACTAAACATGGTTCAATTTTAGATCTTTAGATTAAAATGGATGTGATTTTTGCAAATTTTGTGATGAGCTTTTGATTCCCAAGGTCACCAAAATGGTGCGAGGGAAGAGCATACGCTCCTTCATGCTACAAACAAAAAGAGCACAAGACACTTCAAACAATTAAGATGATTTTCTTGGTTACATGCGTGAGAGATGCAAGTTGTTGTTCTTTTTAACCAAATGCTTTATGCAAGTTATGGTTCTTTTTAGAGCCCAAAATCAAAGTGTTTGATTGTTGTTTGTTGGCACACCAAAGAGTAAATTTTAGGGCACCAAAGTAAATGTTTGTTGGCACACACACTTCACACAAAGAGTTGTTTGTTTGTTTGATTGATTTTAAAACACCAATTTGAACTGTTGTCTAAGATCTAACATACAAAAGGGTTCATTTTAACTTCCCAAATCAAAGTGTTTGCTATCTAAACATCAAACCACTCTGCAAAAGCCTTGTTAGTATCCACAGTACCTGCACAGATAGAAAAGCAAGTTCTTCAAAAATAGCACTAAAACAAATATGCACAGGTGCCACTGCGGGCCAACCCGACTTACAAAAAGGCGCTAAAACAAATTATAGCTCTACTTAAAGACTATGATGGTGACACATTACAGAATAGAGTTACTACAAAGTTTAGCGCTAATACATAAGATAGAAAGCGACAAAGAAGAAGATAGCACTGCTTTAAGTATAGGAAGGCCCCACTGTGCAACTTCTCAGAGAGTCTATGTATTCCGAGGATAGCGTCAATCTGGGCGATAGTGTTGATACGAAACTTGCACATGTCTGACCTACAACCAAAGTGATTTTTCTCACAACACACAAGGGTTTAGACAGTAAAATCAAGGCACCATTAGCTTTGTTAGTCTGAGTAGATGAAAAACAACATAATAACAAAACTAAAGTGCATGCTTAGACCCCTTGAAAAAAATTTCGACAGAATCCCCCCCTATAATTTCAATATCTCTGTGTAATCAGAGAGCAAATAATCACCAAATACAGCAGGAAGATTTTAAAAACAAGAAAAATGTGAGTGAGTGTAAGGAAGTGGGCTGCGCAGAAATAGCGCCAAAACAGTAGATGGCGCTGAAATGAGCTAGTAATGGCATCGCTGCGAGGGTAGGATGGTGCTGCACTTGAAAACACATGTATCTCACACAAAAACTCACAAAAGAAAGTTAGATTTGGACCTTGTGGGTCCCACCGGGCGTGCCAATGTAGATTAGATTAACAAATAAGGTTGAAACATTAAATCAAATGCAATAAACACAAGATTATACCTCACATGCAAATCTAATCCCATCAAGGGAGGAAGGAGCCTTTGTACCCAAAACAAGCTCCTAAGATCAAGATGATCCCTAGACAATGAATTCCAATGTGAAATGCTATTCAAATTGTGCAACTCACTATCCTAGCTCAAGAGTGATTTTGGCATTATGACTTTGCATAGAATTGGAGGATGAAAATGGCTTGGGAGAGGTTCTATTTATAGATTTTTGGAGAGGATTTTGATCCAAGGGTGGAGATTGATTTGAGAGATCAAGGGTGGAGGATAAAAGTGATGTGGAGGGCCTAAATTTAATCTTGAATGAATGGAGGGCTAGGAATAAAAGTGATTCTTTTATTCATTTTGGGAAAAGGGGTTATTTAATGAGCATGGGGGTGAAGGATTATTTTGGAATAAAAGATTCATATGGGGGAATGTAAATGAATTAAAAATTCATTTGGGGAAGAGAGGAAATAAATGAGTATGGGGTTGTAAGGAGAAATAAATGTGATGTGGGATGTTTTTAAATAAAAAATTGACTTATGTGGATTTAATTCAATTTTTTATTTGGAGGATGTGGGGAAGGGTGTTAAACAAGGTTTGACCACCCAAATGAAGGGGTTAGGACTAATTAAACAGGGGTTTTATTTAATTAATCTTAGGACTAGGATGAGGTAGGCTAGGGTAGGCAATTAAATAATAGCTATTTAATTGTTTAGGGTAGGGATAGGTCAATTATAGGCTAAATTAATTAGTTGATCATGGTTTTAACTAATTAATTGGTTTTAGTGGAAAATGGGAAATTGATTTAATAAATATTGCATATTTATTAAATCAATTGGCTAAGGTTTGGACTATTGAATTAATGAAATTAATTCAATTTTGGGGATAAAATGGTGTGAATTTAGAAAATGACAGGGGTAATTAATTAAATAAAATTTAATTAATGGATTAGAAGGGAAATTAAATTTTTAGGTGTCTACACAAACATTTTGCTTCAACTCTTTAGTTTTCCTTCAACTCTTCACCTGCCTTCTCAGTGACAGAAATAAAAAACACAACTGCCTAGACCTTTCACTAGCTCTGATACCAATTTGATGCAGAGCGCACAGTGGAAGCAGAAACTTTATCAAATTTTTGAACCTTCGGTGAGAGTCCTTCATCTATCTCAGCGATCTGCCCTTCGTCTTTTATTATCAGCAAGAATTACTCCATCGGCAAACTTAAACTATTCTGCTGACACACCAATCACTCCGATGTCACCTCCGAACCACACTCGTTGGCAAGACTTACTTCGTCAGCGAGATCTTTTACTCTTCTTCCGATGCGCCGATAGGCTTCAACCGTCGGTGTGACTTCCTTCGTCGGTGAACTCCTTGTTTGTTCTCCTGATATGCTGATATACTAACTTAGTTTATGCTTGGCGTGACTTGCTATTACTGGTGGACTAAAGTTTCTTTACCTTGATTTCACCGTTACGACTAGTCACCATTTGTATCTGACGAAGGTACATTCTCAACATACATTCTCAACATGCTTTTGCGATATGCATTCACAATATACATTTGGTGAAATGATACGAAACTTACGCCGATGTAAACCTCTGCAACTCTGCAACTACATAAAAACTGAACAACTTATATAGAACAACAAAATCTCAATAGAACAAAAAATGATCTACTCCTAAGGAAGCCATTCCACTGATCTCGAAGAAATCTCAACCAGTGGAATGCTTCCGATCTACATTCCATGCAAGAAAACCTTACACAGATATACACGATAGAACAAAATTTCTTATTCCTCAGAAAATACACATACAAATCGATTCTCCGTCTGTTCTCTTCTCCTCAACGAACACAGACTGACTATATAAACTCATGTCGGTAGTTACATAAGATGGAAGGCGAATCGCCCTACAACCACTTCTGCCATTCGGTTACACCCATTCAATTCAGTTACAATCTTTAATGACACGTATACAGACTCAATGTTATGCTGTTACTCAGCCAACTATGATTCATTATGGCACTAACGCCTTAAAAACATGACACTTTTGACAGAATAGAGCATGCATGGAATCCTCCTAATTCTTAGGTCTCAAGGTGCTCTTGCACCAGATATGTTGTTTGTGCCATAAGAAGAATCTACATGATGCCTTAATTCTATTGTTTATTCTTTGTTCTACTAGAGGGTTGAATCTACATGTTTTTTGGGTCTACATGCTTTGGTAGATTCAGGTCACACAATTGTTTTGATATTTGTGAGTTTTGTTCTATGATTTACTTTGGTTTCAATTTTTTGTGCATGGTCATGCTTCTTTCAGCTTTGTTATAGGACACATGTATGCAACATGAGGTTTTGGGTGCCATGTTTGTGTACCTACATGTTCCATGAAAACTCAAGAATGGATCTACAAAGTGCTAAGAGTTTGTTGTAGATTTTGGTTTGTTGATCTATGGAAATTATTGAGCATTGGTGTGCTAGGTAGTAGAGAGGTAGCGACATGGACTATTGAGAAGTAGGTCTTGTTAAGACTACATATGAAGAGGAAGGTGTTTTGGGCACTATTAATGGTGTTGGTTGAGTACAACATGAGATATTCAACTGCACATTTGTTTGTTGAAATAGATAGTCTTTAGGGTTTTGAGGATCTAAACTATGCTATCATGAGAGGTGCCAAATTATGATTCAATGGGAGTTTTGTGCAAGGACATAATTGATTATGATAGATTATCTTCTAGGTTAATGATGGTGACCATAATCACATGGGAAGCTCTTGAGTGTGTAGTGGAAGTTTTTGCATAACATGGCTATGCTATGAATCTATCATGGAAGTGTTTTATCATGATGCTTTGGGAATATCTACATCAATTTTAGTGAGATTTTTGTTAGTGATGTGTATTTATCTTTTAGAGATGATGGTCTACTGATATTAAGGACATTTATTGTTGTGTCATGGTAGATCTTGGATCAGTTGTTGGAGTCTTGGCATGATAGAGTTGTTTCTGTACAAATTTGTTAGTTAGAGATAGATTATCTTTTATTATGAAGATTTAAATCATTGTCATAAATAAGTTCCTATAATTTTTATTGGTCATGTAGTGAGAGCAATGGCTATGGTTTGGATGTAGGTTTCTTGTGTTGATTACATTGATTAGTTTTCCTTGGAGAGCAATTGCTACATATTGAGGCTTGCTCATTTGGGAGAGGGGCTTTTGGATGAAGATATTTGCATAGCCAGATGCTTCCAGTATGAGTCCAGATTGATGAAGATAAAAATTTGTTGCAAGAGTGGATTGTATCTCTCAGAAGCTCATATGCTTCCATATTTTGTAATAAAACTTCAGATTGAATAAATATTATTGTGCATATTTCTCTTCTTCTATTTACTGTTCCCTTTTATTTTCAACCTTCTTTTAGAGGCTTGTGAAGTATTGTGTTATAGATTTGAAAGGGAGAGTATCCCTCTGCATCAATTATAGTTAGATTTTGATTGGCATAAAATGATTAGTTATGTACCTTTTGTTGCTAGATATATTAGGATGATATTGGATATCTCCTATTTGTTAGAGATAGGCTATTGGAATGGGTTTCAAGTCACTCAATAATCTTTAGCAGAAATATCAAGGAGCTTACACCTAGGGCTAAAAATGAGTTCAACATAGACTTAATGAGGAGATTATTTAGAGAGTGAGTCAAAGTGATTAAAAGGAAGAGGAAAAATATCAAACCTCACTCTTGAAGAGGTACTCTTGGTAGAGAATGAAACCTAATAGGTATAGCCCACCTATTTTCTAGATGCATTCTTTTTTTTAAAAAAAATATCTTCTAGTGTAGACGAGTCTTGAATTGTGGAGAATCTAGTTTTGAGAACAAGCCTTAGAAGTATAGGGCATGGTTAGTGGCTAAAGGATAATTCCCAAGATGAGAAAATAGATATTTGTGATATATTCTCTCATTTTGTGAAGCTTACATCTTTTAGTTTTTTGATCTATTATTGTTGTGTTTGAGCTTGGGCTAAATGGTTAGATGTTGAGATAACTTTGTTGTATGGGGATTTAGAAGAGGAGATCTATTTTTCACTCCTAGAGCAATTTGTGGTGTTGTGAGAAGGGCATGGTTTACAGGATGTCTCTCTATGGTCTAAAAGTCATCTCAGTATAAAGTTTGATTCATCTATTACTAGAGTTGGGTTTTGTGTTAGAGATAAGTTAGATCACATGTTGATGGTCATTTACTATTATTTCACTTTATTATTTTTTATAACAATAAGGATATGATTTGGGGATCTTTAATATCATCTTTAATCTCATATTTATATTTTATGTGAAGAACTTGTGGGAGCTATTTATCTTAGGCATGGAGATTAGAAGGGATAAAGTACACAAAAAATTTAGATCAACTTGGGGAAGTATGTTTTATAGCGGTACAAATTTCATAGGATCACAAACTAGTAAGTGTTCTTCAATTACATTAGATGAGATACAAAACATGAGACATGTCCCCTATGTGAGTGTAGTTGGTGGCCTTATGTATGCTATGGTCCACACTAGGTTGGACATTGCTAAAGTAGCAAAAGCCCTAAGATAGTATATGTCTATTATAGACAAGGATCATTAGATTGTAGTAAAGAGAGTCTTTAGGCATCTTAGAGACATGTTTGAGTGTTGTATTTGCTACAAGGGAGGACAAAATTTGTGTAGGATAGTGGATATACAAGGATTCATTGATTTTGATTGGACAAGATATGTGGATAGGAGGAGGTCTACTAGTGGGTATGGGTTTAGCCTATTCAATAGTGTGTTTAGTTGGATAAGGAAATGATAGGCAATGGTTACTCTTTTGACTATATAGGTAGAGACATGTCACCTACTCATGCTTGTATGAAGGTAATCTAGTTTTGATAATTATGTTTAAATATTGGGTTGAGGAAAGATACATTGGTGATTCTACGTGATAGTGTGTTATCATCTTGGATGGGTATCTTATCTTTCATGCATGAACAAATCATGATATCACTTTGTTCATGACATGATGGAGGATGAAAGGGTTATGGTCAAGATTGTGGACACATTGGTGGATATTGTGTATGCTTTGACGAAGCCTATGAGAACATAGAAGTTCAAATGTTGTAGCATGCCTATGGTCATCACAACCCATAGTGGTTAGTTCACTTTTGTTGGTTTTAATTTTTCTCTTGTAATGTATAAATAAGTGGGGGAATATTAGGACTAGGAAACTAGGTGTTACAATCCTTTGTCTAGTTGGAATTATTTAATATTTTTCATGTAAGATGTGTAAGAGTATCTATGACATTGTAAGATGTGTAAAAGGAGTTACATTATATTGCTGGGGGTTTTACACATGTGAGGGACATTTGAATTTTGATCTTGATTTGGGTTCCCATTTTGGGATCATGGTTTTGGCCCATGGTGTTGGTAAATGACAAATAGTTTTTTGGGCCTCCTTAGCCTAGATATTGAGGACTTGGGATGGAGGTTTAGAATTCAAATCTTGAGCATAGTTATGTTGTCATACTTTCTATAGGTGTAGAGTGTTGATCTCCTATGGAGCATTAATACTCTAATACTATATTATCATTTTTTGAATAATACATTGGGTGCATGTGCTTTGGAGGATAGTTTTTTACTGTAAAGGTTTTCCTAGGGCATATAATTTTGTGTTTTGTCTTTGTCATGTTTTTTCTCTATTGATTTGTTGATATCTAGTTTATTTGAATTGATCTCATTAAATTATATAGCATGTTTTAATAATTTCCTTCCATAGCATGCATACAATGACAAATAGCCTTTTACATGATATCGACCTTAACTTGGCTATATAATTGACTTTCTCTAAAGTTGAGTCTCTAGCAGAAATCAAATCATAGGTTGAGTCTTAAATCTTCTCGGCTAATCCATTAGAGAAGATAGAATTTTCAACATAGTCTACAATCTATTGTTGAGCCCAAAAAAAATATATTTCCTTGATGGCTTCCTTATCAAGGGCTTTGTGATAGAGACAATTTTTTACAACTATGAGTTTCAAAAACTAGATATTGGATTATTTGCATTAACTAGATATCCTTAAGTACTTTATCTGTTTTCTTATGCCCAATTTACATGGTATTGAATCTATATTTTCTTCATAAACTTTTGGTGTGACATGTTTATTTAGACAATTCTTCTTCAAATGAATTATTAAGTTATCTAGAAAATTTATATTATTCCAACAATTTTTTAACTTCAAATTTTATTTCAATTGTATAAAGATGAAAATAATGCTACTTCTTATAAAATGTAGATATTCAACCACTTCAAAATACTTGTGGAGATCTTTGTGATTGTAAAGGTGATGTAGGAGCATCCTTGGTTCAAGAGTAATCTTGCATCAACCAAAAACATTTGCATTTCAGTTCTTTCATTTTCCAGTTCAGTTCATGCAGTTCAATCAGAAGCAGTTTCAACTTGTGGTCTGATTTTGGCAATTCACACCTTATGGATCTGGACTTAGCATCTACATTCATTCATCTACATCATATCAAGAATTTAGAGCATTTGGATTAGTTACCGGAAAGATATCGCTATCAGAAGATCAACTGTTTTCTCATAGCAGAGCATCCTGATAGTCTCAGACAATCAGCTGAAGGAGAAGGCTTGCAGATCATTCATTGACTTGTAGATCCTAATGACACATCATTAAATAATCCTTGGTTCATGGCCAACCTTCCCCAGAGGTCCGTACGTTGTTCCATTCATTCAAGGAACTGTTTTATGCAATTAGGTCTGACCTATCTGTGAACACCTTACAACTCTTCATTAGAGTTTGTGACCTTCCTTAGTCGACGTGGAGGAATCTATTGGTCCAAAAATGATATATATTGATGTAATAGATCCTTAGGAAAGAAACTATTCACATAAGAAAGATCTGATAGTTTAGATTTGTGCGAAGGAGCCTCAAAGCTTTATCTTGCGCATGTATGTAATCAGGCCTGAGCCCTAGTTGTAAGCCTACATGTTGCCAGCCAGATTGTATTTGAATTCTTTGATATATTGAATGACTTAATCTGCATTTGTTCCATTTCTTTGATTTGTTTATGTTGTGTTTACTCTTGCTGCATGGTCTGAACAGTTCATTTTGTGAACCCTCCTACCGTGATTGCACCAAGTGGTATTAGAGCGAAAGTTTGAATCTTTTGGGAGCAAATTAAGCAAAGATTGGTGAGGGATTCCATAAGATCTTACTATGGACAGATCACCAAATTGAGGTAGGTTACTTATGTCACAATCGATCACCAATTGTGAGGCAGTTGTCACCTTGTAGCCCAATTGCTGAACCTGAGGTAGTTTACACTTGATCTTAGAAAGAATGCTGCCGAGGAGAGTTGCTAGTATTGGAACAATGGATAGTAGAATAGATGAGATGATGGAGATAATGAAAACAATGCAAATTTGTTTGGATGCTATTGAAAAAGATAGGTGAAGAGGATTGACACTAAGACCTAATGTTGAAAGTGACGGTGAAGAAGAATTTCAATCTATTGAACAAACTGGTGAAACCCTAGGAGGTGATGAAGAAGAAGAGTCAAATCAAGTAAAAATGTTGCGGGCTATTTCAAAGATTGGAAAGAGACCTAGAGTTGATGTGCCGAACTATACTGGTAATTTGAACCCTAAAGAATTGATTGACTGGATCAATGATATGGAAGAATACTTTGAATATGAGGAGATTGAAGATCTGGAGAAGGTGAAATTTGCAAAGACAAAGTTGAAAGGACACGTTGCTATATGGTGGAAAGAAGTTTAGTTGGAAAGAAACAGAAGAGGAAAAGAAAAGATTACAAAGTGGGACCAGATGGTGACAAAATTAAAGAATCAGGTTATACCTGCTGACTATGAGTTAGAGCTATTGAAAAGATTGCAAAACTTGAGACAAAAGGAGAAATCTGTGAAGGAATACATAGAAGAATTTCATAAGATGATCATAAGAAGAGGACAGAGTGAAGCAAGCAAGGAGAAAGTGGCTAGATATATCAATGGACTGAGGTTGAACATTCAAGAAGAACTAAGCTTGGTAAGGATGACATCTTTAGAGAAAGCATATCAGTTTGCCCTGAAAGTTGAAGAGAAGCTAAATAAGAGGCATGATCAGAGACAAAGAGGAAGAGGAGGTAAATTTTAGAGAGGTAAGACTTATTCCAAAGGAGACAGATCACATCCGGAGTAGAACAAGTTTGACATCCCATTCAAGAAGGATGACAGAGATAACAGTGCTTACCGGAGAGATGACATAAATTTTTACTAGAGAGGAAACCCTACTACATACCAGAATGAAGGATACATAAGAGAAGGAAGAGGATTGGATAAAAGAACATTCAAAGGTACTTGTTTCAAGTGTGGAGGTGAAGGACATAGAGCATTTGAATGTAATCAAGGTAGTACAAGTAAGAGGACATAAAATAGTGGAAGAGAAGCCTATGTTGAAGAAGAACCTATTGAGTTAGATGATCCCTGTTCAGTTAGTAAACTAGAAAAAGGAGAATCACTTGTGATGAGGAGAGCACTATTTCAAATAGAGATAAATGAGGAACCATCGAAGAGGAAGAGTTTGTTCAGAACTAGATGCAAATCAGGAGGTAAGTGTTGTAAAGTTGTGATTAATAGTGGTAGTTTAGATAACCTAGTTTCAGAGGAAATGGTGACTAACCTGAATTTGGAAAGATTGAAACACCCTAAGCCCTATCAGATAGCATGGATTCAGGATGATCATAAAGTATTGGTGAGTGAACAATGTGTGGTGAAATTTCATATTGGATCTTATCATGATGAAGTCTTGTGTGATATTATGCCTGTGCATGTATGTCATATCTTGTTGGGTAGACCTTGGCAGTATGATAGAAAAGCTATACATGATGGGAGAAATAATACATATACTATAACAACAAATGAGAAAAGAATTACTTTGATTCCTCTGGAGGATGATACTAAAGATGTGGTATGTGGGAATGCTAGAATTTGTTTGGTAGATGGAAGCAAAATTCTGGATGGTTTGAGACATGAGAATATGTGTTATGCCTTGATTCCTAAGAAGCCTGAAGCATTAAAGAGAGAAGAATCACAACCAGAGGAGATAAAGGAATTGCTGACAGAGTATGAAAACATTATATCAAATAATGTGCCTGATGGATTGCCACCTATAAGGAGTATTAGTCATCACATGGATCTTATACCAGGAGCAAGTTTGCCTAACAAAGAAGCACACCAAATGACATTGGCAGAAAATAAATAATTGAATAGACAAATACAAGAATTGTTGAGGAAAGGTTTGATCAGAGAAAGCTTGAGTCCTTATGTAGTACCTACAGTGGTAGCACCTAAGAAAGATGGAGAATGGAGAATGTGTATTGATTCCAGAGTAATAAACAAGATCACAGTTAAGTATAGAATTCCTTTACCTAGGATGGATGATATTATGGATTGTTTGAGTGGAGAAAAATATTTCACAAAGATAGATTTGAAAAGTGGATACCATTAGATTAGAATCAGGGAAGATGAAGAATGAAAGACCTCTTTTAAGACAAATGAAGGATTGTATGAGTGGTTAGTGATGCCTTTTGGATTGACAAATGAACCGAGTACTTTTATGAGGTTGATGAATGAAGTCTTTAAGAAATTGTTGGGTAAGTTTGTAATTGTGTATTTGGATGATATTCTAATTTTTAGTAAGACAAAAGAGGAACATTTGTGGCATATTAGACAAATTTTACAAAGGTTGAGCAAAGAGAAATTGTTGATAAACATCAAGAAGTGTAGTTTCATGAAAGAAGAGTTGGTATATTTGGGATTTGTGATTTCTATGGAAGGATTGAAGATGGACCCTGAGAAAGTGAAAGCAATTGTTGAATGGCCTACACCGGAGAGCATTGGAGAGGTTAGATCATTTCATGGATTGGCTAGTTTCTACCGGAAGTTCATAAATTTTTTTAGTTTGGTTTTCAACCCTATGATAAAGACAATGAGAGGTGACATAAAGGATTTCAAGTGGACATCTGGAGTAGAGAAAAATTTTGAGTTGTTGAAGCAGAAAGCGACTGAGAAACCTATTTTTGCATTACCGAATTTCAATAAGGTATTTCAAGTTGATTGTGATGCAAGTGGAAATGTGATTGGAGGAGTGTTAAGTCAAGAAGGTAGACCTATAGCATATTTCAGCAAGAAGTTGAATGATGCAAGGAGAAGGTATTCAGTTTATGATCAAGAGTTCTATACCATAATTCAAGCCTTGAAGAAGTGGAGATATTAATTGTTGCCTAAGGAGTTTGTGTTGTATACAGATCATCAAGATTTGCAGTATTTGAATAGTAAAGGTAAATTGAATTAGAGACATATGAGATGGGTAGAGTTCATGCAGAGTTATACTTTTGTGTTGAAGCATAGGAGTGGTAAATCAAACAAAGTTGTTGATGCCTTGAGTAGAAGAAGAAACTTGTTGACAGAGATGAGAATTGACGTGTTGGGTTTTGATGAATTGAAGAATATGTATGAGGGAGACACTGATTTTGCAGAACCTTGGAGAGCATATAAGGAACCTGTTGTGACAAATAGAAGTAAGTGGTTGGACTATTTCATTCAAGAAGATATGTTGTTCAAAGGAAGTCAGTTATGCATACCTAGAAGTTCAATGAGAGACAATTTGATCAAGGAGAAGCATAGTGGTGGATTGGCAGGACATTTTGGAATTGATAAGACAGTGACTTTGGTGAATGAAAATTAGTTTTGGCCTTAGATACATAAGAATGTTCTAAGATTCATGCAGAGTTGTAGAGTTTGTCAAGTTACAAAAGGGAGTAGTTAGAATACTAAATTGTATAAACCTTTGACAGTACCAGAGAGACCTTGGGAAGACATAAGAAAGGATTTTGTAATGGGATTACCTAAGACACAGAGAGGACATGATTCAATATTTGTAGTGGTGGATAGATTTTCAAAGATGGCTCATTTCATACCTTGTAAGAAGACAACTGATGTAGTGCATGTAGCTAACCTATTTTTCAAGGAGATTGTGATATTGCATGGTTTACCAAAGAGTATAGTTTCAGATAGAGATACAAAGTTTGTTGGATACTTTTGGAAGACACTTTGGAAGAAGATGAAGACAAATTTGAAGTTTAGTTCTACTTTTCATCCACAGACCAATGGACAGACAGAGGTTGTGAATAGGAGTTTGGGAAATTTGTTGAGATGTTTGGTTGGAGAGAAGACAGGAAGTTGGGATTTGATCCTTTCACAAGTAGAGTTTGCATACAATAATTTAGTAAATAGGAGTACTGAAAGAACACCTTTTGAGATTGTTACCGAAATAAAGCCTAGAAGAGTTGTAGAATTGAGAGATATCAATACAAGAGAAAAGAGGAGTGCAGAAGTATAAGAATTTGTAGATCATATGAAGACAGTGCATAATCAAGTGAAGAAACATTTGGAGGATATGAACAGTAAGTACAAAGAGAAGGCTAATGAGAAGAGAAGACAAAAGGAATTTGAAGTTGGAGAGGAAGTGATGGTGTACTTGAGAAAAGAAAGATTTCCAGTTGGGACATATAACAAGTTGAAGACGAAGAAGTTTGGACCTTGTAAGATACTCAAGAAATGCATATGAAGTAGAGCTATCGGAGACATTGGGTATATCACCTATTTTCAACATTGTAGACCTTTATCAGTATCATGAAGTAGAGTTCATTTATAACATGGAAGAAGACCTAAAGAAGCAATTACCACACAAAGCACCGGAGCAAATTGAAGACATTCTCGATAGTAGAGTTGGACACAACACTAGAGGAAGACAATACAAAGAATATCTTGTGAAGTGGAAAGGAAGACTGGAAGAAGATTCATCATGGATTTCTCAGGTTGAGGTGGACCATCTTGGTTCTTCCCTAGCCCCAACAAAGTGAGGGACTCACTTTTTCAATAACCCCAAATGTCTGATGTAGGAGCATCCCTGGTTCAAGAGTAATATTGCATCAACCAAAAACATTTGCATTTCAATTTATTTGCATTTCAGTTCTTTCATTTTCCAGTTCCGTTCAGTCAGAAGTAGTTTCATCTTGTGGTCTGGTTTTGGCAATTCACACCTTGTGGATCTCGACTTAGCATCTACATTCATTCATCTACATCATATCAAGAATTCAAAGCATTTGGATTAGTTACCAAAAAGATATCGCCATTAGAAGATCAACTGTTTTCTCAGAGCAGAGCATCCTGATAGTCTTAGACAATCAGCTGAAGGAGAAGGCTTGTAGATCATTCCTTGACTTGTGGATCCTAATGACACATCATTCAATGATCCTTCATTTGTGGCTGACCTTCCCTGGAGGTTTGCACATTGTTCCATTCATTCGAGGAAGTGTTCTATATATTTAGGTCTGACCTATCTATGAACACGTTACAACTCTTCATTGGAGTTTGTGACCTTCCTTAGTCGATGCAGAGGAATATATTGGTCTAGAAATTGTTAGATTCAAGACAGACAACTGAGAGGGGGGGTGAATTAGTTGTCTAAAACTTTCTTTCCATTTACACTCTTAAATCCTCTTAGTGATTAGCAGTATATCAACAAATCAATCATGGAAACATAATTCATTAAATCAAGAGCAAAAACACATCAACACATAAGACACCAAGATTTTGACGTGGAAACCCTGGTTAAGGGAAAAACCACGGGGTGATTAACCCAAGATTATATTCTCTGTTAGAAGAATAGAAAGAACAAAATGGCACATGCCAATTAGGGCTCACTGCCCGAGCACATTGCTCACAAGAGGCTCACTGCCTACAAGAGACAGACTGTCTACAAAGTAATAAGTATTACATACATGAACTGGAGAATAGCATCTTTACCATACTTGAATTAGTTCCATTTAAGCCCAATACTTTTGTTCTGCCTTTCACTCTCCTCCTCGCTACCACACTCTCATCTTCACAAGGACACTTTTGAAATGAATTTGCAATCCCTTATTTATACAAGACATCAACTTAGGAATGATCATCTAAGTCGGTAAACATCAACAGGAACATCCAGAGGATGTGTAACTCATCTGGTCGGCCAATCTCAAGAAGAACACCATCATTCGGAAGTTATTCCTCAATTGCGAGCTTCAACTTCAATGCGGACCACCAACACGAACTGGACACGATCCAAAGACCTCCACAAGCTTGCCTGAATCACCAAGAACATCCAATCTTCATCTGCTTACTGAATTCCTTCTCCCCTTCATCCGGAACCTTAAGAACATAGTCTGTCATTACTATCATAAAGGAATAGATGTTTGCAGACCTACAAACCATGAACCAATCGAGTGGATACTTCACAAAGACTTCCTCAACACTCCCTCAAATCCGTAGAACATGATACTACATTTCTGAATCTCACCGGACCTATCTGTATCAATCTGTCACCACTGAACATCTACCGGAACCAATTTTACTTGAGTGGCCACAATGTCTTCCAATCTTCATGTGGACATCTAAAATCTCTATTGGACCACCTTAAGACACATCTACAAACCCTTTAAATTGCATCCTCTGATCCTCATCCTATCTTGGACTTTTACCTTACTGTCATCACTGTTCCTGATTGAGACTAATTTTCTCAATATCCTCAACACACAACTCATCCAATCCTTATCATTAATGCAATAGGAGTATGTTGACATCAATGACAACACTAGTTAGGCCCATACTTGCAACAATCTCCCCCTTTGTCATTGATGGTAACATATGATGTGAAAAATTGTTTTAACCATCAAGACAAGAACTTCTCCTCTCTATCACAACTCCCCCTATCAGCAACAACCATTCACATGTCTTCTCTCCCTTTACTGCTCCCCCTTTGATTAGCAACCACTTGTTTTTCACATGTTTTATCTCGCCCTTTGACATCAATGGCAAAGGGCTCATACTTGCAATTTCACTATTTCAGAATCATACCAGCAGCTCCCTATCATCAATCCGGATCATAAGATATGACTATGATATCCACCAAACTGATGCACATCAGTGCACCTTAGTTCATTACCGGAGGGGCAATAACCCCTAACTTCTCCCTGAGATACTCAAAAGAGTCCTTAGGTAGAGGTTTAGTAAAGATGTCTGCAGTCTGATCCTTGGAAGGCACAAACTCCAATCTAACTTCATTATTGTTCACTTGCTCTCTTAAAAAGTGAAACTTGATGGATATATGTTTAGTCTTTGAATGCAACACCAGATTCTTAGATATATTTATTGCACTTGAATTATCAAAGAAGATTGTGATAGGCTCCTCATACTCCACTCTCATGTCTCTTAGCATTTGTTTCATCCACAAAACTTGAGTGCAGCTACCTCCTGCTGCAATATATTCTGCTTTAGTAGTGGACAGAGATATCACCTCTTGTTTCTTGCTTATCCAAGAAACCAATCTCTTCCCTAAAAAGAATGCTTCACCACTGGTACTCTTCCGGTCATCCACATCTCCTGCCCAATCAACATTTGTATAGGCATGAAGAGAGAAATCGTGATTTCTAGGGTACCATAGACCATACTCAACTGTCCCTTTTAGATATCTAAAAATCCTTTTGACTGCCATGACATGGGATTCTCTAGGATCAGCTTGGAATCTAGCAACAAGACCAACAACATTCATAATGTCAGGTCTAGTTTGAGTGAGATACAACAGTCCTCCAATCATTGACCTATACTTTTTCTGATCAGCCTTGGGAGAGTCATCTTCTTTGCTCAACTTACATCTAGTTGCCATGGGAGTATTCATTGGCTTTGAGTCTTCCATCCCAAATTTTTTCAACAATTCTTTCACATATTTGGTCTGAGAAATGAAGATTCCTTTCTTTGTTTGAGTGATTTGTAGACCCAAGAAGAAATTTATTTCCCCAAGCATGGACATCTCAAATTCACTTTTCATTTGATTTGCAAAGGTTTTACACATACCATCTCTTCCTCCAAAAATGATATCATCAACAAACACTTCAAGAATCAAGATATTTTCATGATCAATTTTGAAATACAAATTACTGTTAGCAGTACCTTTGTTGAAACCAATCTTCAAAAGATGTTTATCCAGTCTTTCATACCAGGCTCTTGGAGCTTGCTTCAGTCCATACAGTGCTTTCTTCAACTTGCAGACCATATCACCATGATCAGACAATTGAAATCCATCCGGTTGCTCAATGTACACTTCTTCTTCCAAGTCACCATTTAGGAAGGCAGACTTGACATCCATCTAATACACTTTGAAATCCTTGAAGACAGCAAATGCAAGAAATAATCTAACTGCTTCAATTCTTGCCACCGAAGCAAAAGTTTCTTCAAAATCAACTCCTTCTATTTGAGAATAGCCCTTGCAGACCAATCTGGCTTTATTTTTGATTACTTCACCAACTTCATTCAGTTTGTTTCGGAAGACCCATTTGGTTCCAATCACATTCTTGTTTCTGGGTCTGGGAACAAGATCCCAAGTGTGATTTATCTCAATTTGCATCAGCTCTTCCTCCATTGCTTTAGTCTAGTTTTCATCATTGCAGACTTCATCTATTGTTTTAGGTTCAATCTTTGAAATTAGACAATACTCATCTGAATTTTGAGCAATTCTCCTTCTAGTTTGTACACCTTTGCTTTTGTCACCTATGATTTGATCTTCAGAGTGGTTCATTCTTACATACCTTGGAACTTTGGGAGTTTCTTGTAATTTTGATTCTTGATCAGGCTCATTCAAACTCATCTCCTCTTCCTAATTTACCAAATCAGTTTGAATCTATTTTTCAGAAGAGGCTTGGGTTTCTTGAGTCAGAACACTATTCTGATCATCTTCATCATATTCATAAAACCTTGAGGGTTTTACAATTCCTTCATCAACCTTCACATTTGTACTTTCTATAATCTTTCTCAATCTCTTGTTATAACACCAGTATGCTTTGCTTTGAGTGGAGTAACCCAAGAATATTCCTTCATCACTTCTAGCATCAAACTTGCCTAGATCTTCATCTCTTTTAATGTAACACTTGCTACCAAAGACTCTGAAATACCTCATAGTAGGAGTGATGCCAAACCAAAGTTCATAAGGAGTCTTACCAGTATTGCTTCTACTTTGTACTCGATTGAGAGTGTAGACTGTAGTGTTGACAACTTCTCTCCAATAGATTTGAGGAACATTTGCTTCCATCATCATTGTCCTAGATGCTTCTTGGATGGTTCGGTTCTTTCTCTCAACAACTCCATTCTGTTAAGGAGTCCTAGGAGTAGACAACTGTCTCTTTATTCCATGTTTCTCATAGAAATCTATGAACTCACCGAATGTGAATTATCCACCTCTATCAGACCTCAGACATTTCAATTTGAATCTAGTTTCATTCTCTACCATAGCCTTGAATATTTTGAATTTCTCAAGAGCTTCTGATTTCTCTTTCAGAAAAGTTACCCACATCATCTGGGAATAGTCATCAATTAGTAACATGAAGTATCTATCACCTTGCACACTCCTAATTCTTGTGTGACCACAAAGATTAGTATGAACTAAGTCCAATAATCTAGTAGAAGATTGTTCCTCTCTTTTAAATGAGACTCTGCTTTGTTTTCCCAACTGACATTCTTTGCACAAACTATTTGTAGGTTTCACTAGTTTTGGAAGATCTCTTACAACCTGAGTATTTCTTATCTTGATGATATTATCAAAGTTCACATTACACATTCTCCTATGCCATAACCAACTTTGATCAACTTGAACAAATAAACAACTTTTACCAGTACCAATCAAGTGGAAGATATTACCTTTAGTTTGAGTACCAGATGCAATCTCTATTCTAGAGCTTTCAAAAATCTTGCATTTTCCATTCTTGAATCAGAGATCATAGCCTTTGTCCACCAACTGACCAACACTAAGAAGATTCTGCTTCAGTCCTTCAACATACAGTACATTACTAGTTTTGTTCCTTCCATCAAAATAAATAGTTCCTCTTCCTCTGATTCTACCAGCAGAATTATCACCAAACTTTACCACTCCTCCTTCATACCTTTCCAAATCTATGAACTTATTTTTGTCACCTGTCATATGGTGAGAGCATCCACTGTCAATGACCCAATCATCCTTTTCTTCAACTTGGGCAGCCAGAGATTTTTCTACAACTTTATGATTTACAGATTCAAAGGACAATGGTTCTTCTTCCTTGATGGCAATAAACACCCAATCACTTCCAGATTTGTTTCTTGTCTCTGATTCATCATCTGTTACTCCTTCATTATCATCTTCCTCATGAACATAGTAATAGTTCTTTTGGAACCTTGATCTGTTAGGATTTGGCCTTGAAAATCTTTCCAGACATTTTGAGGAAAAATGACCAATCTTATTGTAGTTAAAACACTTAAAAGGCAATTTTCCTTCATACTTACTGGATCCTCTTGGCAGTATTTTTGCAATAAGGGCTTCAAGTTGAGCAGTTTCAGCTTCTTCTTCTTCCAAGTCTCTTCTTGCTTTTTCATACCATGATAGTTAGCTTGAAGAGTTCTCTCCTGGATCAAACCTTTGTTTACCTTTAACAGAGGCACTGGATTTGAATGTAGATTCAGTCTTTGGGGGGGCATCTCCAAACTCGATCATTTCAAATGCAACCAATTTACTAGCCAATTGATCTCTTGTGACAGTTGTATGGGCTCTGAATTCTTCAATGGTAGTAGCCTTGATTTTATAAGAAGCAGGAAGGGATCTAAGAATTTTACCAACAATCTCATCTTCATCCAAGACTCCACCAGCATTTCTAATTCCACAAACAAGCTCATTTACTCTTGGCATAAAAGTAGTGATATTTTCATCTTCTCTCATCTTCATATTTTCAAATTTTCCTTTTAGACTCTGTAGCCTTGCACATTTAACATACTTGTCTCCTTCATGTAGAAGTTCCAATTTTTCCCAAATCTCAAAAGCAGTTGGTAGGTCAACAAAATTTGAAAGCTTTGAATCAGATAATGTGCTTAGAAGAGCTTCTATAGTCCACAAATTGTTTTTTGCATCTGTGATTTCACTTTGGGATTTTAGGCCACCCTCTGGAGGAGTATACTTTGTTAAGACCATGTTCCAGTACTACATTCCCATACATTGTAGGTGACATTTCATGCGACTTTTCCAAAGATTAAAATTTGTTCCTTCAAACTTAGGACTATCTTTCTTGTAGGATGACATCTTGGATCTCCTCAAGTGGTTAAGCTCTTTTAGAGGAACCTAGCTCTGATACCAATTTTTAGATTCAGGACAGATAACTAAGAGGGGGGGTGAATCAGTTGTCTAAAACTTTCTTTCCATTTACACTCTTAAATCCTCTTAGTGATTAGCAGTATATCAACAAATCAATCATGGAAACATAATGAATTAAATCAAGAGCAAAAACACATCAACACATAAGACACCAAGATTTTGATGTGGAAAACCTGGTTAAGGGAAAAACCATGGGGTGATTAACCCAAGATTGTATTCTTTGTTAGAAGAATAGAAAGAACAAAATGACACATGCCAATTAGGGCTCACTGCCCGAGCACACTGCTCACAAGAGGCTCACTGCCTACAAGAGACACACTATCTACAAAGTAATAAGTATTACATACATGAATTGGAGAATAGAATCTTTACCATGCTTGAATTAGTTCCATTTAAGCCCAATACTTCTACTCTGCCTTTCACTCTCCTCCTCACTACCACACTCTCATCTTCACAAGGACACTTTTGAAATGGCTTTGCAATCCCTTATTTATACAAGACATCAACTTAGGAATGATCATCTAAGTCGACAAACATCAACAAGAACATCCGCAGGATGTGTAACTCATCCAGTCGACCAATCTCAAGAAGAACACCATCATCCGAAAGTTATTCCTCAATTGCGAGCTCCAACTTCAATGCGGACCACCAACATGAACTGGACACAAGAACATCCAATCTTCATCTGCTTACTGAATTCCTTCTCCCCTTCATCTAGAACCTCAAGAACACAGTCTGTCATTACTGTCATAAAGGAATAGATGTTTGCAGACCTACAAACCATGAACCAATCGAGTGGATACTTCACAAAGACTTCCTCAACACTCCCTCAAATCCGCAGAACATTATACTGTATTTTTGGATCTCACCGGACCTATCTGTATCACTTTGTCACCAGTGAACATCTGCCAGAACTAGTTTTACTTGAGCAGCCACAATGTCTTTCGATCTTCATGCGGACCTTTGAAATATCTACTGGACCACCTTAAGACACATATCTACAAACCCTTTAAACCGTATCCTCTGATCCTCATGCTATCTTGAACTTTTACCTTACTGTCATCACTATTCTTCATTGTTCCTGATTGAGTCTAATTTTCTCAATATCCTCAGCACACAGCTCATCTAATCCTTATCATTAGTACAACAGGAGTATGTTAACATCAATGACAACACCTGTTAGGCCCATACTTGCAACAAAAATAATATATATTGATGTAATAGATCCTTAGGAAAGCAACTATTCACATAAGAAATATCTGATAGTTTAGATTTATGCGAAGGAGCCTCAAAGATTTATCTTGTGCATGTATGTAATCAGGCTTGTGAGCCCTAGTTGTAAGCCTACATGTTGCCGACCAGATTGTATTTGAAATCTTTGATATACTGAATGACTGAATCTGTATTTGTTCCATTTCTTTGAGTTGTTTCTGTTGTGTTTACTCTTGCTGCATGGTCCAGATAATTCATTTTGTGAACCCTCCTACTGTGACTGCACCAAAAGGCTATCTTGCAAATAGATTTTTAAGAAGAAAAAGTTACTTAAGAATTTGAGACATCAAAACATTGGTCATTAGAGCAATGCCCCTTGCATGGTGAGTTTCATTCTTGTGGGGCTGTAAACATGACAGATGTAGCTACTCTCTCTTTAGTTGCTAATCTAGGAATCATACTATTATACTTGCACCTTTTATATTAAGTTTACTTAGGTAATTAGTTTTATTTACTTAGGTAGAATTATCAATAATGAGCATTTCACATCAAGTTGATCTCCTTTGATCTTCAAGTTGAGTCCTCCACTTGTTTACTTGTGGCTAACTCAACTCCTTTGACAAACTCACCTTTTTGATTTGTTCTCCCAATGTCTATATATTGTATGTAATTTTATTTATTTATCAATCAATTCATTTTTAATCTTTTCCACATCCTTGATATTGAATTGCAGCTAATATTTATATTTGGCACCATCTATATGTTTGCATCTAGCTTATGTAATCTTTTGTAGTCACCTAGATCTAGGCTTGTGTTTGGATTCTCATTGAATCTTACACGGTATCAAAGCAAGGTTGGTGTTTATAGTTGGTTCATTTCCTCCAAAGAATGAGGGTTTCAAATCAAAGCTCCAGTGGGGAGATTAGCATTTAATATGTTCTAGCTTGAAACACACTATGCTAGTGTGTCTTGAAGGTGTCAAAAACTTAAAATTGACTATAAAATCATCAATTTTGGAGCAGGGCAATTAGAGACATTTTTTAAAACTCAAAGGTTTTATTCAAAAGGTTTATTTATTTTGCTTTTTTAAAATCACTTTTATTTCTACATTTTGAAAATTTTCACAATTTATTAAAGAAATGCTTTATTGCATTTTAAAAAAACTGTAATCTTTTTTCGATATTTCAAAAAATTCAAAAGAAAAAAATTGAAACCATAATTTTGAAATAAAAGAATTTTTTATGAAAAGGTTTGTGGCCTTAACCAAGGCTATGACCTTTAAGTCCCACTACCACCATGTTACCCTCATGGAACTTTTGCCATATGCATATGTGGCTTTAAGCCATCTCATGCCCCTCCATTACACATTAGCCCATGTGGCCTCTCAACTTGTCTACAACTATTCTACATTGTACAATCCTCTACATCAACATCAAATCAATAGAAGACATCTAAATTTGGCAACAGATCTAGTAGGTTCCTCCAAAGTTGGTAGATTTTCTAAGTTTAGTAGATTTTTCTAAATTTAGTGGATTTTCATAAACCTAGATTTTTTTTAAAAAAATTGGTAGTTGTTACTAAATTGGTAGTGATTTGGTTGGGCTTATAAATTTGATTGGGATTACTATTGGATTTTCAAGCACCTTCTACAAAAATTGGTATAATGTTGTCCTAGGTTATCAAACTTTTATCTTCTTGTAGGTGTCAAAAATCTCTCTCCAAGCTCTATAGTTTGATAATATTTGTTTGGTTTGATCTTAATCAGGATGATTGAAATTTTAGTTTAAAACTCTCCTTTGCTCATATACACTATAGTCACATTGAGATAAAGTGCCAAAACTTTGTAATTGTTGTGGGGCTTTATGCATTAGATATTTTGTACTCCGTGAATTTTGATATAAAGTTTTTTTATTTTTGGGCGGGCTACTTTTTCTTTGTATTTCTGGTTTTCTTTCTTAATCTAATTTGAGGAGGTTATATGGGTATCAAAAGGCATCCCACTATTGTCAAAATAAATAGTTAGAACTATAAGTCTTGGCAAGATGACCTTTTGAATCATTTTAGGTGGGTCAAACTCTTGTCCATTTTGTATGGACTTGTTCCTAAACCCACTTCTTTTTGGTGGAAGTAATTGTGTGATGAAATGATCAAACATGTCTTGGGAGCGATTCTATGTAATATTGATATCGACATCATAATGACCACCATGCACATTGAGTTCCCTTGTGACCTATGATCAAAATTTGGGAGATGCATGGAGATGTAGATGAACCTCCATTCCTAGAGGATCCTACTATGTACAGATCTTGTTCCACTTGATGTCTTCTAATCATATGATCATAAAGTAGCTAAGGTGCTTGTTAATTGGGAAGAACTTGAACATTATGATGACATAGAGACTTATCCTAATACTTATTCTCCTCATATAGAGACTTCATTGGATTCTTCATCTTCTATGACTTCTATTACAAATTTAGAGGTCTCATCTTCTTCATCTCTAAGGTAACATCTTGAGGCTGAGGACTTGTTAGTGAATGGATTTGTTATTGTTGTAGTGGATATTTTATGTTGACTCTATTATAGGGCAACAACAAATGTTGTAACTATTGGAGAAATCATTATTGGGTTAAAGATTTTCCTTTGCATTTAAGAGGGGCATTTCCCTTGTATGATGGGGGTTTTGAGGTTTTTGGTGTACTTTAATCTCAAAGTACAAAAGGTAAAAGAAAACTTAAAAATAAGAAAACAAAAGAGAAACCTTAGACAGGTTGATATGAAGCATTAAGCCTAGTTTTCTCCAAATAAAATAGGATACATAATGTTGTATAGAATACAAACACAAAGTTTTATACCCTCCGCAATAGTTTATGTAGATTTATACAAATTGGTGCAACTAAAAAGAAAAGAAAGGACACAACTAAACATAAGAAAATGAATTTTCTTGGAAGAATTCCTAACACAAAGTTTACAAAATAACTACTTTCTTATTCAAAATTGTAGAATAAATTTATGCTTGATAACAAATGACTTGTTGCATCCATAAAATGTAAAGAGGGCATTTGAAAAGTGTTGTAAATTTAACATAAGAAAAACCAACAACACTAGGAAAAATAGAATGACACAAAGTTCAACAGTATTCCTTTATTTCCAAAATGCTAGAGATCAAAAGTATCTTGAAACCCCTATACAATGTTTATGTAAGAGTCAAAAAGTCCTTTCTTTATAAAGGATCCTTGTATATATAGGATTTCCCTTATAACTAACTTGTAACCATTTTTTGAAATTACAAATATTCTTTTAGAACAAAATAAACTTTATTTATTTTTGAGTTGTATAAATAAAGTTCATTTTTTTAAGTCATAAAAATGACTTAAGTTACAACTTGAAAAGGTACAACGAGAAATTAGAAGAAAAAGGTCATGATAAGAAGAGAGAGAAGAATGAATCATCAATCCTATTGAGATGAAGAATTGATTCTTTCTGAATTCTACTGTTAAAGGGTCTATAATGTTGAAGATTGAGGTTGATGTGGAGAAGAACTTGCTTTATAAATTTTGAATTGTTTAATGGCTAACACTATTTGCTTACTCGGTATAATAACTTTAGTAAGTTGCAGCTTCTAGGTTGTTAAGGATTCATTCACTTCTTCAACTTAATTGAGAAAACTTGGTAAATCCTTGTGACAACCTAAATGTAAAATAGTTGAGTTTCTTCATGGTATCTAAATTTAGGGTCTCCTTTTTAAACAGTTCATTTGTGATCATATCTTTGAATCTCTTCTTGATAGAATGAACACCAATTAATTCAATTTCATGATCTTTAAGGATTTTTGAATCAAAAGATAAGAAATCTATTCAAATGTTAGACTTTATTTGGTCATAAGCCTTAATGAGCTTTTTGAATTTAGTCATTGACTTCCTAAGAACCAATAATTTCCACTCTACACTTTTAAACCTTTGTACTAACTCATTTTATTTCACTTTATCAAAAACATTTTCAAAGACAAGAATATTTGTGTCTATTCTAGCCATCTCTTAGATGTCTTAGATTATGACCTTCCATAGCATTTCTTCTTCTTTATATATTTGGGCCTCTGTATCTATTTCTTTCCTTTTCTCCTCCACCCTTTCATATATTCTTCTATACTCTTCAATGAATTTAAGACCATCTAGGGTTATCTATTCAACTCACGATTCTATTACCTTGTCGTATGTCTAGTATTTACTCATTTTTAATGGTTTCTTTGTTCACGTCACCTATGGAGATACTAGAAGAGCTAAATTGAATAAAATTCAAGAGTTGTACAGACGTACCAACAATAAAATTAGTATAAGAAGTCAAAATTGTACCTATTCTTTTAATTGTTCTCTTGTTTGCTTCTCTTTCTTAGTCCTTTCTACTAACTTGGCATCCAACACTTGGAAATTGTGAATGTCACCTTCATGTGTAGCTAGGACAAGGTCTACTTGAGAAATATTATAATCAACCTCTATCATATCCTCCTCATTCTTGTCAGAAATAGGTTTGGAAATATCTACATATTGTGCTTTGGAGGAGGAATCAACCAGCAATCTTGAATCTTGGGATGAGGGGACATTTGTAGAAACTTGGCTACAACACCAAATCAAGTAGTGTTAGGAAATAGATTTGTCACTATGTTTCTTGATGTATGACTTGCCCTGTAATAGAAACAAACTTAATAACAATTGGATAGGTTGCAATTAGACTAACAACCTTCCTTTGTGTTTTAGAGGGGCAGCTCCCTCATATGATAGAACTAAAAATAAAACGGGGCATGCTTTTAACATGAAAGTAGAAAAAATATTTTATAAAGAAAATGCAAAGTGAGCACAAAGTCCCACGAATAATTTATCTATCTATAGAAACTAAAATAAAAATTCCAAATCACCACCAGATAATATAGATAATACATAGATATTGCCAACATTCCACACAAAATAAATGAATATTTATTCAGATTCATAAACATTTCATATTCAACATAAGAAGAACACACAACTCCAAAAAAATAGTGACCAACAATACACTATATTTCCATATTCATCAAAAAAATGGAGCTCAAAGTCTCTTGTACAAAATTCCCACAAAGTCTGTATGCAAATGAAAAACCCCCCAAAATTATAGAGATATGAAAATGGTGTGATCAATTGCCAACATAAATTTCCAAAAGATGCTTAATACATTCTCCCAATCCCCTTATATAGATTACACAATGAAATTGTATCTTGATTTGTAACCGCTTCTTGAAAAAGAAGGAAAATAAAACAAACTTTATTACATATAATTTTCTTAATGAGAATAAAGTTCATTTCATCAACATCCAAGGCTATTTTGAGTAAAAGACAAAAATAATGCCAACATGTCCTTTTCCTTGTCATCTTCTGCCTGACTTTGGTCATTAGCTAAGACCTCTGCTGTAGCTTTTTCTTGAGAAGAAGCTAATTTAGCTTTGAAATTTCTAAATCTTGTCATCATTGGAGAAATAACTTTTCCATTGGGAATTGACATAGTGTTTAGGCAAACCTTCCACATAGCTATTGTATCATTTGCTTCCCCTGTCTTCTTGTGAAAACCTATGATTTCTTTCCTAAAATTTGTAAGACAAGTAGAAAGATTGCATATTTTTTTTATTACAATCTCATTAATGTCATCTTTGGGTGATCCCACAATACTGTGTCCCACTTTTTGGCCAAAGTAGGACATTGAAATCAACATTTTAAACCAAATTTTCACTTTCTTACACCTATAGCAACTAAACCGTTACGAATTTGAAGATGATATGAACTAGTGATTTTTGAGATTTTGTGTGTAGATTCTAAACATATTTTTTAAAAAAATTTAAGAAATAATTTGTGATTTTTTTACGTAACTTTTAATAGCTTATTCTTTATAGTTAACAACATTTTTAAAAAGTGATGTTTATACCATACATCATAACTTTTTTTATAGAAATGATCCAATAATAAAATTTTAAATAAAGATTTGTAACACCAATATCTAGTGTGCAGATATTTTTTCAATTTTTTTTACACATATTTTTTTTATTAATTTTTCAAGTGAGATTAATTATAATTCAGACATAGGTTTATACCATACAACATAACTTTTTCTATATGTATCCAAATTAAAATATTTTTTTTGTTGAAACAAGAACATCAATACCTAGTGTACAAATATATTCATAATTTTTTTCTCTATTTTTTATTTTTCTGCATGTGTGTGGAATAGAGACCTTGATGTTCGATGAAAAACCTATGTTCACTAGAAAATAGAAAATAAATATAATAATCAAATGAAATATATTAAAAATCATACTTTTTGGAAATCTTATACTAAGGGCTACATACAAAATATAATTTCTAAATGGCTTCATTTGATCCCCCAAAAGGTAAAGCAAAATTGGTTTTTTGTCAGTATTTTGATAGGTGTGGAGGAGACTCCATTGAGGTTTTGATTTAAGACTAGGGTGGTTATTTCCAAGGGGGTTTGATCTAACTTCCTTAAATAAAACCCCTTTAGATGAAACCCCTCAAGGCTTAATTCATTAATTTTTCTTAAAAATATCTGATCTCAGACAAAAATTAAGATCTCCAAAGTTTGGGACTCAGTATTGTGGGACTACCCCTTTCTTAGACAATTCAGAGACAAGCTTCTTGAAATTTTGTTTCACTTTCCTGACCTCAACCAAATTTAATTCATCTTCATTGAGAATATCGGCTTCTAAAGATAAGGAATTAGCTCTGAGATCTAACCGAATCGAATCACAACTTTTCAACACCTTTTTGAATTCAACCAGATATTGTTTTATGACCAAGATCTTCCATTCAATTATAGTTAGCCATTTGATAGATTTATTTTCTTGGATATTATTAATAGCATTCTTAGAAATTAAATGCTCACATCCATTTTGACCACCTCTTGCAAGTCCCTGACTATCACCATGAGCATAGACTCTTCTTTCTTGATCAATTGTATAGCAGAGTTAATTTCTTTCTTTTTGGCCAAAATGTTCACATAAAGCCTAATTACCTCCTCTATGTACAATAATCCTTCTAAAGTTATCTTTTCTATCCAAGAGTCAACTTCCTTCCCAAATGCTTGAAATCTTCTTATCATGTCTATTACATTAGGACTTACCCCTTTGGGAGTTGCCTCACAGGAGTCTCAACTGAAGCATCAAGGGGTTGGGAAGTGGTATCAACAATAGATTTAATTTAAGAAGTGAAAACTTCTATTTTCTCTTCTAGCAATTCTTTCTCCCTTTTCTCTTCCTCTAACCTTTTAATCAAAATATCCATAGACAATTTTGCATTGTGAATATCGCCCTCCATTGTGGGGGGACTAGATCATTTTTGCTCACATTGAAGTCTATTTTTGTGGCATCTTCTTCATCTTTGTCCATCATGGGTTCTACAACTTCCACAAATTGATGTCCCGAGACATGATCAACCATCATCCTAAACATTCTCTTATCTTTCCTAGGTTGATGAGTGGCTTGGAGAAATCTAGCCACTACATCAAAAACTAGGATCTATCATTTGGGTATATTTTCTTTTTCTTTCTGATAGCTTCCCTTAACCAGGGAGGAGATGGTAAGACTATTTGACTATTTGGCATTAGGGGTGGCAAGGTAGAATTATAATCACAATCAACAAATGTATCATTGACAGGTTGTTGTTTATATAGAGAAGATGGAGGAGAGGAATCAACAATAACATGTGAAACAAGTCTAGGGAAGAGGAGACTTTGGGTACATTTATTTGTGGGGAAGTAGGGGAAAACACTTGTACCTGAGGTGGTGAAGAAGGAGGCATTTGTTGTTCTCCTTGTGTTTTCTCCTGTGTAGACCTTTGTGATTCTGCAGTATCCTCTTGAACTTGAGGGGCCCCTTTAACTTTTATCTTCTTCCTTGGTACCTTGTCTTCAACCTAAAATTGATTTTTCAACTTAGCTCCTTTCTTGGGATCTACTTCACTATCATCTTTTCTAGAAGTAGTCTTAGACCTAGTAGTGTATACATTAGTGGCTAGCTATTGTGATAAAGGGCTTGTAACTAACTTTTGTCTCTTTTGAGTTTGATCCTTCTGTGGAGGCTTCTTTGCTATGTTCTCAATGATTTTATCATTTAGCAATTTCTAGCTCTTTGTCAACATGAAAAATGATCTTTCACTAATATCAACAACTTCGTTCCCAGGCCACCTAATTTTTGGCAGTGCTTTTTTTTGCACAGTGTAATATGTTTCATCAATTAAGCCAGTTCCATCATCCATCATGTCTGAAACATACCAACCAAGACTTAAAGTTTTCATTTGATCAACAATTAGCCTCATCCAATCTCTCCTCATTACTTCCTGCTCATCAGCACAGTCTTCCCAATAATCTTCCAAATGAGATTGATGTTCATAAGAGCTCCATGTGTATAAATTGTCTCTAACATAATTTTTACTATCAAAATTGTTCCTTGCAAAATATGTGTGAAAATTGAACTTTGATATAATTATATCAACATTTAGACCATCAGCATGCATTTTGCATGTGTAGTATGTTAGATGCATAGGAAAAGGATACCTTGCCTTCTTATGTCCATGGGATTTCTTACTATCATCACTCATTTGTCTACAAACTTCAAGGAAAACAACATAATCACTTGCATACTTGGGTAATTTATAAGGGGTACCATCAAAGCCACCAATTCTTAAATAAGTGAATTCTTCAAACTGAATGAAATAACTACCATATTATACTATCAGCTAGGTAGCTTTAGGAGAGATCCTCACTTATGGATTACCATCGATTTTCTTCACATTCAACATAAAAAAAGAACCCCTTACCCTCCTATAGTATTTATTACCATATACTCCATTTGCATCTGAGGGTAGTAGTCATACACTTTAATATCATTTGAGAATGCACCAACATTTCTCGGTCTAGGCCATCTGTTCATAGAAGAAATGGTATAGAATATATAAGAACACATGTAAAAAGATTATTTCTTTTGAAAGTTCACATTTTGGTCATTGATATGATCACTGATTAATTTTCCCAGTCAATATATTGTGATGAATAACAAATGAAAATAATGAACTGACACATTCATTTTTCAAATGTACTCATGTCATCACTTCCAACCACTCTATGGAGTAATGTAATCATATCCAAAAATTTGTTCCTTGAAATGAGCCCTCTGTAATGTTTTGGGGGCCTGTGATTTTCCTTTCTTCTCCCTCTTGAGCTAATGTTTGGCAATATTCATTAGAAAAACATTATTCTTGTCCAAGTAGTAGTTCCATCCCATCTCTATGGTCATGCCAACAAATTCATCTCTAACTGGCAACTTAAGAGTGGATCCTAGGGATTCGACATCCAATCTTGCAACCACAGTGCCATCAACTACTCTTACCTCCCTGTTCTTAGGATGATAGTTTTGAATGCATGCAAGCACCAAATTAGGGCATGAAACAGTTGGTGGGAACTCCCTACATGGGCAAGTCCACTTACAAAGTGTGATGTCAAAAAAAACAACTCTAACTAAACTATATTTAATCAGAACAACTTCCCATTACACATTATGATACTAGCCACTGAAGATGTTTATCTTGCTAATAACCAATATGGAATAACAAGAATATCTGGTTATATCCCTTTGTTTCAATTGAAATTGAAATGATTAAATATTATTAACTAAAACTAACTAAGACTAGATAAAATAGAGAGAATACAAAGATTGACAAACTAAATCACATAAATAAATGCAAAAATTGAAACTACATATCATGAGGAACCTGGCACCAGGTTGGTAGCCTCACTGCCTAGGATGACAACATGTGGCATGGATGTTTGTACTCAATGTTGTAGTCTGTATGGTGTAGGAAACCAAAAATCCATATTTGTATGACTTTTGCACAGATTTTTTTGATTCCTTATTTACAACAAATAAATAATTATTACGCTGAAGTTGACAAATAAGGAAAATAGATAGGAATGATATGATCAAAATGAAATAAATAAATTGACAAGGAAGGAAAAAGGTAATGTAAACACTTGTGCATTTGGAATTCCTTTTCACATAACCTACAATCACAAATAGAGAAGAGGGGTTGGGCTATATAGAGTTTTACCTCAGCCAAACCCTGTTTTTGGTGTTTCTACCTCAAAGACAACTAGAGATTGATATATTTATGAAATAATGTGTGCTCTAAATTCTAAGTGCATCTAGAATTGTGACGAGCAGTGACAAAATTATATTGCAATATTGATAAGCAAATAAATAAAGAAATGAGATTCAATAGTAAGATAAATGCTAATCTAGATGAACTGACAAAAGGTTGAGAAAGATATTAGAAGGATCTCGTTGGAAGACTATAGCATAAGGAAACAAAATGGAACTTTATTCCAAAGGATAGAAATATCGAACGCAAGCCTTTTAGATAGCACATGATACAAAAGTAAATCACATCAATTGATTGTTCTCAATAAACTGCAATAAAAAAGGTGCATGCAATAATAAGAACACAAGAAGGATGATAATGAGTAGTGATTTTGGAAGAGCTTTTCTATGAAAAGAATCTAATCCTTTGAATGACAAAGTAATAAGGTTTTATAGAAGAGGCAAGAGGCCAAAAAGTTGGGAAAGGAGCCATTTGGGCATGGATAGACATTAGGAAAAGATCAGAATACCACGCAAGTAAAACCACACCTTCTAAAATGGTTGTTGAATTAGAAGACACTATCGGGATGCCAGCACATGGTGCAGATGTTTGCACTTAACTCTTTGGTCTATGCAACTTTAGTTTTCAAAAGGTTCAAATGACTCACGACACTGCCAAGGCTAAGGCACTCTTATAGTTTTTGGATAGGATAGGCAGAAAGGGTCAAAGAAACATTTGGAAAGCACAGTAAGGGAAAGAGCACTAAAGTAAGTACCAAATAGAGTGTGAAATTGTGAGTGAGAACAATTTATGACACTACATTTAGCCCCTACTTTAGCAGGTGTATGACACTACGTGCATATGCAAGCTAAAGTACAGAAAGTAAATAACAAGAAAGTAAACTTTATACCCAAGTACTATAGAGGATAGAAAATATCGCCAAGTGAGAGATGCGGAGCCCCCAGCTTAGGATTCTCTAAAACCACAATGTTAGGCCAAAAAATCTGCACGTGAAAGAGATGTCAGATGCACATGTATATATAAAGCTGATAAGAGGGGGGATTAGACCAAATATTATTTTCCAAAACTCTTGCGGTTAGCAAAAAATATAGTCTAATGCACATTAATTTAATACAGACACACCTAAAGGAAAGAAGGGTATGGTTCTGGGGCTAGAAAATTATGTTGTTTGTTAGGAACCATATTGAAAAGCTCCCATAAGTCACTAGAGATATAAAAGTATATTGTTTGCTAGGTGCTTACGAGAAGCGCTGATAGAAAATGAAGCATCGTAAACTAGCATTTCATTTCTAGGTGAGCTACATGACAAATAGTATCAAGGATTACATGGCTATCAAATTCTATTGTTTGCTAGGTAATTCTAATAATGATGGTCAGTCTAAGAAAGTGTATCTGCTTAGGACTACAAATTCTATAAAAAGTGTTGTAGAGAGCATACCATTGGTGTGGTGTGTGATTAAGTGTGAAATACAACAAATAAATATGCCCCCACCTTAAAATAATTGCTTACATCGTAGATGAGAAATTAATTTTAAGGTAAAAATAGGGATAAAGGCACAAAATCTTTTAGGAAGCATATGCCTAAAGGATATGTTCCAGAGAGCTACATCGTGAAAGGGTTTCCCCAAAGCAGGACAACCAAGGTGATGTTACAAGCATGATACACAATGGCTTGTGTAAGCATGGTATGATGCTAAGAAACACAAAAATGTGTTACATAAAACAAGAAACATCATAAAAACACAAAGGATCTACGTGCTTCAGAGTTAGTACAATATATAACATGATATGTGTGGTACAATTTTTGTAATTTTAATCCTCCTAGGCACATAAAACTACAAATACATAGGAAGAATGTCACATGAATAAAAAATAAAAAAATTGGGTTAACATGGAAGGATGCTAAATCATCCAACGCTTTGCATCATCCCCAAAATGTGGAAAATTTCAAGTACAACATAGAGGAGAATGTAAAAAACATATAGAGGAATGTCACAACATTTTTTATTCTCCCTATATCCATGTTCCTACAAGGATATCAAGGGTCCTCCAGGGAGAGATAACAAATTATCAGACATGCCATACACAAATTCATGGATTAAAAAACATACAGGCAAACCACAATAAAAAACAAATGAAATGAAGGGACTGCACTCAAGGGTTGAGCTCTAGTAGATCATCTACCTCCCAATATTATTCATCATATAGGGGTGGAGGGTAGGCTGTTAGAGGGACCACATTAAGAGCTGTGCTTGGTACAACACTTGGTTTGTCACGTGGAGGATCAACATCCAAGGGGGGGATCTTGGTGCAACTCACCAAAGGCAAGGTCCATCGATCTTGTGAAGATCAAGGAAAAATATTGTATCTCTTTCAAGGACTCAAATACATATTCTTTGGGAGAAGATTGATCTGGGTTAATATCAAAATAGATGACAATAGGTGGTCATCCAATGTTAACAACAAGATTGTGAGCATTGGTGGCCACTGGTGGAGCAAAGGTCTCCACAACTGGAATGGATGAAGTAGAAGGACTCAGAAACAACAAGGGTGGCATACACTTAGTATTGTAGAAGGGTGGGGTGGGGTAATTCTCACATTTGCGCTTAGGCAGTGGTGATGGAATGTCAATGCCAATAATGGCAAGATGCAATACATCACGGAACACCAGGTGTCAGGTACGTTGCAGCGGGATTTGGACTTTGACGATGGTACTAGATGTGATGCTGATGTTAGGATGAGTCAGTGGAGAGGTAGGAGTGGGTGATGGGAGAGGATTATGCCAAGGAGAAGGTGTAGGAAGTTGAGAGGCTGGGGCCAAGTTTGGGGCTAGATGCCTGGAGAGGGGTACATGGGAAGAGATTCATCTCCTATTGCACACTCAAGACCTACAACATGTTGGTGACTCTTACGATCTCTCACAAGCTGGTTACGCCTATTGCAACTCAAAGCATCAGTAGGAGGAACCGAGGAGTCTCCCAACATGATCTCATTTTCTTCCATCGCTCTAGGAGTTGTAGGAGGAATAGAAGGAGCCACCAAAGGTTGGGTTACTACCAAGGGAGGGTCTCTCAATATAGGTTGCCTTCCTTGAGTCACTGGAGGGGCTAGAGGAACAAAGGATGCCACTGAAGATTGAGGGACCAAGGGGGAAGGATCCTAAACCATTGGTTGCTTTCTTCGAGTCTTTGAAGATGTGGGAGGAACATGAGCAATTGTAGAGGGTTAGGAAGGTCTAGATTATGTGGGTTGTGCACCTCTAGGTCTTGGGTAAGATGCTAGAGGTGGAACCTTTGCATAAATGCCAGATGCACATGGGGGCAGGGGAGGTCATTCAGTTCAAGCTATTTTTCCTTCCCTACTTATGGGGCAGGAGGAGGGATAGAAAAAACCACTGGAGATCGAGGACCTAAGGGGTAGTAGCCAGTTGGGTTGAAGAAGAGGCATCGACAGATAATTGAGCAATGTTATTCACTTTGAATTTCTGGTATGAGAGAAATGAGAAATCATTACGAGGTCGCAATGGCTCAGTCAGTGTCAGCTAGAAATAATCCAAAGAGAAGTTTCCTCTTAATGTGAGAAGCTTAAACCCACTATGATGAATAGTGTGTACCTGCCCATCATGAGGAAACTTCAGGCACTTATGGATTATGGAGGGGACCACTCTCATGGAAGAGAGCTATGGATGGCCCAACATCACATGAGATTGGTCAAAAGTGGGAATGATTGAAAATGGGACATCCAAGAGTTTTGGTCCTACTTGGATAGGAAGGGTGAATGAACCCAAGGTACAAGCAAACCCAAGGTATAATGAGAAGATCCATCATGCACCTATATTTAGATTTTTGATTTCTCGTACTTGTCCTGATACAATTCATGTACGTATAGAAATTCCTCTGTGACTACATTTAACATACACACTAGGTCAATTAGTGTGCTGTTGGTGGGATTTTCATTGACAAGTTCTAAAATGTATAGAGGTCCATCATATATGTGCATGGGTGCATCGATGGGTGTGAAAGAGATGATTGGTTCGGGAATGGATCATGCTCGATTAGGGTGAGGTCGATATTCCACCATGGAAATCATCTTGGATAAGGTGGTGGTAGGTTCATTCGTAGACACATAAGTAACCACAGGATCAAAGGGAAGTTCAATTAGGTTTATGGAATGATGAGGCAATGGGTTTGTATAAATATGGAGGTTTTGATTAGGTGGAGCGATAGATTTATTCCCTCTATCATTCACTCCAGAGACCTAGATGACATTTTGTATGATGAGGTCTTGCACATTATGTTTAAGACACATGGATCATTCAATGTCATGTCTAGGTGCTCCATGGAATTGACAGAAGGCCTTCAAGTCATAAGAAGGCGGGGGGTTATCCCACAATAATGGGTTACACTTTTTGGCCAAACTTGACATTGAAATCAACATTTTGAACTAAATCTTCACTTTCTGACACCTATAGCCACTAAACTGTTAGGAATTTGAAGATGATGCGAACTAGTGATTTGTGAGATTTTTTTTGTAGATTCTAAATATATTTTAAAAAAAAATTGGAGTTAAATTGTAAATTTTTTTGCGTCTCCTTTGATAACTAGTTTTTAATAGTAAACAACATTTTTTTAAAGTGATGTGTATTCTGTAGCACATATCTTTTTTTCTACAAAGGATAAAATTCTGATTCTTTTGAATTTAGATTAGTAACACCGATATATAGGGCATGCATTTGGTTTTATAATGTTTTGTTGATTTTTTTATAATTAAGTTTTGAAGTCAAACCAATTATAATTTACACATAGGCATATTCTGTAAAACATAACTTTTTCTGTATGTATCGAAATTCAATTTTTTTTTTTGTTGAAACAAGGACATCAATACCTAGTGCATTGATATTTTTCAAAAAAATTTTTCACTAATTTACTAATTTTCCATGTGTGTAGAATAGAGAACTTGATGTTCGGTGAAAAACCTACATTCACAAGAAATAAAAAAATAAATATAATAATCAAATTAAATATATTTAAAATTATACTTTTTGGGAAGCTTATAATAAGGACTATATACTTAAAAAACATAGATTTAAATGAATTCATTTGATCCCCCAAAATGTAAATCAAAAGTGGTTTTTCATTAGCATTTTGATAGGTGTAGAAGAGACTCCATTATAGGTATGGTTTAAAACTAGTGGGGTTCTATCCAAGGGGGTTTGAATATAAGGGGGTTTGATCAAACCTTCTTCAATTAAAATCCTTTAAATGGAACCTTTCAAGGCTTGAATCATTATATTTTCTAAAAATATGTGATTTCAACAAAAATCAGGATGTCCCAAAAAGTGTAACCCATTATTGTGGCAGCACCTCAGGAAGGGTTTTGAGGTGTCAAGAGGATGAATAGGTGGTAGATGGATGCGGTTATTGTTTATAAGTTGTTCCATGATGGAATAGAGGGATTTAGAAGGTGGGGTGAACTACTGAGTCCTTGGCTTATTTTGCGAAGAGAGGGCCATGACACTTTGATTTGGTGTGGTGAACGCTACTTGTTGCACATTATTAGAATAATTTATTTTAATGAAGTTTTTGTTTTTATTATAGTTTTGGAATGAAGAAGGGGCATCAGACTTCTTGATAGGAGTCTATGAGGAAGAACCCTCATACTAACTAACTGACTGCTGGTAGTCACAGAGTGCCTGCAGAGATACGTAAATGAGGAGTAACATATCAATACAATCTTATCTCTTATCTGAGGCTGTAGGTTTCCTATGAAAATGTGTTGCACATCTAAGTCTAGGAGTGCATAAGGATTTGTGAAAAGAGAGCCTAATAGTGGCCAATAAAGTCAATCACTTTCTCTTGTGCTCCTTGGTGATAATGGGTGAGATCAGTGAGTGTGACCTGTGGTCCAATATTTTCTTGTATGTGTTGGAGAAATTGGTTGACAAGTTATTGAAACTAAGTGATGGAGTGATCAATAAGAGAGTAGAACCAATCCAACATGGTGTCTTTTAGAGACTGTGGGAAAAGTTTTGCTAGTAGAGCATCCTAGAATATGAAGTCGCTGCATAAGGATGTAGATGCCGACACATAGTTTTGTGGGTCTGCTTTACCAGTGTACTTTTCAAAGCATGGAGCCTCAAAGTTTTTTGGAAGGGGAGAGGTGAGAATGGCTAAGGATAATGGACTTGTGGACATAGTGGCTATTTTTTGTTGCAAAGAGTTTACATTTTAAAGGAGTTAGGTGATAATAGGGTCTGTGGTATGAGTGGATTAAGTTTGAGTAACAAATGGGTTAGTGGTGTTGGATGGTTGAGAAACTCCAGAGTTAGCACTAGGAAAAGTAAATGATAATGAAGAAGTAGGGGAAACAAACCCATATTTATTGATAGGGTTTGCACCCATTCTTATACAATTTGTATTAGCATTTATTGATTGAGCAATGCTTGTAGAAATCTAGGAAGAAGTGGATGTTGAGATAGAAGAAGTCAGTATAGACACTGATAATTGAGCTTGCACTGTATTTGAATGCAACTCATTGATGGTTTTTATATAGCTAGCTAGCAATGGAACATTGTTATTCACAATGTGATCTATACTATGTATAATATCCATGCCATGCAAATCACTAGTTAATAACTTTCAAAGGTTCTCTACAAGTGGGATAACCTTGAAAGCTTGGTGCTCCAAACCCAAAAAATCTTGAATTTCATCCAAGTGACTATCTAACGTTTGGATTTGGGCTTGGTATACACTAGTTATGGGTATGTTTGTATCAAGAAGCACTCTAAAAGATAGTTATCCAGGGATTACAGGGGTGTTAGAGGAAGAGAAGATAGGTGGTTGGACTCTAGATCTTCCCATTGAGAATTTAAAGATGTTCGTTTCTAGCTGCATGGATCTAGAGCTACAAAGAGCACGAGAAGCCATGAGCAATATTAAGCTTATATGAATGGTAAACTTTGAGTTAGAGCATTGGGTTGTGAAGCTCATAAACTAGAGAGAGATTAGCAACACACAAGTACTCTAAAATTTAAATATTTGAAGAAAAATAATCATTTTGAGAGAGAAGGTTTTTGTTTTAGAATAATAGAAATAATGTTTTGTTTTGCAGTTTTCAAATGTTTCAAACATGTCAAGTTCACCAAAATGTGATGTTAGAAAAGTAACTCTAACTAAACTATATTTAATCAGAACAACTTCCCATTACACATTAGGATACTAGCCAGTGAAGATGTCTATCTTGCTATTATCTAATCTGGAAGAACAAGGATATTTGGGATATATCCCTTTGTTGCAATTGAAATTGAAATGATTAAATACTGATTAAAACTAACTAAGACTGGAGAAAACAAAGATAATATAGAGATTGATAGACTAAATCATAGAAATAAATGCAGAAATGGAAACTATAGATCATGAGGAACCTGGCACCAAGTGGGAAGCCTCACTACCCAAGACGATAATGCATGGCATAGATGTCTGCACTTAGCATTGTAGTTTGTATGGCATAGGAAGCCAAAAATATGGATTTGTATGAATTTTGCATGGATTTTGTTGATTCTCTATTGACAACAATTAGAATTATTATTACACTAAAGTTGACAGATAAGAAATTAGATAGGAATGATATGATCAAAAAGAAATAAAGAAATCAATAAGGAAGGAAAAAGGTAATGCAAACACTCGTGTGATTAGAATCCCTTTTCACACAACTTGCAATCACAAACAGAGAAGAGGGGTTGGGCTATATAGAGTTTTTCTTTAGTCAAACCCTTTTTTTGGTGTCTCCACCTCAACAAAAACAAGAGATTGATATATTTATGAAATAGCATGTGCTCTGAATTCTAAGCATGTCTATAATTGCGATGAGCAATGACAATGATATTGCAATATTGATAAGCGAATAAATAATGAAATGAGATTCAATAGTAAGATAAATGATAATCTAGATGAATTGACAAAAGGTTGAGAAAGAGATTACAAGGATCTCACTAGAAGACTATCACATAAGGAAACAAAATGGAACTTTATTCCAAAGGATAGAAATCACGAACATGAGCCTTTTAGGTAGCACAAGATACAAAAGTAAATCACATCAATTGATTGTTCTCAATAACCTACAACAAAAAAAGGAGCATGCAATAATAATAACACAAGCAAGATGATAGTGAGTAGTGATTTTGGGAGCTTCGCTATGAAAATAATCCAATCCCTTGAATGGCAAAGCGGCAAGGTTTTATAGAAGAGGGGAGAGGCCAAAAAACTAGGAAAGGAGTCATTTGGGCATCGATAGACATTAGGGAAATCTTGAAATTCCACGCAAGTAAAAATGTACCTTCTAAAAATGGTTACCAAATTAGAAGATGCTATTGGGACGCTAGCACGTGGCACAAATGTTCATGCTTAGCACTTTGGTCCATGTAACCTCAGTTTTCAAAACGTTTAGATGACTCAGGGCACTGCCAAGGCTAAGGTACTTTTATGATTTTTGGATAGGGTAGGTAGAAAGGGTCAAAGTAGCATTTGGAAAGCACACTAAGGGAAAGAGCACTAAAGTATGTACCAAATAGAGCATGAAATTGTGAGCGATCATTTATTTATGATACTACACAAAGGTTGCTTCTACCAAGGGGGAGATCTAGGATTAGTATTCATCCTTTCCCAAATCCACGTGCCCTAAGTCATTGTCTCTTACTTCCGCCAGGTGATTTTTTGAATTACAGAAGAAGCATCAAATCCTTTGTATTTGTATTTCATTTTGTATAGCTTTAGCAATAATGAAAAGAGATGAGTGACAACTTCCAATTCAAATTGATAGAGGATCAGAGGAAAATTATCTTCCAGGAATGGGTAATGCTAAAAGGAAGCAAGGTATGCAGAAACACTTCCTAAACTAATCTATTGAGGAAGAATTTATACAAATTTTAACTTTTACATTATAGGTTATTAGATGCACATTAACAGAAAGGTAATAACAACATCAAATTCAAATACAAAACTCACAACACAAGATATACGTAGGGAAAACCCTTTCAGGTAAAAAACCCCACACTCCAAAACCTACACAATGTATTATCAAATCAAAAGATGATTACAACACACTTGCAATGCAAGTTCTTTTAGGAGTACACATTGTTGATTCTCATTCACATCTATTTCCTTTCACATTCTCCAGCCTCTTATTTATCAAGCCTCTTTGTTGGTTATCCATTGTCAATTTATCCATGTTAGCCAATAACAAAATAAATGTTGATGCCTTTATTAAATATAGGGCATTTTTTGATTCGGGGGTGCTGCCCCCGAGCCCCCAAGCAGGGGCATGCCCCCCAGGCCTCGTAGGAGCAGCTCTGCCCCCTTACACTCCCTCGTTAATTACTTTGGGGGAAACCACAGTTGACAAAGTCACCAAGATTTACAAGGTGCCAACTATGTGATCCTACTATTGGAGTATAGGACCACCGAGAGGGGGGTGAATCAGTGGTCTATAAACAATCAAACTTTTACACCTTTTAATCCACTTGACTGAAAGTGTAGAGAGGGCTAAGACACTTCAAACACAAATACTTTGAATGTATCATCATAACAAGTACATTTGAACATAATACTATGAGAAAAGATTATCAAACATGAGACACAACATCAAGATGAGAGATGACAAGTGATTTGAGTGGAAAACCCTAGAAGGGGAAAAAACCACTATGAAGATAGATTTTATTGGGCCTCACTGGTCAATTCTCACTGGATACATTATATGCCTCACTAGCAAATCAACCTCATTAGCTAAGCCTCGCTGGCTACACAATATGCCTCACTGGCAAAAATTAAGATCTCACTGATCATAATTGATGTCTCACTGACATAATATTGTCTCACTAACATAATATTGTCTCACTGACATAATATGCCCCACTTTCTACAAGAGGTGTCTCACTAACACAACATACATTACATCACTGATTTGAATACAAGAAGGACAAAACTAGAGGGATACTCTATTTCTATTCAATGCACTATTCTCATCAAATCTTTCAATTTTGCATTTGCCCTAAAACACATCAAATCAACACTCCAAAGTTTTCTCCTGTAGATAAAACAAATTGAACTCTTGTGTACACTGTAATTCATTAACACAGAGTTTCTCTCATATCAACACTTCAGTATTACCCCTTATACATAATTAAATTACAGGTCACTTCAAGTTTGAGCCTCTGTAAAATCAACAAATCATGTTAGAATGTAAGCATTTTTTATATGATCTTGTAGATATTTCTCTCTGGAACTCGTATCACCAACAAACCTCCAAAAATTCATCATAGTAAGCTTTTTATAAATTTCCCTGGCCCTCAAGGTTGTTGAAACAACTGTCTGGAAGGCAATTAGGGCTTCTTCAAAGAACTTCCCGTCAAAATTTAAGATGCATGAATGTTCGTTGGAATTCAAATGAGCTTCAAATTACCACTGTTGATCTTTCCCTTTGTGCCTTCATAAGAGCCATTGATTATAAACTCCCGCTCAGTTAAAAAAAGGTTACCATTGAGATCGATAGCTCCTATCCAGCAGGGCTAGTCATCTAACGAAGAGGACCCCTTAAAGAGTTCACTTAAGTGAACATTTACTCGCAGCACTAGGTCAACAAACAACTAGAAATAAAGTAGTGATGGGTAAAGTTTATACAATGTGCTTTTTAGAATACAAAAGGGTTCTTAGGGTTTGGAAGATCTAAGCCCTTAAAGAAACATAGATTCTTAAAACAAATCTTAAACCCCATATCATCTCTGAGGCAACTTTCAACTTTTGACCTTTTTGCAACTGTACTTGCTTGATATGCATCAACCAACATTATCAACTCTAAATTGGACTCAATTGAATAAGACCAAGTAGCATGAGATTTTTGTATCACTACACAATCCAACATCAACTCAACATGAAAACATGCTATGAAGCAATCAGAAAGTAAAACCAATTCCAATGAAAGCAACACAAAATCAAGTATACATGAAGCACCAATAGTACAACACTCTTGAACCAAGATCCAACTTGTGAACTCCAACCTACACCATGAACTATGCACCTTTGTACCATGTCAAAGCATCAACCATGAG
Source organism: Cunninghamia lanceolata (assembly GCA_027924645.1). Lineage (NCBI taxonomy): Eukaryota > Viridiplantae > Streptophyta > Pinopsida > Cupressales > Cupressaceae > Cunninghamia > Cunninghamia lanceolata. The sequence goes on along the minus strand of BSBN01000927.1, from coordinate 3,646,025 downwards.
ATGACACCTTTCTCAGATGCATGGAGAACATGAAGGATTGAATCTCTCAGATCCATGGAGAACATCAAGAACTGAATGTGAATGAACACCCTTTTGCAACAACCTTTGACATCAATGACAAACTATGCCAATGCCAACACCTACAACATAGTACTGAATAAATAAATACAATATTAGAAACTTGCAAAGGTTGAGACACCTTAATTCCCAACAAATATGACAAATGAACATAAGTCATTTAAAATATTTGAAATTAACCTTTTACCCCAATGCAATATTCAAGAGGAAATAAACAAGGAGCTTACTAACCTTGTCTTGAAGTAGTTTGATGATTGCAACTGAGCTGATCAGGAGCAATCATTGTAGTACGGTTTGAATTTCTCCAAAAATAGAAATGTTGAAAAGAATGTCAACAACTTTCCTTTTATGACCCAAAATTAGGTTATTTCTCTTTTGAAATTTTGCAATAAATGCTAAGCAATCCTTTTTTGTGCATCAACAAAACTTAAGTTTTGCGAACCACTCTCTCAGCCAACTTTTTGTTGAACACACCAGGATACTAAGAGGGGGGTGAATTAGTATCTAATCAAACTTTAAGTCCTCCAGAGTAGATTAAAACTTAACCATTACAACATCAACATAAACATGAAATATTAACACAATGCACATCAACAAATAACACCATATATACGTGGAAAACCCAAGAAGGGAAAAACCATGATGAGGATTAACTCACAATATATGAAGCTCAAAATTACAAATTTGTTTTACGGCTACAACCCAAGGAAGCTACTACTCCCTGAAAACCTTTATTTAGGGTCACTCCCAAGGAACCTACAACTCCATGAAGACTTTGTTTTAGGGTCATTCCCAAGGGCAACTACTCCCTGAATTGAGAACAAACTCATAAAAGATTACAATATGACAGTCCTTCTACTGCCTAAAATCTGACATTGAAATTCACATCTTTGATGATTGCAATTCTACTTCTTCTAATAATTGGATCAATTAGGCACACTCTTGACTTCCTTCCTATCACACAAATATCTTCAAGATGAATCAAGATAGCTTCTAACACATCTTCTCTTTCTCCTTCAATCACATATCATAATGCATTCATTCTGCTACTTATCTTACTTGCAAACCTTATCAATCACATTGCAGTCACACATTGCCTAACTCAATTTGATTTACAATTTATACATGATATTACATTGATTACATTGCTTGTTGGCTAGAGACAACATGAAAAATACATTTACAAGTCAGACATACAACACACAACATGAAACATGTAGAGGACAAGTCCTAAACAAGACTACACGCTACACCAATAGAAGATCCATGCCTTGTAGACATCAACATTTGATTAACTAGGTCCAAAACATCATTCACAACATAAAACATCAAGGAATTACATCTGCACAATCTGCTCATTTGAAAATAGGACAGCCTTAAGCAAAGACATATGAAACTTGAAGCATAATGACCACAACTTGAAAACCTTGTGCGATACTGGAAACAAGAAAGGTCTTCATGAAACTCTTCCAGATGAGTCTACAAGACTCATACAACATATCCAAACACTCCTTTACCTCTGTACATCAAAGATTTTGTGGCACACATCTTCAACCATGAACTTTGAGAACAACAAGTAATCCAGAACACACTGCAACATATTGTCATTAAAAAAACTAAGCTTGCAGATCATCAAGAAGATTGAAACTACAAGAAAGCATGTAATGCACATCCATAACCATGTCCACAAAACTACAAAGGTAAACATTCACTTTTGGAGGAATGTGAAGCATTCCAACATGCCTTCAACACCACCTTACTCTGTTAGAGCATATGTTGGTACACTCTATCATGCATAGCTTTCACAGTGGAAGGACAAATGATTTGAAACTTTAGAATTATCACCTTCACAGTACCATGAATACAGTTCCAAAATCGCATATCCATAACTACAAGTGTGAAGGAATGCAGAGAATTCCATTACCGTATAGTAAATTTCTTCTTTAGAACTAACACTGTCTTCAAACTATCAACTACAAAACACCCTTTAGGTAATCTGATCATCCTAGTGCTTCTAATTCCCATCTTAATATGTCTTCATACTCAACTCTGCATTGATCAAGGCATGACATCCAACCATGAACTTCAATAACCTCATTATATTCAACATGACATCCAACCATGACCTGTATCTTCTCTGCTAGATAGGACATGACATCCAACCATCAACACCATCACACATCCATGATAGTGTTGATATCAATGACAAACTTGTGATAGTTTTGACATCAATGACAACCTTAAGAACCATATGTGTAATAATCTCCCCCTTTGGCATTGATGGCAACACATACCTGCACTTTTCTCCCCCTTTGACATCAAGGGAAAAGGAAAATTTCTTATCTCTTAGGGTATAACTTATTCTTGCAATAAATAGACTCCCCCTATCACCAAAAACAACTACCTGCTTCCTGTAAGAGGTAGCCACCATTAGTCCAAGAAAAAGATATAACATGAACCACTCCCCCTGGACAGATGCACTACTATGCATCTAACAAGAAGGAGGGACAATTACCCCTAACCTCTACTAGAGATCCTCAAAAGTGTCCTTTGCAAGAGCCTTTGTGAAAATATCTACAATCTAATCCTTTGTTGGAACATATTCCAACTTTACTTCCTTATCTGCAACCTTCTCTCTCAAAAAGTGATACTTGATTGCTATATGCTTGGTTCTAGAATGCATCACTAGATTCTTGGAAATATTAATAGCACTTGTACTCTCACATAAAATAGGAATAGGCTCATCATACAATACCTTGATATCCTTTAGGGTTTGCTTCATCTACAACACTTGTGTACAACAGGATGTTGTTGCAATATACTTTGCCTTTGCAGTTGATAAGGGTACCGAATCTTTCTTCTTACTCTACCATGAATCCAATCTACTTCCTAAGAAGAAAGCACCACCACTTGTACTTCTTCTATCATCAACACAACTAGCCCAATTACCATCAGTGTAGGCACTCAAATCAAATTCATTACCTTTTGGATACCATAAACCAAAATCCAGAGTCCCCTTCAAATATATGAATATCCTTTTTACTGCCTTCTCACGTGGTTGCTTGGGATTGGCTTGATATCTGGCAACCACACATATTACATGCATAATATCAGGTTTAGAAGTAGTTAGGTATAACAATCCTCCAATCACAAATCTATAGGAAGTTTGATCCTCCTCTAGAGACTCATCATCCTTTCCTAAATGACATCCAGTGGCCGTGGGAGTACTCACTAGTTTTGAATCCTCCATACCAAACTTCTTCAACAATTCTTTGACATACTTAGCTTGAGAAATAAAGATACCATCATCTAGGTGAGTAATTTGAAGTCCAATGAAGAAAGACATCTCACCAATCATAGACATCTGAAACTCTTTTTGCATCTCCTCTACAAACCTCTTACACATACCATCATCTCCACCAAAGATGATGTCATCAACATATACTGCAACTATCAATATCATATCTCCTTCTTCCTTGATGTAAAGATTTCTATCTGTAGTACCTTTCTTGAAGTCTTGTTAGAGTGAGTACTTATCCAGCCTAGCATACCAAGCTCTAGGTTCTTGCTTGAGACCATACAAAGCTTTCTTGAGTCTGCACACCATGTCTAGATCTTCTGATATCTGAAAACCATCTTGTTGCTCAATGCAGTAGTACAAAAACAACAATATATGATTGAAAAACAACTAAAAACTGCTTATAAATGACCAAACATGGTCACGTGACCATTAGTAGTTTATTACTAGTCATTTATAACGTGACCAAATTGATGACTAAACCATTTTTAGTCATTTATTGGTTGTTTTGATTGATTGATTTGGTAGTATATTTAGTCGTTGATTTAGTCATTGATAGTTGTAATCTGGTCACTTATTTAGTCATTTTTTTCACTGATATATTTAGTCGTTAATTTAGTCATTGATTGTTGTTAACTAGTCACTTATTTAGTCATTTTTATTCACTGATTTCTGTCCATTGGTAGTGCATTTAGTCATTTTTATTCACCAATTTCTGTCTATTGGTAGTGTATTTAGTCATTAATTTTAATCATCATTTTGATCAATTTGGTAGTATATTTAGTCATTTTTATTCACTAATTTAACACTGGTCATATATTTAGTCATATTTATCACTGTTCACTAATTTCTATCAGTTGGTAGTATATTTATTCAATTTAATTATTAATTGACGTTAATTAGTAGTATATTTAGTCATTTTGAAGCTTGCATTTAGTCATTAGTATATTTAGTAGTATATTTTGAAGCTTGCACAATATAACAACTTTGAGAAGGTAAAAACTTGTTTTATTGATAAAAAATGCTTACAAACAACATACAGATTTGAAAATAAGTTACAATGCTTTCTCTTTGCTAAAAAAACTTCATGGTTACAATACATAGCTCAAAGAATGAGCAACAAACTGATTTTCTAAGTATCACTGACCATATAAGCACAAAGACATTCATAGATGTCTTCTTCACAAATCCATGACTGTCCCATGAAGCTCATTGTCCTAGTTCAAGATCACACTGTCATCTTTGTAGAGATCCTGTCTCATGCACCCAACTTGCTCTAGTTCATAAGTTGCCACTATGAATTGTTACCTGTAGCAATAAACTGTCCTTATTTGTGATGATTATGCCTCTGATGACTGTCATCTTTGGTAGGATGCCTCAATTGTCATGGACTGTTATTCAACATTGCCTTATGACTAGGCTATGCATTGTCCTAATCAAACTTGTAGCTTCTTGAAATGCATTATCCAATCACTTGTCAACATACTGTCATGCATTTTTCCTTTATAAAATAACAATGCCTCATGACTGCCACTACCTAGCTCATTATTCTGGCATGCTTTCACTTGTACTCTACCTCCCATCAACGTATAACCCTACCCCTCTATTGAATGCCTTGATGATGAAGGGGGTAAATCTTAAAACACACAACAACAGAAATGGCACACAGAAAATAGAGTATTTATTTATTGATTTGGACAACTTATTACATTACAGAAGCTCAATTACAATCAAAGAAATCAATCCTCCATGGGCTACAACACACTATAGCTACACATCACCAGGCTCTGGAATCTTCTACCTTTTGTAACCCCAAATCAGCTAGGGTTTTTGTTTTCCCACCTATTCTTGACTCTACACTTTGCCTCTTAACTCTACTATTGCCCAGGGTTCCCAAAATAGTCATAAATAACACTTTTTGGTGGCCTCTAGCTAAATTTTAAAATTTGCAACTCCCTCCAAAAGTAGGTCAAATTCTGAGAAGCATAAATTTTGATCCGGATGTTTGATTGACAGACTGTTTAAGCACCGGAAAGCTTGTGATGTGAAATATCATGCTGGAAATCCATAAACAGATTTCCATCAACTTTTCAGGATGTTATGGGATGTTTTAGTGCCTCATATATCATTTCAAAAAAATTTAGGAGCTTTTCAGAAAACAAAAACTTTAATATCTTTTAGCTCACAAATGACCTTTGCCTGATTCCTTCGCCAAAGGTCTTATATTTCAGTTATGAAGCTTTCTGTAGCTTTTCACTTCAATCCAAGCCCAAATGCAAACTTTCCTAAAATAGCAGTTTGAAAAAAACTGAAAGTCCTACATCATTATTTAGGAGATTATGGAACCAAAAATACTAATTATGGAAAGAAATGAAAACAACTGCAATGATTTTGAATCAACTTCTTTTTTGGTGATGCAAGATTGCCCTTACACCATTGGATGCTCCTGCATCAGACACTCAGGGTAATTTGAGAAGTGACCCTATCATGTCTCAGGTGTTTGTTTGAGGAAAACACAAATGGTCAACCTCCGCCTTAGACAACCAAGAAGAATCTTCAACATGCCTTCCTTTCCATTTCACCAGATATTCTTCATATTGCCCATTCCTAGTACTTCTTCCCACAAGACTATCCAAGATCTCTTTTATCTCCTATGTTGAAGTAGATGTTGGAATACTCCACTATTCTTCTATTGGTCCATCCTCTGTGCCACCTTCATGATATTCTGTTAAATCAGCAATGTTGAACACAGGGGAAATAGTGATCCCACTCGGCAGCTCTACCTCATATGTATTTCCCAAATCATGCTTCTTCAAGATTCTGCACGGTCCAAATTTCTTCATTTTCAACTTATTGTATGTTCCAATTGGGAACCTTTCTTTTCTCAAGTGAACCATGACTTCATCTCCTACTTGGAACTCCTTATATCTCCTCTTCTGATCTTCCTTAGCCTTATACTGAATATTCATCTTATTAATGTGCTTTCTCACCTCTTCATGCAAATTCTTCAGATGTTCTGCAAAGTCTTCGGCTTCAACACTTGTCTTTTCTCCTTTGTCCAGCTTTCTTAACTTAGAAGCATTTCTTGGCCTATTTCCATATACAATTTGGAATGGTGATTTACCAGTACTCCTATTCACAGAATTGTTGTAAGCAAATTCTGCCTATGGTAAAATCAAATCCCATCCCTTGGGCTTATCTCCTACTAAACATCGTAGCAGGTTACCCAAACTTCTATTCACCACTTTCGTCTACCCATCAGTCTGTGGATGGTGTGCAAAACTGAACTTCAAATCTGTCTTCTACTTCTTCCACAATGCCCTCCAGAAATAAACAAAAAACTTGGTATCTCGATCTGAAACTATGCTCTTTGGTAGACTGTGTAATCTCACCACCTCCCTAAAAAATAATTCAGAAATATGAACAACATCATTAGTCTTCTTGCAAGGAATGAAATGTGCCATCTTCGAGAATCTATCCACCACCACAAAAATGGAATCATGCCCTCTCTATGTCTTTGGTAAACCAAGAACAAAATCCATACTAATATCATCCCATGGCTTCTTCGGTATAGGTAATAGCTAATATAGCCCTATATTTTGACTTGTTTCTTTTGCCATCTAACACACTCTACAACTCTGCACAAATTTTCTGTTGCAACTGTGGCCAATAATAATTTTCACCAACAATAGCAATGGTCTTATCTTGATCAAAGTGTCCAACCAATCCTCCACTATGCTTCTCCTTAATCAGGTTCTCTCTCATGGAACTCCTCGGAATGCAAAACTAGCTTCCTCTAAACAACATGCCATCTTGGATTATGAAATCCAACCATTTTGTCCAATCCAAAGTAATAGGTTCCAAACAAACTTTCCAAGCCTCTGCAAAATTCGGATCTTCTGGATACATACTCTTGAGCTCATCGAACCCAACAACCTCTATCTTCAACTCTATCAACAAATTTTGCCTTCTGCTCAAGGCATCTGCAACTCTGTTGGACTTCCCACTCCTGTGTTTCAAAACAAAAGTATAACTCTGTAAAAACTCAACCCATTTTAAATGCCTCTGGTTCAACTTTCCTTGACTATTAAGATACTACAAAGCTTGATGATTAGTATATAAAACAAACTCTTTTGGCAACAAATAATGTCTCCATTTCTTCAAAGCCTAAACTATTGCATAAAATTCCTAATCATAAACAAAATACTTTTTCTTGGCATCATTAAGCTTCTCACTAAAATAGACAATGGGCTTACCTTCTTGACTCACAACAGCTCCTATAGCACTTCCACTAGCATCACAATCTACTTGAAATACCTTATTAAAATCTGGAAGTGCCAAAATAGGTTGCTCTATGACTTTCTGCTTCAATGTATCAAAGCTTTTGTCTGCTCCTTTAGTCTATCTAAACTTTTTTTCTATCCCCTCTCATTGTCTCAGTTAGGGGTGCACAAATGCTACTAAAATTTTTGATAAACTTTCTGTAAAAACTTGCCAAACCATGAAAAGATCGTACCTCTGTGGCACTCCTTGGCATAGGCTATTCAAGGATAGCTCTCACCTTCTCTAGGTCCATCTTAAGACCTTCCTCTGAGACAACAAATCCTAGGTATACCAACTCCTTCTTTACAAAACTACATTTCTTCAAATTAATCAACAACTTCTCCTCCCTCAGCTTCTCTAGAACTCTTCTAATATACATCAGATGCTCATCCCAAGTCTTACTAAAAATCAAAATATCATCCAAATAAACAATAATAAAACTTCCCAAAAATTCTTTCAGTACCTCATTCATGATCCGGATGAATGTGCTCAGTGCGTTGGTTAGCCCAAATGGCATGGCTAACCACTCATACAAACCTTCCTTTGTCTTGAAGGCTATCTTCCATTCATCTCCTTCTCTTATATGGATTTGGTGATACCCACTCTTCAGGTCAATCTTTGTGAAGTACTTGGCTCCACTCAAACAATCCACTATGTCATCTATTCTCGACAATGGAAATCTATACTTGATCATGATCTTATTTATGGCTCGAGAATCCGTACACATTCTCCATTCTCCATCTTTATTTAGTGTTAGTACTGCATGTACCACACATGGACTCAGGCTCTCCCTTATCAGTCCCTTAACAACTCGTGAACTTGTCTGTTTAACTCTTCATTCTCTGTTGGAGTCATTCTGTGGGCTGCCTTATTTGACAAACTGACTCCTAGTATTAAATCCATTTGATGACTTATCTTCCTCGCTGGTGGTAAACCTTCTGGTACAATATCAGAGATAATGTTCTAAAATTCTTCCAACATATCTGAAACTTCTTCTGGTACATCTTCACATTTCTCTTGACTAATCTTAGGAATCAATGCAAAGCAATGGCGCTCATGCTTCATACTTTCCAAAAATTTCCTACCATCTACCAAGCAAATTCTAGAAGTACTACATACATTTTCTTTCACCTCCTTCAAGGGCTTCAACTTATGATGAACTCCATCTTTTGTTAGGGAATATGTGTTTGCATAGCCATCATGGACAACACTCCTATCATACTACCATCTTCCCAACAATATATGGCATGCATCCATTGGTATGATATCACACAGCACCTCATCATGGTAGTCCCCAATCTTGAACTTCACTAGATACTGCTCATTGACCAAAGCTCTATAGTCCTTCTACAACCATGCAATCTGATATGGATGTGGATGCTTTCTTCTTGTCAACCATCTCCTTTGAAACAAGATTGTTAGTACTTCCATTGTCAATATAATATCACAACACTTACCTTCACATTTGCATCTTGTGCGGAATAAACTCTTCCTCTGATTGGGTTCTTTCTCCTTATTCAACAAAATTCTTTTAACAACTAGGGTTTCTCCCCTTTCAGCAACTTTAGAACGCTCAGACTGTGCATCTTCATATACATGTGCAACTCGTGCATTACCTTCAGGTCTTCTATTTGTCCTTCCTTGATGTTGCGGACACCCGTATGCTCGATGCCCTTTTTCTCCACATTGGAAATAGGTTCCTTTGAAACCTCCTCTTCCAGGTCCTTGCCCAGGTCTGCCTCTTCCTCTTCCTCTTTGCTCACCATTGTTCTAGTCACGAAGGCAGTAGGCATTATCCCCTCTCTAATTTTAACTGGTGCAAACCTCTTCATTTTTCTTTTGATCTTCATTATGGCCTCCATAGGGTCTTCCACCAGTCCTTCCACCTTGACCTCTTCCCCTTTGCTTGGTATCAAATCTTTTATTCAGCTTCTCTTCCACCTTCAGGGAAAATTGGTACGCATCTTCTATGGTGGTCATTCTGACCAGGCTCATCTCCTCTTGAATACTTGGCCTCAACCCATTAATGTAACGGGATACCTTCTCCTTGTTGGCCTATGCATGGCTTGTCCTAATAGTAATCTTATAAAACTCTTTTGTATACTCCTTAACAAACTTGTTACCTTGCTTCAGTCCTTGCAGCTTCTTCAGCAACTCCATCTCATAGTCCACAGGAATGAATTTCTTCTTCAGTTTCTCCACCATCTGATCCCATCTAGTGATCTTTCATTTTCCTCTTCTATTCCTCTCTAATTGGACCTCCTTCCACCAAATACTGGCGTGGCCCTTCAACTTTGTTTTTACAAACTTGACCCAATCTGGGTCCTCCACATCTTCATATTCAAAATACTCCTCCATGTCATTGATCCAATCAATAAGCTATTCCAAATTCAAATCTCTAGAATATGTAGAAACTTCGATCCTGGGCCTCTTTCTAATCTTCAAAATGGCCCTCAACAACCTAACTTTTGTAGGATCTCCTATAGCTTCTTGTTCTTCCTCAGATAGCTCCTCTTCAGCTTCATCTTCACTTTCTTCTCTTGTCCTCAGATCAAACCCTCTTTGTAGCTCCTCTTGCAATGCATCAATTTGCCTTTGCAGGGCTCTAAAACTCTCTTCTGTCAAAGCATTCCTCCCAATACAATTTCTTCGTGGAGGCATCTGTTGCAAGTATGGGCCTAACCAGTGTTGTCATTGATGTCAACAAACTCCTGTTACATTGATGAAAAGGATTGGATGAGCTGAGTGCTGAGGATATTGAGAAAATTAGTCCTAATCAAGAACAGAGAAGAACAGTGAAGACAGTAAGGTAAAAGTCCAAGATACTATGAGGATTAGAGGATATGGTTTAAAGGGTTTGTAGATATGTTTCTTGAGGTGATCTAGTAAATATTTCAGAGGTCCGAATAAGATCTGAAGAAGTTGTGGCCATTCAAGTAAAACTAGTTCCGACAGGTGTTCAGAGGTGATAGAGTGACACAGATAGGTCTGGTGAGATCCAAAAATGCATTATCCTATTCTGCGGATTTGAGGGAGTGTTGAGGAAGTCTTTTTAAAGTATCAACTCGATTGGTTCATGGTTTGAAGGTCCGCAAGCATCTATTCCTTTGTGACAGTGATGACAGACTGTGTTCTTGAGGTTCCAGATGAAGGAGAGAAGGATTTCAATAAGCAGATGAAGTGTGGATGTTCTTGGTGACTCAGGAAATCTTGTGGAGGTCTTTAGATCATGTCCATTTCGTGTTGGTGGTCCACATTAGAGTTGGAGCTTGCAATTGAAGAATAACTTCCACATGATGGTGTTCTTCCTGAAGACTGGCCGACCGGATGTATTACACATCTTGCGGATGTTCTTGTAGATGTTTGCCGACTTAGCTGATTATTCCTAAGTCGATGCCTTGTATAAATAAGGAGTTGTAAAGTCATTTCAGAGTGTGTCATGTGGAGATGAGTGTGTGGTAGCAAGGAGGAGAGTGAAAGGCAGAGCAGAAGTATTGGGCTTAAATAGAACTGACTCAAGCATGGTGAAGATGCTATTTTCTAGTTCAAGTATGTGATACTTATTCTTTTGTAGACAGTGTGTCTCTTGTAGGTAGTGGGCCTCTTGTGAGTAGTGTGCTCAGGCAGTGAGCCCTAATTGACATGTGCCATTTTATTCTTTCTATTCTTCTAATAGAGAATACAATCTTGGGTTAATCACCTCGTGGTTTTTCCCTTAACTGGGTTTTTCACGTCAAAATCTTGGTGTCTTATGTGTTGATGTGTTTCTGCTCTTAATTGAATGCATTATTTTTCCATGATTGATTTATTGATATGCTGCTAAATCACTAAGAAGATTTTAAGTGTGTAATTGGAAAGAAAGTTTTGACAACTAATTCACCCCCCTTCTTAGTTGTCTGTCCTGAATCTAACAATTGGTATCAGAGCCAAGTTCCTTTAAAAAGAGCTTAACCGCTTGAGGAGATCCAGGATGTCATCCTACAAGAAGGATAGTCCGAAGTTTGACAGAACCAATTTCAATCTTTGGAAAAGTCACATGAAATGTATGGGAATGCAGTACTGGGACATGGCTTCAATGAAGTATACTCCTCCATAGGGTGGCCCGAAATCCCCAACTGAAATCACAGATGCTGAAAACAATCTGTAGACTATAGAAGCTCTTCTAAGCGCATTATCTGATTCAGAGCTTTCAAATGTTGTTGACCTACCAACTGCTTTTGAGATTTGGGAAAATCTGGAACTTCTACATGAAGGAGATAAGTATGTCAAATGTGCAAGGTTACAAAGTCTGAAAGGAAAATTCAAAAATCTAAAGATGAGAGAAGATGAAAATATCACTACTTTTATGCCAAGAGTAAATGAGCTTGTTTGTGGAATTAGAAATGTTGGTGGAGTCTTGGATGAAGATGAGATTGTTGGCAAAATTCTCAGATCCCTTCCTGCTTTTTATAAGATCAAGGTTGCTACCATTGAAGAATTCAGAGCCCATACAACCGTCACAAGAGATCAATTGGCTAGTAAATTAGCTGCTTTTGAAATGACTGAGTTTGGAGATGCCCCTCCTAAGACTGAATCTATATTCAAAGCCAGTGCCTCTGTGAAAGGTAAACAAAGGTTCGATCCAGGAGAGAAGTCTTTAAAGAAACTCTCATGGTATGAAAAAGCAAGAAAAGACCTAGAAGAAGAGGAAGCATAAACTCCTCAACTTGAAGCCCTTATTGCAAAAAGATTGCCAAGAGGATCCGATAAGTATGAAGGGAAATTGTATTTTAAATGTTTTAACTGCAATAAGATTGGTCATTTTGCCTCAAAGTGTCTGGAAAGATTTTCAAGGCCAAATCCTAACAGATCAAGGTTCCAAAAGAATTATTACTATGTTCATGAAGAGGATGATGATGAAGGAGTAACAGACGATGAATCAAAGACAAGAAACAAATCTGGAAGTGACTGGGTGTTTATTGCCATCAAGGAAGAAGATCCAATGCCCTCTGAATCTGTCAATCATAAAGTTGTAGAAAGAGCTCTGGTTGTTCAAGTTGAAGAAAAGGATGATTGGGTCATTGACAGTGGATGCTCTCACCATATGACTGGTGACAAAAATAAGTTCTTAGATTTGGAAAGGTATGAAGGAGGAGTGGTAAAGTTTGGTGGTAATTCTGCTGGTAGAATAAGAGGTAGAGGACCTATTTATTTTGATGGAAAGAACAAAACTGATAATGTACTGTATGTTAAAGGATTGAAGCACAATCTTCTCAGTGTTGGATAGTTGGTGGACAAAGGCTATGATCTCCAATTAAAGAATGGAAAATGCAAGATCTTTGAAAGTTCCAGAACAGAGATTGCATCCAGTACTTAGACAAAAGGTAATATCTTCCATTTAGTTGGTACCAGTAAAAGTTGTTTGTTTGTGCAAATTGATCAAAGTTGGCTATGGCATAGGAGGATGTGTCATGTGAATTTTGATAATATCATTAGGATAAGCAACACTCAAGCTGTAAGAGATCTTCCAAAACTGGTGAAACCTACAAATAGTTTGTGCAAAGAATGTCAGTTGGGAAAGCAAAGCAGAGTCTCATTCAAAAGTAAAGAACAATCTTCTACCAGAATATTAGACTTGGTTCATACTGATCTACGTGGTCCGGCAAGAATCAGGAGTGTGCAAGGTGACATATACTTTATGTTACTAATTGAAGACTACTCCCGGATGATGTGGGTAACTTTTCTGAAAGAGAAATCAGAAGCTTTTGAGAAATTCAAAATATTCAAGGCTATGGTAGAGAATGAAACTAGATTAAAATTAAAGTGTCTGAGGTCTGATAGAGGTGGAGAATTCACATCTGGTGAGTTCATAGAATTCTATGAGAAACATGGAATAAAGAGACAGTTGTCTGCTCCTAGGACTTCACAGCAGAATGGAGTAGTGGAGAGAAAGAACCAGACCCTCCAGGAAGCATCTAGGACAATGATGATGGAAGCAAATGTTCCTCAGATCTATTGGAGAGAAGTTGTCAGCGCTGCAGTCTATACTCTCAATCGAGTTCAAATCAGAAGCAATACTGGTAAGACTCCTTATGAACTTTGGTTTGGCATCACTCCTACTGTGAGGTATTTTAGAGTCTTTGGCAGCAAATGTTACATCAAAAGAGATGAAGATCTAGGCAAGTTTGATGCTAGAAGTGATGAAGGAATATTCTTGGGTTACTCTACTCAAAGCAAAGCATATCAGTGTTATAACAAGAGACTGAGAAAGATTATAGAAAGTACAAATGTGAAGGTTGATGAAGGAATTGAAAAACCCTCAAGGTTTTATGAATATGATGATCAGAATGGTGTTCTGATTCAAGGAAACCAAGCCCCTTCTACAATTCAGATTCAAACTGATCCGGTAAATCAGGAAGAAGAGATGAGTTTCAATGAGCCTGGTCAAGAATCAGAAGTGCAAGAAACCCCCAAAATTCCCAGGTATGTAAGACTGAACCACTCTAAAGATCAGATCATAGGTGATAAAAGCAAAGATGTACAAACAAGAAGGAGAATTGCTCAAGATTCAGATGAGTATTGTTTGATTTCAAAGATTGAACCTAAGACAGTAAATGAAGCTTGCAATGATGAAAACTGGACTAAAGCAATGGAGGAAGAGCTGATACAAATTGAGAAAAATCACACTTGGGATCTTGTTCCCAGACCTAGAAACAAGAATGTGATTGGAACAAAATGGGTCTTCTGGAACAAATTGAATGAAGTTGGTGAAGTAATCAGAAATAAAGCCAGATTGGTCTGCAAGGGTTACTCTCAAATAGAAGGAGTTAATTTTGAAGAAACTTTTGCTCCGGTGGCAAGAATTGAAGTAGTCAGATTATTTCTTACTTTTGCTACCTTCAAGGATTTCAAAGTGTATCAGATGGATGTCAAGTCTACCTTCTTGAATGGTGACTTGGAAGAAGAAGTGTACATTGAGCAACTGGATGGATTTCAATTGTTTGATCATGGTGATGTGGTCTGCAAGTTGAAGAAAGCTCTGTATGGACTAAAGTAAGCCCCAAGAGCTTGGTATGAAAGATTGGATAAGCATCTTTTGAAGATTGGTTTCAACAAAGGTACTGCTGATAGTAATTTGTACTTCAAATTGATCATGAAAACATCTTGATTGTTGAAGTGTTTGTTGATAATATCATTTTTGGAGGAAGAGACAGTATGTGTAAAACTTTTACAAATCAAATGAAAAGTGAATTTGAGATGTCAATGCTTGGGAAAATGAATTTCTTCTTGGGTCTACAAATCACTCAAATGAAGAAAGGAATCTTCATTTCTCATACCAAATATGTGAAAGAATTGTTAAAGAAATTTGGGATGGAAGACTCAAAACCAATGAATACTCCCATGGCAACCGGATGTAAGTTGGGTAAAGATGATGACTCTCCTAAGGCTGATCAGAAAAAGTATAGGTCAATGATTGGAGGATTACTGTATCTCACTCAAACTAGACTTGACATTATGAATGATGTGGGTCTTGTTGCTAGATTTCAAGATGATCCTAGAGAATCTCATGTCATGGTAATCAAGAGGATTTTTAGATATCTAAAAGGAACAGTTGAGTATGGATTGTGGTATCCCAGAGATCATGATTTCTCTCTTCATGCATATACAGATGCGGATTGGGAAGGAGATGTGGATGACCAGAAGAGTACCAGTGGTGGAATATTGTTTCTGGGGAAGAGATTGGTTTCTTGGCTAAGCAAGAAACAAGAGGCAATATCTCTGTCCATTGCAGAAGCAGAATATATTGCAGCAATAGGTAGTTGCACTCAAGTTTTGTGGATGAAGCAAATGTTAAGAGACATAAGAGTGGAGTATGAGGAGCCTATCACAATCTTCTATGATAATTCAAGTGCAATAAATATATCTAAGAATCTGGTGTTGCATTCAAAGACCAAACATATATCCATCAAGTTTCACTTTTTGAGAGAACAAGTGAACAAGAATGAAGTCAGATTGGAGTTTGTACCATCCAACGATCAGATTGCAGACATCTTTACTAAACCTCTACCTAAGGACTCTTTTGAGTATCTTAGGGAGAAGTTAGGGGTTATTTCCCCTATGGTGATAAACTAAGGTGCACTGATGTGCATCAGTCCGGTGGATATCACAGTCATATCTTGTGATCCAGATTGATGATGGGGAGCTACTACTTAGGGGGAGCAGCTGATATGATTCTGAAATGGTGGAATTGCAAGGATGTGCCCTTTTGCATTGATGTCAAAGGGGGACAGAAGACATGTGAAAAACAAGTGGTGGCTAACAAAGGGGGAGCAGTAAAGGAAGACACGACAAGTGAATGGTTGTTGGTGATAGGGGGACTTGTGTTAGTAAAGAAAAGTTCTTGTCTTGATGGTCAAAACAATTTTTCACATCATATGTTGCCATCAATGAAAAAGGGGGAGATTGTTGCAAGTATGGGCCTAACCGGTGTTGTCATTGATATCAACATACTTCTGTTGCATTGATGAAAAGGATTGGATGAGCTGAGTGCTGAGGATATTGAGAAAATTAGTCCCAATTAGGAACAGAGAAGAATAGTGAAGACAGTAAGGTAAAAGTCCAAGATACTATGAGGATCAGAGGATGCGGTTTAAAGGGTTTGTAGATATGTGTCTTGAGGTGATCCAATAAAGATTTCAGAGGTCCACATGAAGATCTAAAGAAGTTGTGGTTGTTCAAGTAAAACTGGTTCCAACAAGTGTTCAGAGGTGACAGAGTGACACAGATAGGTCCGATGAGATCCAGAAATGCATTATCCTATTTTGCGTATTTGAGGGAGTGTTGAGGAAGTCTTTGTGAATTATCAACTCGATTGGTTCATGGTTTGAAGGTCTGCAAGCATCTATTCCTTTGTGATAGTGATGACAAACTGTGTTCTTGAGGTTCTAGATGAAGGAGAGAAGGATTTTAGTAAGCAGATGAAGTGTGGATGTTCTTGGTGATTTAGGCAATCTTGTGGAGGTCTTTGGATCATGTCCAGTTCATGTTGGTGGTCTGCATTGGAGTTGGAGCTTGTAATTGAAGAATAAATTCTAGATGATGGTGTTCTTCCTAAAGACTGGCCGACCAGATGTATTACACATCTTGCAGATGTTCTTGTAGATGTTTGTCGACTTAGATGAGTATTCCTAAGTCAATGCCTTGTATAAATAAGGAGTTGTAAAGTCATTTCAGAGTGTGTCATGTGGAGATGAGTGTGTGGTAGAAAGGAGGAGAGTGAAAGGCAGAGCAGAAGTATTGGGCTTAAACAGAACTGACTCAAGCATGGTGAAGATGCTATTTTCCAATTCAAGTATGTGATACTTATTCTTTTGTAGATAGTGTGTCTCTTGTAGGCAGTGGGCCTCTTGTGAGCAGTGTGCTCAGGAAGTGAGCCCTAATTGGCATGTACCATTTTATTCTTTCTATTCTTCTAACAGAGAATACAATCTTGGGTTAATCACCCCGTGGTTTTTCCCTTAATTGGGTTTTCTACATCAAAATCTTGGTGTCTTATGTGTTGATGTGTTTCTACTCTTGATTGAATGTATTATGTTTCCATGATTGATTTATTGATATGCTGCTAAATCACTAAGAAGATTTTAAGTGTGTAATTGGAAAGAAAGTTTTGACAACTGATTAACCCCCCCTCTCAGTTGTCTGTCCTAAATCTATCTTGATCTCCGCAGCAAACCCACAACCTCAGGTCTTGGTGCAAACTGCCTCACGGTCGGTGATCTGCCTACACACTCAGGAAACCTGGCTCTGATACCACTTGATGAAGGGGGTAAATCATAAAACACACAACAAAAGAAATTGCACATAGAAAATAGAGTATTTCTTTATTGATTTGTACAATGTATTACATTACAGAAGCTCAATTACAATCAAAGGAATCAATCCTCCACAAGCTACAACACACTACAGCTACACATCACCAAACTCTAGAATCTTCTACCTTTTGTAACCCCAAATCAGCTAGGGTTTATGTTTTCCCACCTATTCTTGACTCTACACTTTCCCCCTTAACTCTAATACTACCCAGGGTTCCCAAAATAGTCATAAATAGCACTTTTTGGTGGCCTCCAACTAAATTTCAAAATTTGCAACTCCCTCCAAAAGTAGGTCAACTTCTGGGAAGCATAACTTTTGATTCGGGTGTCTGATTGATGAACCGTTTTAAGTGCCAGAAAGCTCTTGATGTGAACTATCATGCTAGAAATTCATAAATGGATTTTTGTCAACTTTTTGGGATGTTATGGGATGTTTTAGTTCCTCATATCTTGTTTCAAAAATTTTTAGGGGCTTTTCAGAAAACAAAAACTTTAATATCTTTCAGCTCACAAATGATCTTTTCCTGATTCCTTCACCAAAGGTCTTATATTTCAGTTATGAAGCTTTTTGTAACTTTTTGCTTCAATCTGAGCCCAAATGCAAACTTTCCTAAAATAACAGTTAAACTTTCCAAAACTGGCAGTTTGCTATTTTTAGCAGTTTGAAAAAAACTGAAAGTCCTACATCATTATTCAGGAGATTATGGAACCAAAAATACTAATTATGGAAAAAAATGAAAACAACTGCAATAATTTTGAATCAACTTCTTTTTGGGTGATGCAAGATTGCCCTTACACCACTGGATGCTCCTACATCACTTGACTACCTTTGACATCACTGTATCTTTTCCAAATTCCTTGAAAACAATTCATCACTACTACTGTTTATACCTAGGTATGCACTCTATGTCATCTGCCAGACTGTTACTAGTGTGGAAATACATGCTTGGAGCCCTTCAATGCAAGCACATGCCCCTTTCATCTCTTAAAACTTCTGCAACGTGGGCAATCTTCCTGGAGCAAGCTATAACGTGTAGAATCCAAGAAGGAGAGTGTTGATCATGTCCCATTTATGAAGCTCTCTCCTTCAATGCAGCCAACAATAACCCTAGAATCTTTCCTCCTTTTTATGCAACTTGCCATCTGATATGAGCAATAGGGTGCTGCCTTTTCTGCCATGAATGAAGTTATGCCTCAATACAACCAACAATATTACTATTAGTCTCAATTCAGAAAGAATAAAAGTGCATTGTATATTGCAAGTTTACTAAATTAAGTCCAAACACAGTAGAAAGATAAATCAATTAAAAAATTGTAGCCTTGTCAACAAATGCCTTAAACAGAGTGTTCAACATAGGCCTGAAATATGCATATTGAACCCTTGATTTCAGAACCTTGTTCAAAGTTTAAGAAAGGTGATATGCTCATATTATAGAATGAAGTTGACATTATAGAATGAAGGCTATCAACACTAATTAGACTGGAACAACATTATCAATAGAAATTTCCTGGAAACCAAGCCCAAGAATGCCATCAGACTTAGACAACAAAAATGTCAACCCTGGTTCATGTGTTGTCTTAGTAAAGACCTGCACCATGAAAGAATCTATTTATACATAAATTCCAAATTAAGTTGATGAAAAAAGATCGTTGATATCCAACTAGGAAGCCTTAACATCCAAAAATTACTAACCTGATGTTTCACAACAAGTTTCCCAACTGTGACATCATCTTTACTTAAGAAACTAGATATTGATCCACTGCCATATTAGATCTCACATGATTCTCCTTCACAAACAAAAAATGATATATATTAATTGTTTAACAACTTCCTTAATATCCCCATGTAAGCAGACTAAAATAAGTGAGGTTGAGGGTTTGAAGTAGAGTACCATCTTCTTGGTATGTGCTTGACTTTGATGACTTGTATCTTGAATGGAAATAAAAAGCTAGTTGCATTGTAAAATCATTGTTACAAAAATAACCACAAAATCCTCTTTAATTAAAATAATCCTTCTAGATATTTCAAGACAAGATATTTTAGTTAATTTTTAAGAAAGCTAATTTCACTATCCAAACAACCATGAATCTATTTACTGTATATAATTTTCTAGAATTCAAAATTTGAATGTAGGTTGAGTATTCTAGCAACACTGCTTTTTTATAAGTTGGATCCTAAAAATGCTGCAACTTATGTTCTTCTCTAAAACATCTGTGCAAAAGCGGACAAGTGTGGTGAGGTTCAAATAGTAAGGAGATTGATGAAAGATAGAGAAATTAAAAGGATACCTGCATGTAGTTGGATTGAAGGGCATAAAATGGTACATGCTTTTTGTGTAGGAGATAGATCACATCCACAAACATGGGAGAGCTATGCAAAATTGGAGAAATTGGCTTAGCAAATGAAGGCAGTAGGGTATTTCCATATTCAAGACTTTTACTTAATGTTGTGGAATAGAAGAAAAAAGAATCATTTATTTTCCACCATAGTGAAAAGTTAACAATTGCATTTGGTTTGTTAAACATGGCCCCTAGTATAACCATTAGAGTTGTTAAGAACCTTCAAGTATGTTTTGATTTTTATACTGCATCAAATTCATCTCCAAGATTGTTGCAAGAGAAATTGTTTTGAGAGATGTGAACCATTTCCATCATTTCAAACAGGGACAATGTTCTTGTGGAGAATATTGGTGATGCTAAATGAAATAATTTGAAAAATAGGTTCTCACTATAATAATGTGCACTACATCAAATATCTAGTAATAACGAAGGGACATCCATCAAAGCATAACAACGGGGATTTTTTTGTCAAATGTTGTAGTTACAAGTGCCCTACTAGACATACATGAAAATGTGGAAGCATAGACAAGGCAAGCGAACTGTTTCAAAAAATGCCTCAAAGAAATGTGATATCATGGAATGACGTGATTAAAGGATATGTTTAAAATGGGTTTTTTTTTAAAAGTCCTTAGAAAATTTTAAGAAAATGCAACTAGTGGATGTAAAGCCTAACTCCTCAACCTTTGAAAATGTCCTTCCTGCTTGTGTGTGAATAAGAGCTTTGGATGAGGATATGAACATCCATCAAAAGCATATTTGGAAGTAGATTTTTATCAGATATTGTAGTTGCAAGTTCCACTTCAGATCACCAAAGCCTTCACAAAAATTTCTGCACAAAATTCAATAATAAAGAATTTATGCACAAATTCTCTTTTGAATGATGCACAAAGCATCCACCACAACACCACACGGTTTGTTGCTAGGCCTTGCGGTGATGCAGGAATCACCCACATCACTGCAAGGCCCAGCAATAATGCGGTGTTGTGGTCGAGGCTTTGTGTATCATTTGAAAGATAATTTGTGCATAAATTCTTCATTATTGAATTTTGTGCAAAAGTTTTTGTGAAGTCTTTGGTGATCCAAAGTGGAACTTGCAACATTTCTTCTTGAATAAATAGGCGGATAAGGTACACCCTCCATTCCACAGCTCTACTACCTCCAACTGGACCTACTGGTTCCCAAATCTGTACACATCAAACTCTAAAGATTTGTCACTTCTTATGCTCAAGTTATGTCGCACCTAGGGGTATCCCTCATTCACAATCAATAGATGTAGCTTTTAAATACCAGGCAGAATGTTCTTAGGCATGCACCAAGATTTGTAAGATAAACCCTAGATTGGCAATGTTCTTAGATTATCTAACTTATTCACATCAAAGAACATGCAAGAACCTAACCTAAAACAAAATAAAACATGAAATGGTTTTCTTCAAATGATTTGTCTATAAATGCAATGATTTCCTAGACCCTTTAGGCAAGCAAATCCTAGACCGGTGCTTTATCAGGGCAACAAAGTCAGACCCATCACTACAAATGTTCCATCATGACAACAAAACTTCATATCCAGAGGACCTAAAATAAAATATTACTGCCTTACAATAACATGTCCAAGAAAAAGTATCATCTATGACCATACTTCACTAATCCTTTGATATTACACATTTCTCTGATTTAAAGCAAATTTAATCTACTCCTTGAATAAATGCAAAAAATCAGACATGCAACATAGCAAGTGTACATTGAAGAACTTAGAAACCCTTGGCAACTTTGTTCAAAAGAAAAATGCTAATGCCCAAGGAGACAATCACAGATAACACACACAGAAAGTGTTTTTCATATAACTCAATCTGGAAATAACATTGTAATTCAGAAATTTATACATTTACAAAACAAAAAATACCTCTACACCCAGACACAAGAACCAAGTCTTCAACAAAAAAATGCTCCCCAAAGAATGGATACCTTGTATCCAAAGCCCAAAAAAATCCTCTTCAAAATGGAACAACATGCTCTCTTATAGAAACAAGATCATGATGCCCTAAAAATTTATTACATTCTGGTGTTGGGAAATGAGGTTTCTCAACCTTGCATATTTGCCGTAATAGTTATTCTCATTTAATATTTCCTACAGCTATTACACATTGTCGGTGCTTTGAAAATTGGTTTATTAGGTGTCAAAAGATGCCCACATGGTAGTATATTATGGAAGGCCTATTTTTAAGCATATTATGATAGATTCTATGACATCTGTAAGGGTAAAAAATAGGGGACTTCATTTTGGATGTGAGAGCTTATTTTACACTGGAATCTTGGCTAAGAAGTTAAGCACATAGTTTTGTAAACTACTTATGGTTTCTTGTATACCCAGAAGTCTATAAATTGGAGGCTTGAGGACTAGTTTGTAATATGTTGAGTTTACAAGTATTGTTATGCTGTCAGAATACTTCCAGAGTTGTTTACTAGTGATACTCATGTAATAAACTTGCTCTGCAAGTGTATGTAATCTTGGTATTAGATTTGGAATATATTGAGCAGGCTTTTGGAGTGTGGGGTTTTTCACCCAAAAGGGTTTTCCCCATGTATATTTGGTGTTTTGTGTTTTATTATTTATTTCATGCTTTGAATGTGCTTCTAGATTTTCTATAATTGTTAGATCAATTTTTAAAAAGTTTTACATAATGTTTCTCCTCAAGATTGGCGTAGGAAGTTGTTTCCGCTACTTTAACTTCTTTACATCTGGCAGTTAGGTGAGTTTTGCATTACAAGTTGCTATCAATGAGCCTGGGGAAACTACAAAGTACACAAAAAGGAGGAGAAGACAAAATATAATATAAAATAAGGAGCCAGATGATTTAATTTATCTTTCCCCTTTTTACTTTTTCCACATTTTAATATTGCAACTGTCGGACATCTCCATTTCGTACTGTTGCACATGTCTGATGGCTCCTTGATCCCTATGTGCGACTGTGAAATGAGGCCTGGGAGGCCTCTTTTCAAGCTTCTTTGATCGAACTCAACCCTTTTGAAATACAAAGAATAGATTATAGCAGCTTCACACAATGTATTCAATTCAATTTTTTGTTGCTAGGTCATTTTTCCTGATGCAGGGGTGTTTTTGGCCATTCTGGAAACAAAATTCATCACAAATATGCTTAAAATCCTTGCCCAAGAATTAGGAATGATTAGGGGATGAATTTAACACCTGAAACAACACTTTTGAGCTCCAAAACACCCCCAAAATCTACTCTGAAAACAAAAAACGTGAGCAACAATGCACTCTGCAATGGGTCCTGCCTTAAGCTGCCCAAAAGACCTCAAAAGACCATCCATGAAGATCCAAAGGCATCAACCTTCACCGCAAAAGTGATATCAGATCAAAATCTACCCTAGGAAGCTCATTTCGCACCATCGCACGGCTTCACGGAGCAGGCAATATACCCATGTGATGCTGTGAAATGCTTAAGATTAAGCTTTATTTCCTTTTGCTTTGCTTCTTATAATGTATAAACATTATAATAATGTTTATGCTAAAACATTTATCATCTTATATTTTCCAATTAAAATATATAAATATTTTCCTTTTAAATAATGCATTTGGCAACTTTAGGAAAAATGACATTTGGTCAATTTCTCCTCCCAAGCAAATGACGCCTATTCATTGCAGGCACATGGGACATCGAAGAGCCATGAAAATTTGCACAGGTCCATTATCAATTATTTAGAGCATACCCATTTCCTTAGAATTTGCATCATTGAATGATTTCTAGGACCTCCTTTGTAAACTGGTCTGTCAGATGCCTTTGCCACAGCTGAAATGCATTAAAATAATGCATCATATGATCTCCTATTTTGGTGAAACTAGAACTAGAGAAGTATTAGGCTAAAATGAGAAATGGGTCACCTTTAAAATTGTGAGATTTGAAACTTTTTAGAACACCAAATCTAGCCCTGTCGCAATCAGAAAAGCATTAAATAGCCCATCAAAACTCATCCTGAAAGCACAAAACTAAGCAGGCATGTTACCATATGCACCAAAAAACTTTGTACCACACAGATTTGCAAGATGATCTCTGAGTTGCAAAATTTTAATCACCGAAGGTGGGCTCCGGGGTAGGTTGAGCAACATATCGATCTAGCCTTTGTCGACACATCGAAAGGATATAGGCACTTCAAATTTGTAAAATTTAAAGGTGCCAACAGGACCTATGACACAGGGTTCATGAAATGAAATAGGGTTAGTTAAGAAGCATGTGGAGTCAATTCATCTTCCTACAATGATTCTCCTACAATATTCTACAGGTGATACACATCTATACATACATTTGATAAAAGAACATTCAGGGACTGATACATCATAGAGTTCCAGCTGCAGACATCAAAAACTATCACTAAGACTTAGATTCAACTACATATATACAACCCCCAACCCAATAATCAAATCCATAAGATTTTGATTTGATTTTCCCAAACTCAAGCTTTTAGTCTGGGCCCTGGGCTACAAACTCTACAAAAGCACTCAACCCAAAAGAAACAACCTAAATTTTCAAAAAATACTTCATTGCTTCAGCAAGCATGCACTGCTTTTGTTGGATACTGATTCAACCAAAAGACAAAAATCAAAAGCAACTAAGGCCTTATATTTAACTTTAATCTTTCAATAATTATATAAGTTATAGATCAGCCCATAATGTTTCATTTAGGATTTAAAATTTTACCTTTCAATAGCATGACAAACTTAAGTATGTATGGTTTCATAATAGGTGAAATACAACTAAAAGTTCACCATCAACAAGGAGATTATTTACTTGGAGCAGCAATTGGATAAGGAACTGGTGGTTGTGAAGGTGATGTCCACTTGCCATTAAGAGGTCCTAAAGCAAGACTAGGTCCTGCTAGTGGAGGACCTTGCATAAACCATGAGAAATTCTACATGATCATTAGGAATTATATCCAGTCATTAAAGGTATGCACAAGCTTTTTAAGGGTTTGTGAACTTTTCTAAGGGTGTATGAGACATTTGTAAGGTCTATATAGATAGACTTCTAGAAACCATATGGAACCCATAACAGGCCTGTACATGGCCCAACCAAGACAAGAATAGAAAGGTTTGTAGTCATTCATTAGGACCATTCAAAATTCTCATAGTCTCACTTGGTTTCATGCAAATTTCCTTCCATAAATCCATCTTAGGGATCCATATTTCTTTTAAAATTATTCCAAGAGTCATTCATAAGTACCCCATACCAAGTCGATGTGAAAGATATTTGTATTTTTGACCATTGATGTGTTTTTATCTCTCACCACAATCCTACAGGTCACTTAAAAGGTCTTCGCAGGTGTGTAGGAACCAAGGATAACAAGGGAGCAATTATCTCTATCCCACAACATCACAGTATGTAGAGATCGAGTACCACAGCCCTGCAACGGTCTCAAAACGAAGTGGCGGGCTGGTGGTATAAATTTAAGTGGCATATGATACTTCACCATGGTCCCACGATAGTCAAGAGAATAACTGGCGGTAATGCAGTAAGGAGCAGAGGAAAATAGTACACCACACCCCTGCGGCGGCCTCAAATGAGGCTTGCGGTATGGTGGTATAAGGAGTTTAAGTTACGTAAGTGTTGAATACCGCAGCCCCGCGATAGTTTCAATGGAGTGTGGTAGTGCGATGAAAGGTTTCAAGTGATATTTAGTATACTGCAGTCCCGCGATGATCAAAGAAACAATTTGCGGTACTGTGGCAGGGAAGAAGTCATGGTGATATAGTTTAATTTTTGAGACAATATTTCTCATTGGCCCGATCAAATCAAAGAACACTTTTTCTGCCTTTTCTCCACTATTCTTTTATGAGCTGAGTAATTTCAAATTTGATTGTTGTCATTTGCAATGCATTTCTATTGCATTTCAATCTAAAACATTTGATCCATTGTTGGATTGTTGTCACCTTTACAAACATAAAAATGTACCTGTTCTAATATTTTGAACTTATGACAGGTCAAAGTGGGTTGTGCTCGTTTAGCAACTAGTTGAAATTTAATTTGAATGTACTGCTTCTTGATGTTCCCCTGGACTCATTATCATTTTTGTTTATCATCTTGCTTTTTGGCCAGCAACAAACATGTGATGCATCTATTGTGATGTCCTATGGATGGTGGCTTTTTCCAAATTATTTTCAAACTATTTTGAGTTCTAAGTGTACACCTTGTGGAGACTTATGGCATATTTCTATGCTTAATTTTTTTTCCAAGGTTACAGTGAGTTGATAAATGCAATTATTCCAAAGGTAGTGGAAATAATTTTGGAACAATTATCTAAGTTCTCTCTTAATGTTTAGATTTGTGTAATTTTTGATTTTGCAGATTTTTAATAGCCTTGTTTGACGAGTCTTGGAAATTGGTTTCAATTTACAGGGTAAAGCTTCCATCTGAAGCTAAGAAGATTGTACCAAGTAGTTCCAGAGCCATGATTGGTCAGTTGGAAGAACAAAAAAGCCAATGCTCAAAACTAGCAATGCATATCACAAATATAGGGTCAAAAGAAACTGTGGGCCCAAGGTTCATGGTGTGGCAATGAATCTTGTTGAGCATCCTCATGGTGGTGGTAATCATCAACACATTGGGCATGCTAGTACTATGTGTCGTACAAAGAAGGCTTAGCATGCACACATACTTAATCATAATTAAACAATTATAGAGCTCTGATTATTTAAAAATGTTGTCTTTTAGTATCTTTTTTCTTTAGGTTGCTTTGTGTCAACGATTTATGGGGACCAGATTGTAAACCATGTTTCCCATTATTGTTTCTTATCATTAGTGGTTTACTCTTGATTCAAAATTTTGAGAAAGACTTCAAACTAGGTTGTAATCCTTGTTTCCTTGTATTATTTGAGGCTTATTTTAGGCTTCCATATTAATTGACTTTGTTATTTTTTATTCTTTCTTGAGTGCTTGTTATTTTCTTTCAAATCATAGAAATGGCAAAAAGATTGATGATTTCTTAGTATTATAAACTATGAACTTTCTATTTATTTAAAAAAGTAATAATTTGGAGGAGTCATTTGATGTATCAAAGAATTTGACATTTGAAAACATTTGGAATGTTCTCAACTGTACAAAAAAATGAGAAGATAATGTGCAATTTGTCATCACTTTTGCTGAGTATGTTTCTTACTTTGTTGTTTTTTTTTTAACTATTTGGCTTTATATGAGATGCATTGAGGCTTCCATGGTATTGTGTTAGAGATCTTATGACATGACAATGCAAGTATGTGATGAAGTAGAAAGATAAAGACTTGAGAAGCCAATGACCATATGATTCTAATTGAAAGGAAGTAGAAAGATAAAGACTTGAGAACCCAAAGAATTGTTTTTGATTAAAGTGGTCAAATAGGTTTTAATAGGGGACCCCGAAACCCTTCACAAAAAGATGCAAGCCAACAAGAAGCTACAAAAAAAACATAAGCATAATAAGAGTAACTACATAGAGTCCAGATAAAACAAGACATGAAGAACCCAAAGAATTGTCATCTTGCACAGTAAATTGATAGATTTTAGAGTTGAAATTTGAGAGGTCATATTGCTGAATTGTTAGGCTTGATAATTTTGAGGGTAAAATAATTGGATAATAGAGCTGAAATATGAGGGGTAATTTTGCTGGATTGTATGTTGGGTTTTGGAGTTAAATTTGAAGGACAACCTTGCTATCAAGTGCCCTTTATTTTCTGTTTAGTTTCTTAGATGTGCTGAATGCAAGTAAACATGTGGCAATGAGTGCTTTTGAGTGCTAGGAAGCATGAGTATCATTTGCATGGTGCACAGAAGCATATAGTTTTGATATTGATGATTAAAATTGGTTGTGCCATCTAACTACTAACAAGGAAAACTTTGCTATCAAGTGCCCTTTATTTTCTGTTTAGTTTTTTAGATGTGCTGAATGCAAGTAAACATGTGGCAATGAGTGCTTTCGAGTGCTAGGAAGCATGAGTATCATTTGCATGGTGCACAGAAGCATATAATTTTATAGTTTTGATATTGATGATTAAAATTGGTTGTGCCGTCTAGCTACTAACAACTACATAGGGTGTAAGGCAATCGTTATGATGTACTATACAACTTGTAACTAGCATTGGTCTAGAGGTATAGATCTTTGCAAGCAACTGAACTGTCTTCACTGCTCTACAAACTAGAGGGAGGTTGTAGAAGTGGGATCCAAAAGGGAACCTTTGAAAAAGAGATGATCTAGGTCTAAAAATGGTTTCCAAAGGACATAAAAAACAACCCAGATTTGCCAAAAATATCATGACCCTTGTTTGAGAAAACTCTCTATCCTCGACAGACTTGAAGAAGAAAGAAATCTAGTCTTCTTCCCATGAATTTGCCCATGAGAGGAAAATCATCATGCTAAATGGACATTTTAGTTAGATGATCATCAGGGAGAGAAACATCTCAAAGGGTGACTTTCATATCACAAAAAAAATGAGAAACCCTAGATTGATCTGCAAGCTCATCACATGGGCATTTTAAGCGAAGATGAACCACCTAAGATGACCCCAATTAAGAAAAATCAAACCCCATTTTAACAACGGAGCATATTGAATACTCTTCAGAAAGGGATGAGCATTGGGCAGATAAGGCAAAATGAGAGGACAAATAAAAGGAGAAAATGGGGGGTTACCTGGAGGGGTTGATCGACACACGAGAGCAACTCAGCGGAGTGCTCAAGAATGAGAGCCAACAAGTTATTAAGCACATTTTGTGATTGCGTAGGTGGCATTCTTCGCATCAAATCCATCATTGCCTCAATTAGAACCCTTGACCTTTGATTCAAACTGGAAAACCCTTTTCATAGCATAACTCTACCTCACCATATTTCAAAAACTCTTCTCTGTCACACAATGATACAGGGGTTTCTTTTGTTTGAATTATTTTTTATCAAAAAAATTTCCCTCTCTTTCCAATTGGAAAGATTGACTAATTATTTAGTCATTTTTATTTGTGTGACTAATTATTTAGTTGTGTTTTTTACTTGATGATCAAATTAGTCATTAATTAGTCATTTATTTAGTCATTTATAGCTATTTTGCAAAAAATTAGTAGAATTTAGTCATTTTAAGTTGTCGTGACTAAAAGTTTTAGTCACGTAGTCATTTATTTGCCAAATTCTACTAGTGATGTAGACTTCTTCCTCTAGATTACCATTCAAAAATGTTGACTTGACATCCATCTGATATACCTTGAAGTTCTTATGAGCAACAAGGGCAAGGAAGATTCTGATTGTCTCCATCCTAGCTACTGGAGCAAAAGTCTCCTCAAAATCAATGCCCTCAACTTGTGAGTATCCTTTACACACCAGTCTTGCTTTGTTCCTCACAACTTCACCTTCTTCATTCATCTTGTTCTGAAACACCCTTTTTTTTCCTATGACATTTTTGTTGGCTGGTCTGGGAGCCAATTCCCATGTCTGATTCTTCTCTATTTGATCCAATTCTTCTTCCATTGCTTTTATCCATCCATCATCTTTGCTAGCATCAGCAAAGGTTTTGGGTTCTACTTTTGATAACAAACACAAGTTTACTTGCTCATGTGTCTTAGTAAACCTTCTCCTTGTCTGCACACCTTCATTCTTATCTCTAATGATTTGATCTGCTGAGTGGTTCTTTTGAACATACTTTGCTGGAGTCTTAGGCATCTTCTTTGGTTCTTGTTCCTTTTCTTCTTTCACTTCTTCTTCTTCATCTTCAATGCATGGAAAGATATCAGATCTAGAGTCATCTGAACCTTGTGAGATCTAATACAAGTCTTCATCTACTTTGACATTTGTGCTTTCAATCATCTTCCCTAATCTTTTTTTGTAGCATCTATAGGTCTTGATTCTGGTTGAGTAACCAAGAAAGATTCCTTCATCACTTCTTGAATCAAACTTTCCTAAGTCTTCTTCATCTCTTCTGATATAGCATTTGCTGCAAAAGATCCTAAAGTATCTGATAGTGGGTGGTCTTCCATACCATAGCTCATAAGAGGTCTTAGTGTTGTTGACCCTCAGGTGCACTCTGTTAATTAGATAGACAACAATGTGAACTACTTCCTTCCAATAGATATCAAACAAATCTACATATCTCAACATTGCCCTTGACATCTCTTGTATAGTCCTATTCTTCCTTTCAACCACCCCATTTTACTGATGGATCTTAGGAGTTGACATATGTCTCCTAATACCATGATCTTCACAAAACCTTTCAAATTCATTTGAATTAAACTCATCGCTTCTATCAGACCTTAAACATTTGATCTTAGCATCCATTTCATTTTTAACCATAGCTTTGAACACCTTATATTTATCAAGGGCATCTGATTTTTCTCTTAAGAAAGTAACCCAAGTCATTCTAGAATAATCATCAATAAGCAACATAAAATACCTCTCACCTTGTTGACTCTTTACTCTTGTAGGGCCACATAGATCAGTGTGAATCAGCTCCAATGGCATTGAAGAAGAATATTCCTTGCTTTTGAAACTTTTCTTTGTCTACTTTCCCATTTGACATTCTTTGCATACTGTGTTTGCAAGCTTTATTATCTTGGGGATGTCTCTCACTACATGAGTAGAGTTGATCCTTACCATATTATCAAATTTGTTGTGTCCCATTCTTTTGTGCCACAGCGAACACTCACTGGATTGAGCCAACAAACATACATTCTTCCATTTACCTCCTTGAGATGATAGATATCACCATGACTTGATACCTTCTGCAACTAGTTTTCTGGACCCTGCCTTCTTGATTTCATAACCTTTGGCATGAAAGGTCAGATTGTAACCTTTGCTGCATATCTGAATTACACTAAGAAGATTGTACTTTAGCCCTTTGATATAGAGGACATCCTTAGTCCTATTCTTTCCATCGATAGTTATAGCACCCTTTCCACAAATTTGTGCTGACTCATCACCACCAAACTTGATAGCTCCATCATCCCACTTCTCAAGGCTGATAAACTTCTCCTTGTCACCAGTCATGATTTGAGAAACCATTGTCAATTTCACCCAATCCTTGGCTTCTTCTCTTGCATGAAAGGCAGTCCATACAACCATTGATCTATCATTATTTTAGTCTGTTTGCAAGGCATCGGTCTTCTCACATTTTCCAACATCATCCCTTTGTCACCAACACTTAAGGCCATGAAAAGTGTTTCATCATTTGAATCATCATGATCCTCATCTTCTGAAGAATAACTAATCTCTATGGAATACACACTTATTTTGAACTTTTCTCTCTTTTTACTACCCCTTGATTATTTAAAAGGACATTTAGAAGCAAAGTGACCAACCTTTCCACAATTGAAACATTTGAAAGGTAACTTACTTTTGTATTTGTGAGTGCCTTTCTTTAGTCTTCTCACAAAATTTGCTTCAACTTCATCAGAGCTCTCATCTTCATCAACAATTTCATCATTTGTCTTCATACTGACTTTGAAAGGAACTTCTTTCTTTGGAGCATCACTACCAAACTCTCTCATTTCAAAAGCAGTAAGGGTACCAAACAATTTGTCTACAATGTATGTATCCAAGTATGCATTCTCCTCAATAGCAGATACCTTATAACTGTAAGATTTGGGAAGAGATCTCAGAACCTTCTTCACAATTTCATCCTCTTCCACTTTTCCACCGAGACCTATAATGCCATTGACCACTTCATTTATCCGGAGCATATATCCAACAATGTCTTCATCCTCTGTCATTTTTAGGGTCTCAAATTTGATTTTAAAGATTTGCATCTTTGTTTGCTTTACTTTCTTATCTCCTTCATAAATGGTTTCAAGTTTATCCCAAACTTCTTTAGCAGAACTACAACTCATTACCTTTGAAAGTTTTGAATCATCTAACCCACTCATGATAGCAAACTTTGCCTTGACATTGTTATCATACTTCTTAACTTCATCTGAGTTTGTTGGAATAGTGGCAAGAACTTTGTAACTAGTCTTGAAAGAGTTCCAAACACCACACCCTAGAGAATTGATATAGGCTTCCATCCTTAGCTTCCAAAAAGCATAATTTGTTCCATCAAACCTAGGTATCTTACTAGATCCATTAAGTGCCATCCCAAACCTTCCTCAAGCGGTTAAGCTTCCTTTAGAGGAACTTGGCTCTGATACCAATTGTTGAACACACTAGGATACTAAGAGGGCGGGTGTATCTAATCAAACTTTAAGTCCTCTAGAGAAGATTAAAACTTAAGCATTACAACATCAAGATAAGCATGAAAGATTACCACAATGCACATCAACACAACACCAGATATATGTGGAAAACTCAAGAAGGGAAAAACCATGGTGAGGATTAACTCATAATATATGAAGCTCAAAATTATAACTTTGTTTTAGGGCTACAACCCAAGGATGCTACTGCTCCCTGAAAACTTTGATTTAGGGTCAATCCCAAGGAAGCTACAACTCCCTAAAGACTTTTTTTTAGGGTCACTCCCAAGGAAGCAACTACTCCCTGAATTGAGAACAAACTCAAAAAATATTACAATATGACAGTCCGTCTACTTCCTAAAAATTAACATTGAAATTCACATCTTTGATGATTGCAATTCTGCTTCTTCTAATAACTTGATCAATTAGACACACTCTTGACTTCCTTCCTATCACATAAATATCTTCAAGATGAATCAGGATAGCTTCTAACACATCTACTCTTTCTCCTTCATTCACACATCATAATGCATTCATTCTGCTCTTTATCTTACTTGCGAACCTTATCAATCACACACTACCTAACTCAATTTGATTTACAATTTATACATGATATTACATTGATTACATTGCTTGTTGTCTAGAGACAACATGAAAAATACATTTACAAGTCAGCCAGACAACACACAACATGAAACATGTAGATGACAAGTCCTAAACAAGACTACATGCTACACCAGCAGAAGACCCATGCCTTGCAGACATCAACACTTGCTTAACCAGGTCCAAAACATCCTTCACAACATCAAACATCAAGGAATTACATCCACACAATCCGCTCATTTGAAAATAGGCTAGCCTTAAGTAAATACATATGAAACTTGAAGCATAATGGCCATAACAAGTTGAAAACCTTGTGTAGTACTGGAAACAAGAAAGATCTTCATGAAACTATTCCAAATGAGTCTACAAGACTCATACAACATCTCCAAACACTCCTTTACCTCTACACATCAAATATTTTGTGGTACACATCTTCAACCATGAACTTTGAGAACAACAAGTCATTCAGAACACACTGCAACATACTGTCATTAAAAAAAATGATCTTGCAGATCATCAAGAAGCTTGAAACTACAAGAAAGCATGTAATTCACATCCATAAACATGTCCACAAGACCGTAAAGGAAAACATTCACTTCCGGAGGAATACAGAGTATTCTAACAAGCCTTCAACACCACCTTACTCTGCCAGAGCACATGCTAGTACTCTATCATGCATAACTTTCATAGCGGAAGGACAAATGATCTAAAACTTTGGAATTATCACCTTCACAGTACCCTAAACATAGTTCTAGAACTGCATAGTCATAATTGCAAATACGAAGGAATGCGGAGCATTCCATTTTTGTATAGTAAATGTCTTCTTTAGAACCAACACTGTCTTTAAACTGTCAACTACAAAACACCCTTCCGGTAATCCGATCATCTTACTGCTTCTAATTCCCATATTAATGTATCTTCTTGATGCTTCTAATTCCCATCTTAATATGTCTTCATACTCAACTCTGCATTGATCAAGGCATGACATCCAACCATGAACTTGAGTAACCTCATTATATTCAACATGGCATCCAACCATGAACTGCATCTTCTTTGTTGGATAGGACATGACATCCAACCATGAAGACCATCACACATCCATTACAGTGTTGACATCAATGACAACCTTGTGACAGTGTTGACATCAATGACAACCTTAGGAACCATATGTGTAACACTTTTAAGTTCACAAACCACTTTACCCACCAATATTTGGCTACTGGATGAAAATTGAAGCTTTTCATCTTTAACTCTTTTAGAAACTTTTCCCCTTTTTGACACTTTGACCTTTTGGTGAACTGTGTGGTTCACGAACCAAGGAAACTTCTGATTTTATTTTAAAAATCATCCTCATCACAATCCTTGATTTTCATCCAATCCATAAGCTTACAAACCTTTTGGTATTTCAATAGAAATTAAAAATCTTAAGCTTCGCTCCCTTTGGAAATTTTCTCTTTATGAATCTTTTTTGGCACTTCAGCCATTTAGTGAACTATCAAACTTTGGAACTAAGTTTTCGGCGAGCTTAATGGTTCACAAACCAAAAGTTCTACTGAAACTTAAGGTAAAGCAACACACTCGTTCCTTTTCAATGAAAAAAAAAGTTTTAGAACGATAGACAAGACTGACACAAAGAATTTGTGTAAGGTTTTTCAGTGTAAATGGAAGTTTGTAAAGTAAGGGAACCACCAAAAAGGGGAGAGAACAATAAATTTTTGACAAGGTATGGAGTTAGGAAACTTAGAAAGTCACTGAAAAGGAAGACCGAAGAACTTGACAAGTTCACAAGAATGAAACTTCACCAAATGGAAGGAAACACATAGAAAGTTCTCAAAATCAACACTTTGGTGAAAAGGAGGACAAAAGACAAAGGCTTTCAGTGAATTGGTAGGTTCGTAAGCTTGTGAACCTACTGAAAGAAGTTCAAACTTTGAGTATTTTTCTAAAAGTAAAACTTGACTAAGTTCCTTGATGATAAAAACTTAAAGATAATGAAGAACTTAGTGTGAAAAATGAAGAACCAAGAATCAAAATGACCAAAACTTGCATGGAGGATGGAATTCAAAATTTTGGGCAACAAGTAGCAACCACCTAGGTGAACTTCCTTTTGTTGGAAACCATCTCCTTCAACCATGGTGAAGAAGAACTTGTAGAAACTATTTGGGGGCTTAGAGAAGAATGAGGGACAATAGGAGGTAGAGTGATCTTTGGGGTAGTCTTATCCCCTATAGCAGTTTGTGGTGGTGAGGATGGAGGGATTTGAGATGGAGAAGGTGAATTTGAAGGAGAAGGGGTAGGTGTTTGTGATGAAGGAGGAGGAAGTGGAGGTGAAGGGGAGTGGGATTGGTAATGGTGGATTGCTATCCAACATTAACAAGAACTCGGGGGTTGGCCTCAATATCTTTCCCAGTTGGGTTTGGTGGCTTTTTGATGTCTAGTTTACTTCTAGGATCTTGATCACCTCCACCACAAGTACTCTTTAGATTAGCCCCCTTTCATGGATCTTCTTCATCACCTCCTCCTACTACACTTTATTTTGATCTAGTGGTGTAAATAGATATGTATGTTTGAGAGGAAAAGCCTTCTGCTTATCTATCACTTTATTTTTTATTCCTAAGAGTGTGCTCTTTGGTAGGTAGCCTTGAAGCCATGCATTCAACAATTTTCCCATCTAGCCATCTATATGTCTTTTGTAATACAAAGAGCGTTTGTTCAAAAAATATCTTTAACTTATTTATTAGCCTAATTGTTGGGTTGGTGTGGCTATACTTGGATGGTGGAGCTAAATATTGGATCAATCATATTCGTACCATTCTCCTCTACACCTTCAGTATCCCATCCTAAATTGAAAGCTTTCACCTACTCTAGAGTTAGCCTCATCTAATATCTTCTTCTAACCACAAAATCATCTTCATAATCCTCCCAAAAATCTTCTAGATGAGGGGTGTGCCAATAGGTTGGACCAAGGCTCAAGTTATCCCTAACATAAATTTTACTATCAAAGGGAAACCTTTGACTATAGAAGTACATTATCATGTTAGATATGGACCTCTCAATGTTTTATGCATTTGCAGAGGTCCTACATGTGTAGTAACTGAGACCAATAGTGAAAGGGATACTTTCTTTCTTCATTTCCTTACATCTTTTATTTATTTCCCTTGTTTTTCTATAGACTTTAATGAGTATTAGTTTGTGACTTACAAAATGGGGGATTTTATAGGGAGAATGATCAAAGCCTCCAATTTTGATATAAGTAAACCTTAGGAAATGAATAAAGTAACTCCAATACTTTGTGATGAGGTTAGCTACCTCATGTGACATTATTAACCCAATATTCCCATCTAATTCTCTGACTATCAACATCATGAAGACATCATTTACCCTCCTAAAGTTTTTATTGCTGACCTCTAATTGTAGTTATGGGTAAAAATCATAAATTTATATAATGGTATCATATATTGCTTGAGTTTGTATCCTTGGCCACACCTTCATGCTTGCAATAGTATATAAAAAGTAAGAAGACATATAAAAACATTAATTTGTTAAAAACTATACCAATTGACTATGTAAGTTATCACTTATAATCTCCCCCTAGTCAATATGTTATTCACCATGATAGATCACTATGATGAAAAGACACATCCAATAATGAAAGGAGTTGGTCTCTTCATGCCCATTATTCTATTAAGCAGTGACTATTTCTAACATATCTTCATTGAGTTGAGACCTGTATAAGTTATTAGGCAACTATGACTTTCCTTTCTTTGGTAATTTCATCCAGAACTATACTATATTGTTAAGGCATGTATCTTTCTTCTCTTGGAAGTATCAATCTTGAATTTCCTTGTCCATCTTAGCATATTTATTTATGTGGAAATCTAAAGGTGATGTTGAGAGATGGGCCATCCAACTTGGCAATAAACCTATCATCAATACTTTTAATTTCTCAAGTGTTTAGCTTATAATGCTTCACATATCCTAGCACAAGGGGCGTGTGCAAGAAGTTGGGTAAACTTTTTGGCCAAAAAGTGGAAGTGTTTTTCCTGAAAATTAAAGTTTGTCATAGTTGGACTAAAAATTTGAAGCACTTACACATAAAATCTTTAAAAATTCTAGTAATGTGAAATGTAGGATTTTGAGTCTAGTTTTCAAATATGTAATTTATTCTAATACATAGATGATACAAATTAATTTTGTATAGACTTGTACAAAAACCACTTTTTAAAAGTCACTTTTTTAGGACCATACCATGCACGTGTCTGGCTAGCATAATTTGACATAAATAAAAAAAAATTTCTAGTTCCTTTTGGAAAAAGAAGTGTATCATATTGAAGATTGATGAAGATATTTTTTATAATTTTTTCCAAATATTTTTTTAATTAATTTTTTATTGGCCCTAATTGCTATTTCTAAAAATTGTTGTGTCCGGCAAGCATAATTTGAGCTAAACTAATCATTTTTCTCATTATGTAAAGAATTATGTGTAGATTGATGACATATAATTTTTTTTAAAATAAACTTAAAAAATTAAAAGTTATTAAAAAAATACAAACCCCTAACATTTCAAGTTTATGGACAAGTTTCCTCATAAATTAATTAAAAGATATAAAAGCAAATCCAATCATAAAAAAAATACATATGTGAAAACTAGACATTGTCATCTATAATGGGTTTTAATTTCATGAAACAATTCTGAAAAAAAAGTCGTCAGCCATACTGCTAAAGTCAGTTTTTCTCTTGCTATTGACATGAGCTTGTACTTGCAGGTCCAAGGCTAAGGGTTGGGTTTCCATGCCTTTCCCAACCCTAAAACCAAACTCAAAAGGCAAGTTGGCATTTCAAATTTTTTGGAATAGGATCCCGCTTTAAAAAAATGAACAAGATCCCATTTTAAAGTGGGTACCCATTTTAAAATGAGCTCGGAGACCATTTAAAAAAAAAATACTTTTGTGAAACAAGTTCCCATTTATGTCATGATCCCGAACCGTAATGAGGTCTGTTTAGGCTTGGGACCTCGAGCTTAAATAGGATCCTATTTTTTTGAAATAGGATCCCGTTCCTGTCAGGATTTTTTTGCCCAACGCTTCCCCTATATGTGGACCCAACTTCTTGCACACATCCCAAGATCAGTGCATCATACAATGACTAGGAATTTGATAGCATGAGCTAGGCTACTCTCAAAGGTGCTATGAGCTATTGGGGACCTCTCATAGTCATTCATTCTATCCCAAAATTCCCATAGGTTTATGTGCCCTAACTTCATATCTCCAACCTCTAGAAGACTGATCTCCAATACAGACATGTATTCATAGCCTTGATAGTCACACTTCAATTTGGGAGGTTTTAAAAACAAGACGATTGTGAAAGTTAGAGTTTTGAATTGCTTAGGGTATGCTAAATCTAGAGGGAGATTTGGTTTGTGCAAACAAGAATGGTTATGTGTGATTCTTATGAAGTGTGTAGAAATGAAGTGTTTTTTTAGTAATTAGGGCTCATGAGAAAGGTTGGATTTGATAAGGTCAGTAGTAAAATTAAGAAAAATGTAATGTAGATTGCTTACCTTTCAATGTGATCTAAGTTCGTGAAAGAAGATAAATTTTATAGTTGGATGCAAAGGATTCTAGGTGCAATGGTGAGATTTGAATTGCAAAGGGTGTGAGAGATTCTTCACAAACTTACCATCTTTGTGCTTTGAAAATAAACTTGGGAGTCATTTTATATCTTTCCACTTTTTTGAACTTGTCAGAAGTTTTGATGGTTCTTAGAACCCTATTGGCTCTCGACGAGGTTGTGAGAAACTCTTATTATGTTGATTAATAAAGAGATGTGCTTGAGAATCTCTTCAAGTTTGGGCCTTTGATAGGTTATGAAAACCTTGTTGGATTTTGGTGAGATTGTGAGAACCATTATTGGTAGATGATGTACCTTTCAAAACTTCTTTATTTGGAAATGTTTGTAAGAACTTTAGCCTTAAATATTTAGCTCCTTTAAGTCTTGGGAGGAACTTACTTGCTCATGGAAACCATGTTGGCTTGAGACAAGGTTGTAAGAACCCTTTTGGCTCCCAATGGGTTATTTTAAATCTCTCTGTTTCACTGACAGTTGAATAGTTTAAAAAGTTTGAAGTGTTCCAAGCTTTTTTTCCTTTGATTGAAACTTAGAGGGTGTGAGAACCTCTTCGACTCTTGATGAGGTTGTGAGAACCTTATTGAGCACTGACATATTATTCAAAACTTCCTTGTTTCCAAGTATAAAGAATATTTATCAACCTTTTCATTCTTATCAAGAACTTGTATGGTTGTGGAGAGATTGTTGGATGCTAATAGTGTTTCCACAACCATTAGAATAGCCAAAAATAAGACAAAAGCAAGTGAAAATTTTGAACAACTAATTTCTCTTTGCTTATCAAAGACCAAAGAGGTTGTGAGAACCTTGTCAGGTGCTAACAAGGTTTTGGAAACCTTCTCGTATGCCAATATAGTTTTGACAAATACTCAATCAACTGCTAAAGTTTTATTTTCCCTTGAATAATTTGATAAGTTTTAAAAGTTGCCTTTCTCTAAACTTTGAAAATTAACTTCTTCACATAGATTTACATGACAAGGCTAAGCATTAAGGTATTGAAATTTTTAGAAAAGGACTTGACTTAACAAAAATGGAGACAACAGGATTCCTCTACAGTAGCACTTGTAGACTTTTTTTTGGTCATACTCATCCATCTAGTGTCGGCATGACATTAGTGAATGAGTAGTGTAGTCTAATGACATTCTTTGAGACTTCACTGTCATCTCTTACCTTCATCAAGTTTAGTGTTTCCTCGAATGTCGCTTCCAATGATTCAATTTAGTAGGACCATATATGTTTTCTAGAGGTAGTTTAGTGAGATGACTTTTTAGCAAATCTTGAGTATCTATTTTATATGTTCTACTTTGCAAATCTGGAGGACACCTTTGAGGATTTAAGTTTCCTCTTCTATGACAACTTCATTGTAGTTGTTGTCACATCTTCTTTGGCACCTATGCTAATGTAATTTCCACCATGCTTTGACTTGCCACCCATATTTAGTTAGGCTTGAGACACTTGATTTGATCTTGGAACCTCTCATCACTAACTTAGATACTACGACATAGTTACCATCAATATTCTTCTCGCATTTTCTTCCCTCTTTTCTGGATTGGGAAGAGCTTCAACATACACCATTGAATTTAGTTCCCCCTAAGAGAAGGAATGTGGTTTAGAGTGCATGGATCTTCTTAGCTTTCTGTATCATCCTTCCATTTTTGGTGCAAGAGGCATCACTTCTGGGAGGCTCTCTACTCTCTCTCTCTCTCTCTCTCTCTCTCTCTCTCTCTCTCTCTCTCTCGTATTTCTCTCTTTGTGGGGTTTTTCATTCTCTCTCTTTGGAGGTTTACCATTTTATATGGGTACCTAACATGATTTGTTTTTCCAAGACCTATTTCTCATCTCTTCTAAGTTGCACTTAATGGTGGTGTTGGTGTAATTATTTAATTGCACTTTTATATTAAGTTTTCTTGAGTAATTAGTTTTATCTACTTAGGTAGATTTAGCAATAATAAATACTTCACATTAAGTTGAGCTCACTTGATCTTCAAGTTGAATTCACTTGACTTGATTGCTCTTCATGTTGAGTCCTTCACTTGTGGCTAGCTCAACTCCTTTGGGAAATTTGTCTTTCCAATTTGTTCTCCCAAAATCTATATATTATATGTAATTTCCTTTGTTTATCAATCAATTCATTTTTAATCTTTTCAACATCTTAGATATTAAATATTGAATCATAGCTAATATTTACACTTTGCACCATCTATATGTTCAGATTGGCTATTCTTAAATATCATCCACTTCAACAGTCAAAGGTCAATTTTGGCCAATAAAAATAGGGCAATTATTTACCACTTTTTGTTGTAAATGAGGTGTAAAATTACTATTGATTGTTTGACCATTAAAATAAATGATATTTAAGTAGAGTGGTTCAGATCTAACTTATATAATCTTTTGTAATCATGTAAATCCAAATGTTCAGATTCTCATTGAATCCTATACACCATATTTTTTCCACCTAAATTATTCTCTTTACATGGAAGCGGTGTCTGGGCATCACCTTATGAGGACAAGCTTACCTTACGAGGACAAGCTTCCCCAACTAGCTATCTCATCTGCCATCTCACAATAATTGAATCACTTAAAGATTACAAATGCATAAGAATATGAAATGGAACAACCATGTTTGGCTCTTTTAGCTAGATATGTTGATCCGTCAAACAGTTCCCTCCACTTTTGTTGATTTACTTTTCCCAATGGGGTAATTTGTTCATTTTGTTGTTTGTTTTGAAACTTAAAATTGTGTCCTTTCGGGGCTTAAAACTTTTTAATTGTAGTTTTTAGTAAGATCGCTGTGACGCCTTAGTGTTAAATGGATATATCACTTCTCTTTGAAAGTGTGATGGTTATTTTTCTTCGGTCATTGATTTTTATGTGGCCTTTGGTGTATGATGCCTTTCTACCTGTTTTTGTTTTCCTATTATTTATGGGCAACCTTTATCTCCTTTAATTAATATATGAGTCCTCAGTTCAAAAACATTGAACAATGAGATATGTGAATTAAAACAGAAAACATCTGAACATAGTTTGAACAAAGATAACTTATGGCTCAAGTGTTCAATGTTTTAGAATGCTTGCAAGGAAATGGTATCAGAATTATAGCCATAATAAATATATCTTTCCCTTCTCTTATTACTACTTTCCATACAGATATCAGCCTGAATATGAGCTTCAAAAATCTGCAGCATAGCCCCTATTGATTGAAAAATAAATAGAAAACATAATTTTACACTAACCATTACCATAACTTGAATATAGGAAAAAAAATTGCTGCACAAGCTAAGCTTTTATTTTCCTTTCCTCAACCATTCAATACATCTCATTCTTATTATTTCATATTTCTCACTGTGGCACATTCCTGCAATAGAGCTCTTTTTTTTGTTAAGAAGCAACAATCCTTTGATAATGATTGCTTATATCTAGAAACATATCAGGAGCTTGATTTTCTCTGATTATACAATCATGGCAGAACAATTTAACTGGTTAGAGTTGGAGCTTTTACCTTAGCATACATCCAACACATATGATACATGCCTGCATGATTCTCAAGGGGGGACCCAGATTTGCAGACTTCAATTTAACATGATCTCTGCTGCCATCAAATTGATGTCTTCAAAACTGGGTGTCCCCTAGAGACTCGTCTAATCTCTTTAATTCTCGTTCTCCTGGCATCTGAACTGCAACACTCTATATAATCTATAAGAAAAAGAAAAAATCCTGA
This sequence comes from Cunninghamia lanceolata, assembly GCA_027924645.1. Lineage (NCBI taxonomy): Eukaryota > Viridiplantae > Streptophyta > Pinopsida > Cupressales > Cupressaceae > Cunninghamia > Cunninghamia lanceolata. Next base: position 3,604,004 of record BSBN01000927.1, on the reverse strand, counting down.
GGAAAATAGGTTAGGAATTTTTCAGAGGGATATTAATTGGGTATCAACTTTTTCTTCTGTTTTAATAAGCTTCATGTGGGCTGCATGTGACAGATTTTAACTGCATCTGTAGAGAATTGACACTGCACCTTCACATATGCATATCAACATTAAAGCCGTCACCATCTAATGGTTTTTAAAGAAAAAGACATAGTGGAGTCGGTGAAGATATGTAAAATATTTCTAATACAGCACACTGCTGCTTTGAACAGTACATAGGTGTTTTAACCACATGTATTAATTCAGCTGTCAGAGAGTGGGCTCCATAGATATAAAATTAAGTTGGTATGTAATAAATTGTAGGTTTCTAAAAATCAGTGTAGGGTATTCTCCATGATATTGACTTAAACAGAGTAATGCTGTATTGACAGGAGACAATTTTAATGGAAAAACTGACATTTTATGACTCCTTGAGCATAATAATTTACAAAGAATATAAGTAGGAGTTAGGAGTGCCTTCGGGATTCTTATGATTCTTCCTCATGTGATTGAGTTTTTATTTTGTATTTATTTTATACCTTATTATAAAAAATGATTTTTAATAATTTTGATAGTTTTCTTATAATTAAGGAATTATTTCGACATATGTCGTCACTTTACATGTAGATCTGGTCAGCAATTTGATATATAAAAAACTACACATATCCACAACTTTCATTCTCCCTTTCTATTTAAAAAATAACAACTAATTTATATTTAAATTTTTTATGAAATTACCATATAACAACTAATTTATATCAATAGTTCAAACTTTAAATTTCCTATAAAATTACCATATAACAATTAATTTATATTTAAATTTTCTATAAAATTATCATATAACAATTAATTTATATTTAAATTTTCTATAAAATTATCATATAACAATTAATTTATATCATTAGTTCAAATTTTAAATTTTTTTATAAAATTATTGTTTTTAAAATTATGGGAAATGTGTTTTTATAATTTATAAATCTTTCTTGTTATATGGTAAATTTGTTTTTGTAGTTTATAATTTTTTCTTGTTGTGAATTGGAATGTCACAAAAATTTGGATGTTACTTTTCTAATAATGTTTACAATCAAATTGTTATATAATCATTTACATTTATTCTCCATAAAAATTACATTTAAGACCTAATTAAAATATTAAAAAACACCACTAAATATATATAGCACTACCTAAAAAGATGATTATATAGAAGAAAGTGGTAAACTATGACCACATCTTAGAAATTGATAAACTATATAGTCACATAGTAGAAAGTGGGAGCAAAATTGTCCTTGTAACACTAAGCTAAAGAATATAGCAGAAGATAATTGCCTAGTTAAAGCTTACTTGAAATCAAGACTCCAACTCATAAGGCAAAGGCCCAATATTTAATGGTGAATCCCGCCACACATGTTATTATAGACATGTAAATAATTACAAGTTGATATACCTGCATGAAACACATGTACCACTGTTATAAACTTGAATAAAGCAAATTCTTATGTAATTGCTCTATGAGATGTTATAAAATTTTCAAGTTAACAACATTAGCAACTAATAGAAGCAACATCCATGAAAAAAAACACAAATGATTTATCCTAAAGAAACTCAGTTTAGGAAAAAAGATAGCAAATAATCCAATATCAATCAATAATACAAGTGGGATTTTCGTCATCAAGGTATATTAAACACAATAGATAACTCAAATGGTCCTTACTCCTCCAAGTAATACTATCACAACTTAAACATAATGAATTACTAAAATGTTGATATGGAAATATCTTAGATTAACCAAATGGTAGTATTGGACAAAATTATGAATAAACTATATTTCTAGTATTTTGATGCAATAATTGGTCCTTAATAATTCTATGTTCTAACATGGATTATTTAGATCATGACCTAAGATTTCCAACACATCTACAAACTTCAAAATTTAAGTAACAAGTTAGGAGTTATGACCCTAACAAGTAGGGGTACTAAAATTAAGTCAGTTCAACAAACATTTTCAATTTTACAATATTTTATTCTTATCCAACTATCAATTTCAACTTCCAAGGATACAAGTTACTACCATGTGTGTTGACTATTTGGTTCTCACCAAGAAGCCTAGTTTATTATTTTTAGTAATATTTTTTAAATTCTTGCATTGTAAAGCTTTATAATAGTTAAATTCGAAACATGTAAATAAAGTAGAAATCTAATATATATCTCCAACATTCTTTTTACCATTTTGTATAATCTCTTATTTGAAATAATAATCTACATTGTTCAACTTTTAATAATTACGTTTGTGTATGAGTTATGTTTAATTGTTGCTTATAAGACATTAAGTATCTTAGCTAGTGTACTTCCCCTTGAATTACTAGCTTGATATTGATCAAATGCATATGCTTGCCCTCTTCTTAACAGCCACTAAGAACACGTAAAATACAAGGTGCCCTCTCACTCAAGTTTATATCAGCATGGCATCTCTACAAAATATGAAATGGATAATGTAGAGCTTCACTCTCTATTTGATTTTCCAGACCGAAGTCTTCTTACCAAGTTATCGGGGTTTTTGGTTGCAGTTTGTAGTTTATTATTTTTTTATAACTGGCTTATAAAATAGTGTTTTGTGGAAGAAGTGAGGCCATGTGTAAAGATTTTACAAAGTATAAACATTATCAGAATTGACAAGTTTATAACATTGTGCCATTAGTGGATTTTTCTTGATTAGCACTGGGTGGGGTCCATCCTTTAAGAGATCAATGCAAAATAAAGTTTCAAGTAGATCCATCGATTTTGTGATTCAAAGATTCCACATGGATTCACTGCGCAAGTTATAAACATTGTCAATTTTGACAACGATATAACATTGCACCAATCGCTAGAGCAAATGAATCAACAAGTGGTGGGCCCCATTCTCCTAATTAACAAATAGAGAATGTGTTGAGTCTAGATGTTAGTGACAAATTCCATTTGGTAGCTTTTTGCAACATTTTTGAAATGGTAGGACTGACAATTTTTTTCTATTGCGCCATTGGTCAGATTGTGCCAAGATGGAATTGATGGGCCCCATTCTCCTTGCAAAAAGTAATATATGTCAAGCTATCGATCATGACCCAAAGGATCCAACAGCTCACACAAGTTGTAAATAACATTGCGCTATTGGATGGTCAAATGAGCCAACTCATCAATGAGCCCAATGATTAAATCAATAAAAGCTTCTCAATGACACATGGCAACTTCATACTCCTCCTAAGATACTATTAGTTTTGACATGCTTCTCTTTTGTGCCATTGGTCGAAAGAAAGGTAACTAGAGCTCACTTGTTGTTCTTCGGGACTGATAGATTTTGGAGTGATCTCTACCATCCATTTGTGGAATGTCTCTATTCACTCTTGAAAGGAAGCTAGGTGTGCGAAAATCACTTCCTACACTAATCTAAAGAGGAGAGAAGAGTACAAATTCATTTTAATCTTTACAGTTACAGAATGTTAAACACAACAATGGAGATATTGCAACAATACACATACACAGAAATGAGACAGAAGAGAGAGACACAAGATATACGTGGGGAAAACCCTTATTGGGTGAAAAACCCCACACTCCAAAACCTACACAATGTATTATCAAAACTAAAATGGTTTACAATACACTTACAATACAAGCTCTCAGGAGTCTTCGACACTCGTATCTGGAGACAAACTGACATCATAATAGTACTTGTCAATCACATAATACATCTCCTCTCAAAGCACTTGTTTATAAAGAAGATACAAGGGAAAATTGACTCTATCTTGGGATGGGCATCCAACATCGCCTCACGGCCCAAAATCCACACCTGGGGACACTTGTCATATCACCCCATCCCAGAGAGGTCACCTATTCCCAAGTTGGGCAATAACAGATACTCTTAGGACTCTTACGACTGTCATAGAATCCGTCATAACTGTGATATCTTACAGTTGTAAGAGAATCTATCATACACAGGCTAAAAATAGCATATT